>BSBK01000654.1:892500-1235000 GCA_027943335.1 Chamaecyparis obtusa
TAGCTAGCTTTCATTGGTTTATGTGAATAATAGTTAGTTAATCCCTTATATGTAGTATGTATTGAAAATTTATGAGTAGTTAGTGAGTTAATTTCTTTTAGTGATTTTAGTCTTGGATATTTTAGAAGATTCATTAGTTCATACATTCGTGAGAGTCTATTAGTTAGTCAACTTTGTCTTGTCAATTTTATAACCAAGTGGTCTTAACAAATGTAGATACTTGGATTAAATAACTTGTATAATATTCTAGCAAAACTAATACTTTAAAATCATGGTTATAGCTAATACTTTAAAATCATGGTTATAGATTATTGTATAGTTGAGTAGTGGTTTGTGTGTTTGTATAGGAATATGGAATTATGCAACTTTAATTAGGTTACTAAGGAAAGCCTCGTGTAAAGATGTTTGGATTTAGCCTTGTGTTAATCTTAAGACTTTATGTGTTAAATTTAAGTAATGACAAGAATTAGGATGTAAGACACCGCCATTTAGTGTCACTGTAATATTTATAGCTATTCTTAATTGTTAGTTGTGTGCCTCATTATAAGAGTTAGAATTTAGTATATAAAAGCTAAAATTGAAGTATGATGGTAATAAGGTACGTGTGGCGATGTGACGAATAAGGCAATTTAAGACAGATGCATGTTGGGAAGTAACTATTATATGCTTATTTTGTAATGTTGTAAAATTGTATAGAAATTTATTAATTTACTTGATTATTTGAAGATAAATGTGTTGTGAGTAAAGGAATGATTTATGTCAAGTTATTTGTTCTAGGGGGTTGGGATTTATGAATGTGGATGAATGGAAGTGTTTGATGTATGAGTTTACGTTTCTCCTTTGGCTCCCCATGGTTGGTCATGGAGGAAGCTTTGCTCTTGTTTCTTTGTGGTGTTTTAGCTCCCATGGTTGGTCATGGTGAGAGCAAGCACCTTTGTGTTTTCTTTTGTCATTGGATTTGGGTTGTATGCTCTTGGCTCACTCACCCATGGGAGGGAAGAGCAACCAAGAGGGGGTGTGGGGAATGGAAGCAAATCCATGTGCAGAGTCTCCTCCATGTGTGGGGAAGGATGAAACTTGGGTTGAGTGATTTTCCCCAAGTAACCTTGCATTTAGTCCATGGGGCATTGGGGGTATAAGGAGGGAAGATTGGCCATGTGTGCCTTGTTATGATATTGGGGGCATAAGGCGGGATATATTGGTCCATGTGTGGCCTTGTTACGATAATGTGTTTATGTAGGTCCATGTGTGGCCTTGTTATGATATTGTGCTTATTTGGGTCCATGTGTGGCCTTGTTTTGATATTGAGGTTATTTGGGTCCATGTGTGGCCTTGTTTTCATGCAATGGTTATCTCCATGGGTTGTCCACCCACACCCCACAAAAGGAGTTCTAGGAACTTCTTAGTTTTCACCCTTGAGGGAATTTGGGTTGCTATTTATGTTATCTTGAGAGTGTTTGGTGTGTGAGTATGTGTATCCCATGTTAGGGTCATTTGATGACCCCTCGAGCCATGTTGTAAATCTTGGATCTCATGATGTCACCCTTGGGTATTAGGGTAGGTACTTGTGTCTTTTTATGTGTCCTTGTTTTTTTTGAAAGAGTTAAATTAGTGGTATGAGATCCAAGTACCGAACTATGAAGACTCTGTTCATGATGTAGGCAAGGCCATATGGAGATGAGCCCCCGAGTCTCTAGGTCTAGCCCTTAGGTCTTCTTTTTCCTTTCTATAAATGTAAACTTTCTTTGATAAAATTAATGGAAAGGATTGTTTAATGATCAAGTATATTGGATAGTAAATTTGATGTTGATGACTGAGTAATGCCACATTTATTGCACCTCTTAATTGATGTTATGTAGTAGTAATGGTACCATTCACAAAGGTAACTAGAAATTTGGACTATGTTCATTATTCATGTTATAAAAGTATTTATGTTTCTCTCTGATGTTGTATGATCTAGCTAACTGTAAACCTTGTTGATGTTATCTTGCTTTAAAAAAAAAATTGTTGCGATTTTTTATTGCAAAAGTTGGGCATGACACTTACATATCTCATCATTACCTCCAAAAATAATATCATCAACAAAAACTTCTATTATTAGAATTCTATCTTGATTAGTTCTTAATTACAAATTACTTTTAGAATTATGTTTTCTTAATCCAAGACAAAGTAAGTACTTGTCTAACCTTTCATACCAAGCCCTTGGTGCTTGCTTCAGTCCATACAGTGCCTTCTTCAACTTGTAAATTGTGTCTTCATCTTCTGTCAGAGGAAATCCATCAGGTTGTTCTATGTATACCTCCTCTTCAAGATCCCTATTTAGAAATGAAGATTTTACATCCATTTGATATACCTTGTAGTCTTTAGCCACAACATAAGGAAAAAATTATTGGAAATATTCAAGACTATCCAGGTTACTGAGAGGGGAGGGGTGAATCAGTAACTTCAAAACTTTTAACAAATTCAGATCTTAATAACATTAGATTGATAATCTGACTGCATGCATGAGTAATAGAAAGAATAAAACATTCATAACACTTTGAACACAGAGATTTGGTGACCCACAAACCTTCCAAGTAGAAAGTAAAACTGGGGTGGGGATGATACCCACAAAACTTCAATACTGCAGTATAAAGTTTTCCGATTAAGGCTTACAATGATCACTTCTGATGATCTACCCTGTTAGGAGCAATAAGGACTGCTAGGTCCACCTTGTTAGAGGATTTACAAACATACAATAAAGTATGCACTCGGTTAAGAGATTTTACAAAGACTATTAAGTCTACCCGATTAAAGGATTTTAAGCTGATTCACCTGTTAGGATGAAATAGTAGATCTCTCACTTGCAACTGTACTTGCTAATTGAGATTCTCTGATGTACTGATCACCTTCTGTGATGGATAGATCTTTGCTGCTTCTTATACTGCTGTAGCCCTTTGTAATTCGCTTATCTCTGTCTTTCTCTCCTCTTCATACTTTTCTATATCACACCTTGGATATGATATAAAACATTGTTTATATATCAATCCAAAACAATTACAAAATAAAATAATTACAAAGTCGGCTCTTAAAAAAGCTAACACAAATATTACAGAGTCGGCCCAAATATAGTGACTTGGTTACTACAAACTAACTCGGTGACTTTCTGATACTCGGCATCCACTGCGTTACTTGGCATCGTCATGCACTTGGTAGAAGTGGAGGCACGGTCCATACTAATCACTCAATTGTAGTTTCAAACATGGTATATACTGGAGACTTGGTAGATATAGTGTCACTTGGTAGAGACTGAATACCCTGTTTACCATGTTGGCACTCGGTAAACACTACTCATCTCATCACTCGGTAAACACTGTTTTGCTTGGTAAGCACTGTTCTGCTCGGTAAACACTGTTCTGCTCGGTAAACACTGTTCTTCTCAGTAACCACTGTTCTGCTCGGTAAGCACATAGAGTCTGAATAAGTGTTGTCACTAATGACAATCATACTTAATGCCAACAAAAATAGTCTTACATCTTCCAACCTAGCAACAAGAGAAAATTTCTCTTTTAAAATATATGCCTTCTTATTTGAAATAGCCTTTGCAAACTAGTCTTGCTTTGTTTCTTACAATAATTCCTTCTTCATTCATTTTGTTTCTAAAAACCCACTTAGTTCCTATTACATTTTTGTCTTTTGGTCTAGGAACCAATTTCCAAGAGTTATTTTTATTTATTTGATCTAACTCTTCCTGCATAGCTTTGATCCAAGATTCATCTCTACAAGCTTCATCAATGGTCTTTCATTCAACTTGAGAAATAAAATAAATTTCTTCCCTTATCTTTGATCTAGTCATTATTCATTGACTTGCATTACCAATAATCTAATTTTTAGGATAGTTTTTCTTAACATACCTTAGTGTCTTAGGAGTCTCAGTTTCTTCATTTGTGTCATCATCATAAATCTCATTCTCACAGTCAATCTCAACATGTTCTTCTTTTGTAGTAGAAACTTCCTTGATTTATGTATTCTGATAACAATCATACATTTGGGTCAAGGTCGACCTGTACTTGAAAAGAAAAATATTTCTGGGTTTTGTAGATCTTACAATTTCGGTTCAAATTTGCAAAATTAAATATTTTCTGAGACCATTTGACAAGGTTTTCAACATATTCTTTGTCGAAGGTAAGTACTTTTTATTTCTTCATTTCAATATTAGTCTTCTAGATTTATTTTTCAAATATTCTCAATTGCTCTTTCCTAAACCCTCTCTTTCTAGAGGTGAGGGAGAAGTTAACCCAAGCCATTTATCTCCTTTGTATAGATCAAGAATTGACACTTACGTTTGTGTTAATCGGGTCTCATTAGAGGATAAATCTAGTTATTCTTCCTCTTCTTTGTATAGAGTGTGGATCCACATTTTTCCTCTATACAAAAATATTATAGCATGCAATCTTAGATATAAGATCACAACACCTCCCTTTACACAAACCTATTTTCGCTCATTTACAATCAACTGTACAATATCCATATACTATAATAACCAATATGTTATCTTCATAGAAACATATGTTGACATTAGTGACAAAACAAGAATGACAATAGAATTAGTAACCAATTCCAACAACATCTAACAATTAATCGATGTGAAACAAAGATAAGACAATAATCTATCACCATTGATAATGATCAACAAACTGTTTATCAAGAAGACTTCAATGATGACAAAGAACCACATATATAATTTGACACAATCATACTTAATGAAAATCCATGAGCCAAAGATTTATTCAATAATCCTAGAAATTTGAGCCTAGTGGAATATCTAATCCAAGAAAATAGTTCCAGTATCTTCCTGAATCTCATTCAAAGGGGTGTCACACTCCCTAAAATTTTTGATGAAACCTTTCTTGAAAACAACTTGATTTGAACTAACAAAGGTAAGGTCATTCCCATTATCCCTTCAACATCTGATAACATGAATCAACCTTCCCATGATACAGTTGAAAAAATATGACAACATTTAATCAGACCCAACTCAAATGACCAAAACAATATCAATGGAGTAAATAATAATGTCTTGAATAGAGGTCATGGACCCGAACATCAACCAGGGTCATCGGGGTGATGTTACACTTTAACATTATCAAAGTCTAATGGAGTCTTGAAGAATAAAATTTTTTCACACATGAGTAATACCAACCACATTCATGGTAGACACAACATGAATCCTCCACATCTCAGAGGACATAAGACATCCTGGAGGAACAAATCAAGGCCATACAATCATCAACAATAATCCTCCTGAGTTGGTGCAACAAATCAATTAGCTTAAGAGCATGATGATGACTATGAAAAAGGGTACAAAGAAGAAATTCTCTTTTACAAAGATATGCCCTTATCCATTTGGTAAATAAATTAGTGTTCAAGCATTCCCTGCCAATTTTGAAATTCCTAAATTTGATAAATACAAGGGAGAATCATGATTGGTATAACATGTCAAGTAATTCTATGTATCAGCTCACAAATTTTCCTATAATGATAATTTCCTTCAAAGAATCTTCACCTGGAGTCTTGGTGGACCTATGCTTGAGTGGCTACTAAATCTTTCTCTTGGTTCTATATCAAATTTTTATGATCTTTCTATGAATTTTATTGCACAATACTCTTATAACATAGAACACCAAGCATCACTTAGTGACTAATGCAACACAAAGAAAATAAATGGGGAAATATTTTCTATCTTTCTTCAAAGATGGCGACATCTTGCAAACTAAATGCTTTGGAAAATTCTAGATTCACACCTTGTTGATATCTGCACTAAGAATCTAGTTACATAAATGTCATTCCAAATGAAGATGGATTCCCCAGACTCATTTGAGGCACTCATTAAAAAGGGAAAATATATTTAAGATAGACTTTTGATGAAAGGGGCCATTAAACATTATCCCTCTAAATCATCTAACAAAGCCAATGATAAACCCAAATTATGGTCTAAAAAAGGGGTGTTGTTAATGATGGAGTGGTAGATGCCAAACATGTCTAAAATTTTCAAGCATCAAACAATAACAATTAGGGAAATCATAATAACCATGATCAAACTAACCACAATCAGAACAACAACTAGAATATTAAGGTAATCAAACCAATCAAAATTAGATTCAGAATCAAGGATCAGGTTATCATGGTTTCTTATTCTCACGTTACAATGACAACAAAAACAACAACAACAATAGACCACAACAATGAAGACAATTCACATAGATAGAAGACTCCCTTAATGTCATTTTTCAACTTTTAGTCAATCAAGGAATGATGGTCTATCCTAACACAAGGCCTTTCGATGATAATCAACCAAAATCAAACTGGTATATAATAATAATTAATACTATAATTATCATCGCATTAAAGGGCATGAAATCATGAAATGCTAAAAATTTCACCATTTTGTTTAAGATTTGATTAACGATGGAAAAATTGAGGTAGAAGGTCAAAATGTCTCTACCTCCAATATCCAATTAAAAGTGTATTCTAATCCTTTTCTAGAAAACAATCAAAACAATGCCTCATTGTCCAAAGGATTTTACTATGATTACACTAGAAACAAGATCTCAGGAGATGAATGCACTTGCGATAGCCTAGAATAAGATGATGTCTATGGTTTTGAATCACTGTGTGACCACATCAAACAATATGAAGCTCATGTAAACACATTGACTCTAAAGAGTGTTTATTGCAATGTCACCACCCATCATCCTTGAGTCACTGTACAAGCTATTGTAAATCCACCTGTTACAATCAATATCAACACAACCTATATAATGTTATGACTCACTTTCTCATTTTAAGAAGACTCCTACACATATACCCATACTATAGATTCTCTATACATCCCCTATCCACAATAAGGTCCTTGAAAACACCTTGACTAAGTCCCGTGTCCTTGAAAATATCAATACATCCCAGTTCCAAGCAATGATACAAAATTAGCTGCCCAACAACACCTGGTGTTTACTGAAAAATATTTTCTAGGTCATGATCCTCACGACAATAAAACCATGCATATTCAAGTCGCCATCCATAATACCTGAATCTAAAGAGTCATAGACAATGGGTCCGATCTGAATTTGTTCACTTTAAGTATGATCTGAAACATAGGTCTTTCTCAAGACCTTATTAATGTAAAAAAAATAATCATAATAAAAGAATATGAAGAAATATAAATGGAGAGTAAAGGTCTCATTTCACTCCCCTTACAAGTTGACCCAACCCTCATTGAAATAGTCTATCAAGTGCTTGATCTAGATCTACCCTCTAATATTCTTTTGGGTAGACCGTCGATACATGCTATCTCAGGTGTCCCATTCATGTTTCATCAGTATTTAAAGTTCCCAAACCATGGGGCCAAAATAATAATCCTTGGAGATCATGAACCCTTCGAGTATTGTAAAAGGTTGGAAGGTAAGAAATCAAATTACTACCCACTAAACGAGTAAGGAATATTCATTGAAACTGATTTAGTGCTCAAATGCGATGAGCTAAAAATTAGACCTAGTAAAAATTCAAATTTTGATTCCATTTGGAGTATCCCATTCATTATTATAGGATGCAAGACACATAATGCTTTTCATCTATCCGCTATGGAAGGAGAGGAGTTACCCAACCCGGTTAATGTGATACATCTCGAGCCCTATTTCTGAAGTGAGTTGGTTTTTAAGAAATACATGCTTTAGCACATGGATAGTTTGCTTCCAGTTAGTTTTCTAATTTTTAGTGTGATAGAAGAAAATAAGAAGAGGCTTCTTGTCATGCATAATAGAAACATAAACAAGTATAAATCACATAGGGCATAGGTTTTTACCTACTTTCCTACATTATTCATACTTCCTTAGGTTAATGTTATGGATCACAATAAGTTTCTTGAGTTAGTTTGAGTAAAGGTGGAAAATGTAACCTGGTCAAATAAATCATGATTTTTAAAGAAAGAGAATATCATATGATACATGAGATTGATAGCTCATTTTCACATATCATACTTACATTTCCACAAAATTTTAATGGCTTTCATTAGGATATATAGTTTTTATTTCAATTTCTTTTTCAGTTTTGGATTGGTGTTCTTATTTTAGCAGTTGTATAGTTGTAGTTTCTATTTTGGAGAGGTTTTAGTTTTTCCTAAGTTTCAATTTAAAGTGACTTTGTGCCCAAGTGGATTGCAAGGGAAACTCGTCTGATATTGTTTAGCAGAAATAGAAAAATACCTTAATATTTCTCCAGAGATGTTATCATTTTTTGCATCCAACTCATAGTGATGAGGTTGTGTAACTGATAAACTATGTAAGATACAATGCATAAATTTTAAACTTTTAAGTTTCAAGTGTTTCCTTATTTGAGCTAAATAAAGTTTAGAAGGTAATTGGAAAAGATAACAAATGTAGAATAAAATGAGTAATCATTTCTTTTATTCATAAAATAAATTATACAAGTTTATGTAATAATTTTTATAATACAAGATCATGAATTAAATTTTGCATCATAATGTTATTCTTTACATGTATTTTCCATTTACATTTATAAGGAGGTTTCAAGTAGTTCATAGAAAGATTCCACACAAGCCATGTAAGCCAATAAAATAGATGATATACAGGAAATTATTCTCTAAATGTATAGAAATTATTCTCTAAAGTAAGGGGTAGATCCTCCATTGTTTGATAATGTAGGATTGGAGCATTTTTTATGAGTTTTTGAGATCTGTTTCCCGCATCCTTAGATATTCTTCCAAAATATAGTGAAAGAGGGGGTCAATTGGTACTGACTAAGAAATGATTAACCTACAACTTACTACTATCATTGGCTGATTATACATTAAAAAAAACATGTACTCAAGATCAAAGAGAAAAGAGAGCATTAAGAAGAAGAGAAAACACATGTTTTAATTAACAAGTTTTTGAAATGTGTAGGTACAACTAGGAAGACATAGGTTGCTGAAGGGACATATTTATTTTTAATGTGAAACCTTATGACCTACATCATGTAGTGGATCCAATTGAATAGCAATCTATTATAGGGATTTTGTTGTTAAGAATGAAATCTTTTAGCTTAAAAAAATATTTTGGACAATAATCTATATGATGTGGTGCCAATCATTAGTCTAATTAAACTATCATGTCAACTCAAAGACAATAAAAGATGAAGTACATAACACTGCTAAAGAGCTTTAGATCATTTCAAAAGTAAATTAGATGGAGGATAACACATTTTCATGGTAGAGTACATGATAGTGTAATACTAGATCATAGTATAGTGAATGCCAGTTTCTTGTACACTAATATAAGGAACTGCATTGCTAAGGAGCACAGTACTAGTTCATGAAAATTATGATGAAAGACTTGCCAAGTTGTAGCTTTAGATAAGAAAAAGGTACACAATTAATTTTTCCATTTCCATCCATTAAAGCCCATTCATCTTATGATAGTGAAAGAAATCATAAATGAATGATAGTGATTGGATAAGAACTAAAGGATAGAAACATAGAAAGAAAGAAAGAAATAACATGAATAAGGGTTTAAAAAATCAGCTACATGTTGGTATTTAATATTAGTTAGGTGAAATCATGCTATGTCATAATGCATCTTATTACTGCTATTATAAATTAGAAAGCATGATTCTATGTTAAGTCTATTATTGAAAAGACTGAGTCTATCTTGAATAAAAAAGGGTCAATATCCATATATATGTAAACAAAACCATAGAAAATATTATAAACAACAAGCATTTTTTAGTTAAAAGAATCGTATGATAAAAAAGAGTCAAGAGAGAAATAACCTTTATATTGAGCAATCCGACATAAGGGATAACACAGGGAAGCATTCATGAAATTAATTTCACATTGAAAAAATATACATTGAAAGGGTTCAACATGTTTTATTTATAACAAAAGGCAAATATTTCAAAAGCCTGATCAGTGCTGAAACATCATAATTATTTGATAACGAAAAATAAAAGCCAAAATTAGAGAGCCAAAAACAAGATGGTCATATGTGATCAAAGTTCCATGACTCAAACTTGCCTATGACTCAACATAGTTGAATTGACCTGTGCCTCGCCAATGATTCAACAAAATGAAAAAATAGATTTTTTTTACAATTTAGAACTTATTTCATGTACCCATTATGGAATAAATCTTCAAGACAATACAAAATCATCAAATAGAAGCTAATTTGATTACACACATAAACATACATCCATCACATAAGTACAAACATAAATTGTAGCCGAAGAAATTAGAAAACATAGATATGCAAAATTATAAATATTGTCAAATGTAAATAAAATCTATGAAATCCATGACATCAAATGTTTCCAAACATATGTGTAAACAACAAAAAATAGGTCTATGGCTCAGGCTCTAGCTGAGCCTCGACCTCAATATAGTCTGCCTACCTCCTACAAATACATTTGAGGTAGGTCTTGGATGACTAACAAGCCATAGTTTTTCTTTCTCTCTCTCATTTTTCCTCTTTTTCTCTCATAAGAATCAAATAAAATGCCTTTTAGGATAATTTATAAATCATATGTTTAAAAAAAGAAGAAAAAGTGCATGTTTTTTTTAATTTTGTTATTTACTAGTCGTGACTATTGTGGCATGGGTCATGAGCCATGGACCCAGTGTTGGATTAGGAGAGATAGGGTACTAAGAGGGGAGGGGTGAATCAGTGCCCACAAAAACTTTAACTCATAAACCTTTCAGATCTAGAATAGCAACCAGTAGTAACCTTGCAAAATAACTTGTATCTAATGCATGTATCATTCATCCATTCAACTTGTAAAAGTAAATAACATGAAATAAAAAACATAACAGTCCCATAACACAACTATTTTGGTAATGCAGAAACCCTTGTTAGAAGGTAAAAACTATGGTGGGGATGACACCCACAAATTCTTCACTACTACAGATAGAAAAGGTTTTCCTGTTAGGGCTACAAGTTTTGATCACTTCTGGTGATCTTACCCTATTAGGAGTAACATATCAGATCAGATAGATCTACCTAGTGATAGGATTTAAACAACACTACTTGAGTGTGCACTCAGTTAAGAGATTTACAAAAGACTGTTAGGTCTACTCTGTTAACAGATTTTGCTAAAACTCTATTACAACGATTAGAAAGAAATAGGTAATTATCTGCTAATGACAACTCAGATTGTTTGATATAGATCTATAAAGTACTGAATAGATATCACCTTATACTATGTAGATCTCTGCTCTGAACTGATCGGTTAGCCTGATTTTGATTCTGCCTTAATCTGATAAACTTTGAATACTGTTCTGCTTTGTCAACTGATAATCTTGAAGGTTGGCTAGTGCTTCAAGTGCTTCTTCACTCATGAATCAGTTCACATAAAAAATGATGTAAAATACAAATATATAGCATACCACTTTATGTCGCTTACAAAATTAGGTTTCAACATCTTAGAGAAAACCCTAAGATCTACGGTGTACAAAAATAACCTAGATATAACATTTACAAAAGATCATCATTGCAATTAATGAGTATCTCAATAATAAATGATCCTCGATCTTGGTAAAACATTTTCTAATTCTGTTGTAACCATTTTCATAAATAGATGTGCCATTCCTGATTCCTATGTCATTTCCTGTGATCCTTGGTAATCACTATGAATACTGCTCCATGATTACACTGATGCTCGGTGTTTACTTTTCCTTGGTATCGGTGTCTGATGCTTGGTAAAACTATCTAATACTCGGTGTAAAGACTTAACCGACTGGTTTATGATGCTTTCTTTTACCGACTGGGTTCATATAAGTAACTGAACGATATCATTGACTTCCTTTAATACTAATGACAACCATTAATGCTCAATTAGAGATAACACTAGTACGTTTGACCTTATTTTTCTAGCAACATTTTTGAGCATCAATTAAAAAGGTTTAAGTTGGTCAGATTATAGAAGGAAATTTTTCTTTCTTTTTAATCCATGCCTGTGTTGGTTGAAATTTTGACCAATACCATGTCGGTCGAAATATCGACGAACACGGGCATAAATTTAAAAAAAAAAAGTTTCATTTCTCATTTCATTTTTAGAAGCAAATTTGAAGGAGGACTGCAGCGCGCGAAGGAGGAAAAATTTCTCATTTCATTTCCATCTTTGAACAAGGTTTGGTTATCTTTTGAATATGCCATTTTTTGTTTCAGGCTCAGGGTCAGTCATTGTAATAGATAGACAAATTTGATGTCGCTACAGAAATGACAAAGCATAGCCATTGTCCTCGGTCCTATCATGAAATCACGACCCTAATTTTTATTTTCTCCACTGGTTTTCTAATGCCACTAGATGAAATTCAAATTAGGGTAATGTATCATAATACACCCAACACTTAGAGTTGTATGGGTTGTCGAGTTGGTTCCTGGACAAAACCCTAGGCTAAATTTGAAAAAATGGGTTGTTTCACACACTGAAATTAAAAAAATAAATTTCATTTCATTATTATCACGAAATTTTTTTTCAAGGATGTAACGCGCGAAACCTCATCGACACTGTGTAGCAGGATTCGATCAAATAGAACCTTCGAAGCAAATTTCATTAACAAGGAACCAGATTTTGAGTATGTTTTTTAGTTTTGGTTATCATTTCATGTATTAACTATGGCAAATAGATAACTTGTATTCATACTACTATAAACCCCATTTTTTATGCATTCACGACATTAAAATTTTGTGAACAAGTTTAATTTTCACTGTCGAACTGGCAATAAATCTACAGTGTTGTTTGTTGTAGAAACTCATCTTATACATCTGCGGGTTTAGTTCAATATGTACCCACTGTGTCAGGGCTTTTCTATCCGTTAAGTATATTACTTAGACACAGTTTGCCTAATAGAAATAGATGCATTAACATCTATTTTCAAGTTCATGCATTCACATTTTAAAGTTTTATAGTATTTAGTGTTTGTTCAACTTCTACATGGGATTCTAATTTGTTGACAGTCTATGTTGGGAGTTTGGCTCTATTATGGAGTTTTATCCTTAACTTGCATCTCCTCCATGGGAATTCCATGCTGTTGGATGGAAAGCAAGTTAAGGCTATGTGTCAAAAAAACCTAAATGCTCAGTACTCGGGGAACTGTGTTAGTGCTTCAAGGCCGATGCCCTAGTTAGGTGCATGCCATATGTTAACTTGTGAAGTAAACAAATGTTACAACAGAGTAATAACCAGGAATTTGAAACTGATTCCTCAATCTGAATTTGAGCAAAGAAACAATAAAAGACACGGTTGTAGCAGTAGTTCGAAAGTATGTTGGGTTTAAAGATTAATTGACCGAGATCTTTGTTGACAATTGGAAAAAAAACAAAACACCAGTCCCTAATACCCATCTTCGAACTATTCCAAGTCAACCTAACCTAATCAGATCAACTGGGTTAGAGAGTCCTTGAAGACCAGTTGGAGGTGCTGGATGAGGATTGACTGTTATTGTTTTGTAATTTCCAATTAAAGAAAGGGAACCCGATAGGCCTATGTTAAATATTGTGACTGATCCATAGACTGGAAAAAGAGAGTACTATTGAAAACCAATAGAGGATTAGTAGAAGTTTGAGTATCATATGTGAGGAGTTGGAATAGGATTTCAAGTTTGATAGATTATAATCAAAGGAACATCACCAAACATGTAGTCTTGCTAAAAGTAGACACCAGTGATTCAGGTAACAAAGCTGTTTGGAGGACTGATTATAAATTTCAGTTGATAGATTGAAGATTCACCACCATGTCTGGAAGTATTCAAAGTTTAGAGAGTTTGATAAGTTAATTGGAACCATTATTCATAGTTGAACCAACATTGTTATTTGTTGATATTCTATTGTGATAGTTGGTTGGGTCTATCCAAGGAGTATAAATTACCTAAAAATGCCTAGTTCCAAACCTCCAACTTGACCACAGGTAGGGAGTATGATAGAAAAGGTTGAGTCTGGCTTTACATCCACTAGTTGCATTTTCTTAAAAGTTTCTAATGCCTTTTCAACAAACCCATTTTGAACATATCCCCCAATCATGGCAGTCCATGAGACGACATCTCTTTGAGGCAATCTGTTAAACAATTTATGTGCCTTGTCTATGTTTCCACATTTAACATACATGTCTACTAAGGCACTGACAACTAAAGCATTTGATAAAAAGCATTCCTATGTATTTATGATTCTCTGCATCTTTATTTCTATAAAAGCACTAAAATTATCTATTCGAGGGTTTTATTTTCTTTTTATTCCTATAGTCTCACACTTGTGGTTCTGTTCATATAAATGTTGCTAAAGATTACCGATCTTTGATATAATGATGAAATGGTACTCATATTCATTGTGGATTTTGTATTCTATATCTTGTTTTCCTCCAACATATGCTATATGTTTTTGGAGGGTAATGAAAACCCTAATAGGTTATGATTTCACTTTGTGACACCATTAGTAATTTTGGGCTTTGAAATATTTGTATATTCTTCAATGCTTTTCCACTTCATTTGATGTTTGTAATAATGAGCACCCATGTTATTCATATGGAATTACTATGTCTTATTTCTCCTTGATTGAATATCATTATTACATTAGTAGAGAGCTATTTTTACTAGTTAATGAAATCATTACAACTTTATATCATGACAAAGTTTATCATTTCTTGGATTATATGAGCACTCTACATTGATACTTATTATATTCTTAGTGTTATGGGTATACATCTTGGTTGTGATTTTTTTGAATCTCTTTAATCAATTCCATTTTCCAGTTGTCTATGTGATTTGATGATGTTATGGTGATTTTAATGATCCTGTATAATTTTAAATTTCTATGCATATGAGAATCATACCTTTTTTTGTTCATCCTAGTCTACACAATTTGTCAACCCTTCATTGGTCTTGATGCATTACTTATCACCCTAATGATCATCTACTTTGATTCTTTTATGACTTCCATGCCATCATAGACCACTAATACTTATTACATCTCATTGTATCATCATTATTGTTCTCTTTTATCTATTCTTAACAACACTTGACAACACACCTTCACCACCTTCTTTTATTGTTCTTATTTATTAAATATATTTGTTCATTATTTAGCACTTGACTGCTAATGACAGTAGCATAGCTAACTACTCTAATAATGCTTTGTATACTACCTCACACTTCACTATCTTGGAACTTATTTTAGCACCTATGTTTCTTTGGTAAGTCTATGGTATGATGATATGACCTTTACTAGCTCCCATTTGATATCAAATACCACGTCTCCTTTTGTCTTCCAACTGATGTAGCACTAAAGTCTTGAATTATTGGACTGATTCTTAGTGACGTGTCTTGTATTTTACATTACTCCCCTCCTAATGAATTGGGTTTATTTATTGTCTTCAGTAATAGAATTATTTTTGTTCAAACCCATTTGCATATAAGAGATACCCGTTTGCAATTGCATAGATATCAATCTGAGAATGTATGTTTGTGCCCATCTAAAGAGTCTTTCTCTCTCTCTCAAACACACATACTGTATTTTCTATATCACAAAGGTAATAATAATCTTGGTATTGCCAATCAGATTTATGATGGTAAAGGATATGATAGGATATCTAATATAGATACCTTTAATCTATCTCTGTATTGTTCCTCGATCTGATCACTGTTTCTAACCTTTTTCAAACTTTTATAGATGATGATTTAATTCTAATTCTGAATAGTACCTTGGATGCTGTTTTGAAATTATTATTTTGTATTCATGCATTTGCAATGGGTGGAGCCTCTCTTGATTGGTATCGTTAGTTCCTCATGTATCCATTCTTGGTATTTCTACCACTCAACTTGTGCTTTCAGACTTGAATGAAAATAAAATATAAAATCCTCCTCTATTGGTCCTTATTCCTAATACACACAACTTTATGTGTTTCTTGCCATACATTGCTTGATAATACTTGTGTAGTCTACAAAGTAGTGGATGTGATTCAAGTCAGGAGACTATACGCAATCAACCAATGATTACGTGTTTGGTTTGTTCAACTAGAGATAAGAGATAAGAGATCAACCAAGGTACCTACATGAAAGAGATCAGGATAATAAATAATTATAGTATGTTCAACTAGAGATAAGAGATCAACCAAGGCACCTACATGAAATAGTCATATATCAAGTGCAATAACATGATCAAGAGATGGTTTAATCATTAAGAGTCACAACTACCAAGAAATAGAGCATCATGATTACATATGGAAAAAAGAGGTGTTACAAGTTTGCATCACACATGCTTAAGGAAAAATTTTCTAATACAATTGAAGAGAGTAATTAATATGGAAAATTAATCAAATGTAAGCAACATATGGCATTAATTTTGATAGTTTGATCAAAGGCCATTTTTATAGGCACAACCCACCAATCTTGGAAAGGAAATAGAGCTTGTATACCCATATATGTGTCTATGTGTGTATATATACACAAATGTGTGTGTATATACATACACATGTGTATATGTGTGTATATATACACAAATGTGTGTATATGTATATACACACATGTATATGTATATATATGTGTATGTGTGTATATACACACACATGTATGTGTGTATATATACATGTGTGTATATATAAATGCACATGTTTGTATACATACACATGTGTATATATAAATGCATGTGTGTGTATATGTGTGTGTATACACACACATGTACACACATGTGTGTATGTGTGTATATATACACATGTGTGCATGTGTATATATGTGTGCATATGCACACATGTATACACATATACACAGGTGTGTTTATGTATATATACACATGTGTGCATATATGTATATACACACACATGTATGTATGTATATATATAGATGTATACACACAAATTTAAAGAAATTAAATTACAGAATTAAAATTCCTTATGCATCTTCTTAGTCATCTTCCGGGTGAACCAAATAGGTCATCTCATATTCTGGAAATCATTTTCAGAATTTGTATCTTCCAGAATTGACTATATCTGATATTTGGTATTCTATGCACCAAACAGGCCCTTATTGCATAAAGAAAATGGAATCCAAAATAAGGCTCTTAAGACCTTTCCAAAATTACAAATTGCACACAAACTGGTTTTTATCTTTTATTTCCTGTTCTCATCCGTACATACCAGGGATCCTGCCCATACATTCCTTGTTTGGTGTATATATAATCCTATTATAACTACCACAACCATATTTGGTTGGTCGTGATTCTAGCTAATGGAGCTTGTAGACACTAAAATAATTATTCTTTCATCTATCAATATGTTATTATTTGATCCATTAATAATATTCATCAACATCTATCATTATTATATTATTTATCTTCTATTATCATTCAAAATTATTTATCTTCCATGATCAATCTTCTTTCTTTATCCAGGTCGATTTGGCCAAGAATATCTTGAAAGAGTGGTTCTATTGTAATGATGGTTCTATTTGCAGCAAACTTGTTAGAAACATGAAAAGAAAACATGTTAGCAATTCCATCATTTATCTATTGTTTGGGACAGTCACCATATAATTATTTGGACTATCTCTCCTCTTGCCTTGTAAGGTTAAAATGACCTTTTTTTTTCTTCCCTCCTTGAATTGACCCTTACCATCTTGCACTTGTGCAATGATAGGACACCAATGTTGCTAATTAAGGTTGGCGGGATGATTACACCTATCCTAAAAAAAGACTATCAAATCATTATGCTTTCAAATCAATTACCTATCGACGTATCCCTTGCGAGGGAGAGAAGCCAAACACATAAAGAACATGCACATAAACATGGCAACTGAAAAACTTAAATGGAATACACCAAGAAGTACCAAATGATGAATGCTCAATTGTTGTAATGGAAAAGCAATATCAAAACTGTCCATTTCTAGAACTTGATTTTTCTATAGTCCTAATGATTTTTCTTATTTCTTGTCTGTGCTTGGTGATAGGATTTTGAACATTGTTGACATACTTAAATGGAATACACAATACCAAAAGATGAATGCTCAATCATTGTAATGGAAAAGCATCAGAACTGTCCATTTCTAAAATTTGATTTTGCATAGTCTTAATTATTTTTCTATAGTCCTAATGATTTTGAAAATTGTTGACAAAGAGTGTTTCTTTTTTTGATTATAGTATAAATAATTTTTCTATAGTCGTAATGATTTTTCTTATTTCTTGTCTTTTGTCCCTTTTTGATTTCCTATGTCTGTGCTTCGTGACAGGATTTTGTCACCTTATTTTGATGGTATATTTCATTCACTCTATGTAGAATACTATTTTGTTCACTATTTTATTTCAGCTTCATATTTCTTTCATTTTTCATATACACAGAGACTACACATGCTGATAAAAAAATGAGCTATTTGATTTAGGTTTACTTTTCATTATTGTAAATGGTTAATATTTCTGATGTTACTCCTCGGTGTATTTCATATAAAAATAAAAAATGTAGTAATGATGGTGCGGTGCATTATTGATATAGGCTAGATGACTCTTGTCAATGTGCCAAACTGTCAATGTGGTGGTGGGTAGTGTGTGTTGAAGACTTCATGGACATCGAACAACCCTGGATGACAATTTTGGTGCTGCCCAAATAGAAAAAAGGTTGCTAATGTGTATATATTTAAAATTTCTAATGTAAATACCATTCATTATAATATAAGAACTAATGTAGACTGGGTATCACAGGGAAATAATGGCTGTGGATACTATAGTTGGGTCGATGACAACTCATCTGCATCTATTTGCCTATCTCCACTTATCTATGATGAAGGATTTGAGTGCAAAATGTGTCAGGCTAGGGCAAATTCTGAAATTATATTTTTACGATGCCTTCTCTATATTGTAATCACATATCTTTGTTGTGACCATATGTACAGATGAACTTAGGAATTAGTTAGTTTGGTATTTTCATATTGTAACTAATATTTTAATATTGATATGACATAACTTCTCTTTGCCTCAAGTGCGCATATATGGAACATCTTTTTTTAGAATAATTCTTCATATTGTTTATGGCTCAGGTGAGCCCCAATCTGCTAGCAATCACATGATTTAACATATAGTGTTTTCTTGGTTATTCCATTTGTTCCTTGACCTTGACTATGGATTGACTATTATTTTCAAGCTTGAGAAAGGCTTCATAGCAAACAACGTTCATAGATTTGTACGCAATGCTGATTTACACTGGAGGTAAACTACATGTGTCATGTAAACAACATGGTTGAATGCAATATCTTTTGCATGTTTTCAAGAGTTTTCCCACCAATAAAAGCATAAATAATACATTGAATGTAATCTACGGATGCTGCGTGGTATGAAGTCTTGCTGAAGTTTGAGCGTAGCATGGTATGAAGTCTCCCTTTATTCTAGTGAGGGATTGGAATGAGTTCATTTTGGATGCAAAGGAGAATGGGGATACTCAAAGAGGAATTACACCAGCAAATGAGAGAAGGTATAAAAATGACAGATGAGAAACATAAATGTAGATTTCACAATAGCTAAGAAACATAATTGTAGGCATCACTGTCACAATTTTTTAGAGACAATGTAATTGAGTTGTATACCCAAGCGATGGAGTGCAACTTCTGCACCTTCGATTCCAAGTTAACACTACAGGATACAAAGACCATAGATAAGGAATAAATTTAGAGAGTGGAGGATGTCCATAATGACCAAAATAATACAGGATGAACCTCAAGTTAAATGAGGCAACTGCAAACATTTTAATAGATTTTTATTATTAAATAATGAAATTTACATATACTAGTGTTCTAAGCCCCCTCATTACATGATTTATTATTGTAAGCCCCCTCTAAATTATGCATCTAGAAAATGAAACTACAACCTATTGGGATTGAGACAAACCGTATAGAACAACATCTAGGAATGATCATTTTCCAACATCTGTAGCTCATGAATACAAGGTCCTCCAATAGATGTATTCAACAGATGTTGGAAAGTGATCCTTCCTAGCTGTTGTTGTTCTATAAAGTTTGTCTCAATCCCAATAGGTTGTTATTTCATTTTCTAGATGTGTAAGTTAGAGGGGGCTTAGAACACTAGTATATGCAAATTTCATTATTTAATAATAAAAATCTATTAAAATGTTTGCAGTTGCCTCATTTAACTTGAGGTTTGTCTTGTATTATTTTTGTCATTATGGCCCTCCTCCATTCTCTAAATTTATTCCTTATCTATGGTCTTTGAATCCCGCAGTGTCAATTTGGAATTAGAGGTGCATAAGTTGCACTCCATCGCTTGGGTATACAACTCAATTACATTATCTCCAAAAAGATATGACCATGATGCCTACAATTATGTTTCTCAGCTGTTGTGTCTTAGGACCCCTTATGACCCTTTACGACCATTGACGACCTCTAAGAATACATCTTAGAGGTCTTAAAATTTCTTAAAGGGTCATAAGAGGCTCCTAGGAGGGGCCAAATGAGCTTCCACCTTCACGTGGTTGGCCCTGTTAAGTAGAGAATGTTAATTAAGCTATTCTTGAAACATTATTGTAGGCATCATGGTCACATTATTTTGGAGACAACATAATTGAGTTGTATACCCAGACGGAGTGCAACTTCTGCACCTCTGATTCCAAGTTGACACTGTGGGATGGAGAACAACTTGGAACCAGAGGTGCAGAAGTCACTCTCCATCATCTGGGTATACCACTCAATTACATTATCTCCAAAAAAATGTGACCATCATGCCTACAATTATGTTTCTCAGAGAATGTTAAACTATTCTTGAAACAAAGAGAAGCTCAATAATTTAAGGTCTCAGTACAAGCACTAGGATTGAGTTTTTTGGCACAGGCTAGGAAATTTTTGTATATCAACATGCGATAGAGTTTGGGCAAAAAACTGTATCGCATATTGATATACAAAAATTTCTCAGTCGTGCTGAAAAACTCAACTCTAGTGCTTGTACTACATGACTGGTGCCAAAACAAGGCTCTCCCAATCATTGATTGTGACCCACTGGCAATAACCAACAAAACGAGTGTGGACACCTAAAGATAAATATCAAATAGGGGAAAAGCACCTGCAATAAAAGAGGCAATAGCTATAGATATAGATAAGGATATCCCAAAAATCCCTAATTTAGTGTTTCAGAGATCCACGACCCAATCTATGACTCAATTTCAAAACCTTCCAATATTATACTACTGTAGACATATTTTCCTTTCTCTAGCTAAATACATGGCTTATATTTAGCCTATGGTTTTGTCCATGAAGAAACTTGACAACCCATACAACTCTGAGTGTTGGGTGTATTATGATACATTACCCTAATTTGAATTTTGTCCAGTGAATTAGGGATTTCTGGGATATCGTCATCTAAATCTATAACTATTTTATTTACACTGGAATGCAGCCTGCCGATATTGATACTGCACAGGCTGAGCACGATAGAGGCATTGATTCTAATGTGAATTGTAGTACTCAAGGTATACATTTTCTATTTGAATTTTGATTAATGAATATTTAATACAAGCAAACATATTCAATTGTTTAAGGTGGATTAGTTGTGATGATGAGACACGCCATTTAGATGTTAACTGTGATAGTCTCTTGGTTTTAGGCAATGCAGAAGGAGAAGCTTAGTTCAATATGCAATCTCAATTCATATACATAGGATATCAAGTGGAGTTGAAAAACACAATAGGGTTGTATTTTTGAGAGAGGTCTTTAATTGCATATTTTTAAGTTATAGACCATCGCGAACATTGTAATTTTGACTTATTAAAAAAATGTAGACGTGTTGTGTTTTTTCAGCTCCACCTGCTATCCATGCATATTTTGCTTGTGTTGCATGCACATTCTCGATTCAAAGTGGGAAAAATCTTATTTTTGATGTGAGGGAGAGAAGCCAAACACAAAGAACATGCAAATAAATACGACAGCTACAAAACATAAATGTAGGTATCACAACAGTTGAGAAACATAAATGTAGGCATCATGGTCCCAATTGTTTGGAGACACAACATAATTGAATGCTATACCCAGAAAATTCAACACAACCACTACTCCTGTAGTTCTAAGTTGAGACTATGGATCCAAAAACCATATATAGATTCCTTATCTTTGGTTTTTGGATCCTGTAGTGTCAACTTAGAACTACAGGAGTAGTGGTTGTGTTGCATCATCTAGGTATAGCATTCAATTATGTTGCATCTCCAAACAATTGTGACCATGATGCGTACATTTATGTTTCTCAGCTGTTGTGTCCCAGGACCCCTTATGACCCTTTATGACCCTTTACGATCCCTAAGAATACATCTTAGAGGTCTTAAAGTGTCATAAAGGGTCATAAGAGGATCCTAGGAGGGGCCAGATGAGCTTCCAACTTTACATGGTTGGCCCTGTTAAGTAGAGAATGTTAAACTATTATCGAAACAAAGAGAAGCTCAATAATTTAAGATCTCAATCAATGTACGAAAAATATATACAAAAATAAGATATCTAGTCGATACTTAATATCGACATAAGTTATGATTATTATAATTATATATGATGAATAATTATTAGATAAATAAACAAAATAGTGAAATTAATATATATATATATATATATATATATATATATATATATATATATATATATATATATATATATATATATATATATATATATATATATATATATATATATATATATATATATATATATATATATATATATATATATATATATATATATATATATATATATATATATATATATATATATATATATATATATATATATATATATATATATATTTAAAAAAAAATTAAATTATATGTCGATATTTCGACCAACTCTCTTTGGCATTTCAATGAGGAAACTATGTATTCGACATTTTTTCCGACCACATGTCGTTGAAAGTTTGATGGGATTTAGTCACAATGATAAAAGGTATGATCCAAGTTGAAGTAATCACTTCGATGATGATTAGGTTGATATTTCGACTACTTTCAATGTCAAAATTTCAATGACTATTTTTTAGCATCCTATAAGCGATGAAAAAAGTTTGACAACATTTTTGGTCGTTTGGTCGACCAATTAGGGTTGACAATTTGACTAATCCTGGTCGAAAAATAGGCTAAAATTTACTAGTGTAACAATCTCCCCCTTTGGCATCAGTATCAAAACCTTAATGTATACATACCTTATGTCTCAAAACTTATATCTCCGCCATATACATATATATATCAAAAAATTTATAAACTCCCCCTCGGTGCATTCTCTCGGTAATATGTAGTATACTTGGCATCTATGTACATATTTGGCATATACATTATTTTCCCCCTTTTTGATATTAATGCCAAATACAAAAATGTATACTTACAGCATGTCAAAAATGTGCTGATGGGTTTTCTTCAATGACTCCAAGAGGTTTTCCTATTCCTCTTTCAAGTTTGTGAGAGCAATTTACTCAAGACCGACTTGTGCATGCATATCAAATATGTCATCTAACATAGAATTTTATGGTGTTGTAACAAGCATTTGTGCCTTGAGTATATGCTTCTCAAAGATTTTTAGGTAGGGAAGTAACTCAGTTTACAATTCTATGACTTGTTCACTAATTTTCTCTTCTTGTTTCTAGAGATCTGCTCTTAACCACCTTAGTTCTTAACTTTCAAGATAGGCTTGGCAATGGCATGAGGCTCGGTTAAGGTTGTGTGTGCACTAGCATTGATTTCATTATCCAGCTATTTAATCTTTTCACTTATCTCGGCAGTGAAGTTGTCCATAGTGCATAGCTTAAACAAGATTTGACAAATTAACTTAGTAATACACTGAATTTTAGTTATTACCTCTGATAACTTAACCTTGTTGATTGCCACTTCTTGGCTTATTCTCTCGGCAAGTTTATCCTATATTTTTTACTCTTCCCTTTCCTCTATTCACTTTTCAGCATCGACATCTGGGGAAATTATACCTTCAATGAGAGTAGCAAGTTGGTCCATAATCGGAGTGTCCTCATCTACATGTACATCTAGTACTACCTATTGTAAGATATCTCTTAGATTTTCTAATATCTCCTTGCTCTTTCTCTTTTGTCTCAACTTCTCCTATGCTTCTTTCCTAGTACATAATTCCACATATTTTCTTAGTTCCTCAAGGCTAAGGGTTCTTGGGTCACACTTAGGTATCACAATGACTTCATCTAGAGTGATTGGCCCTTTTCCTTTCTTCTTCTTCTTCTTCTTCTTCTTATTCTTCTTCTTCTTCTTCTTCTTGGGTTCCTGTGGTGAACTCTTAGCAACAATAACAATTGCTTTGTCTTCTACCTTTGGTGTGTTCTTCTCGGTAGACACATTATCATCCTTTTTCTGCTCCTCAGTAATCTGCGTGTCAATTGACTGAGACAGAGCCTTTGATGTTGTGTCAGGTGAGGTGCTCTCAGTTGCCTTAGGCTCTTCTTGTGCCTTTGTTTATGTTTTAGTAGCCTCTTTCCCTTCAGGCTTGTTTGTCTTTGCAGGTGTCTCGGTGCTTGGTTCCCCTATTGTATCTTTAGGTTGCTCAAGGTTGGAGCCATCGGGTTGTTCCTGTGAAAGAATTTCAACTGCTTCAACAAGAATAGGAAGCTCACCTAGTAATGATGGAAATGCAGACTTAGTAACTTGTGCTTCATCTTGTGTGATGTCTGGTGCATTATCCACATCATCATCTTCATCCCTGTCATTAGGATCACCATTTTTGATGTCCTCAATGAGTACATCCTTGTCATTTGTATCCTCAATTTGAATCACTACAGGATTTGGTGTATCCTGTACACTATTCTTAATGTTTTGACTGATGGTTGTATAAACTACCTTAGTAAATGATACAAGGGACTCAGTTGTCTACTGTGTTGTGTCATCATCAATGAAAATTCCTTTACCTTTGGACTTCTGTCTCTTTTTAGACAAATTTTGAAATGCATTTTTAGCATTTTTTTCTCTGACTGGTAGAATTGAACTCCAGATGAGTTGACCAGACTCATCAATATTAGCCAGATTCTCATCTAAGATTTGCATAGCCTAGTTCTTTATTGTAAATCTCTGCACATATATTTCCATAAGTTCTTTTATTTCCTCTAGAGATAAGTTTGGTACAAAAGATACAAGCATTTTTTCCCTCATCTTTCTCTCGGTGTCCAAGGCGTATGATCATTTCTAGTTTATTCTATCTTCAAGTGCCTTAGGCAGTGATAATGAAAACTCCAATGGAACTTTTTTGAAATGTATCATCATCTGGATGATAGCTTCCTCAATTTTGTTTTGGTCTTCATTTGACATTTTGTCAAACCTACTAAGTTCTGGATCTGCAAGAACTCCATTCTCAATTATATCTATAGAAACTTCATCAATTGATCTTGCCTTATTAATAACCACTTTGAATTGTTCATTATTAAGTTCTTCATCCTCTAGGTCTTCCTTACCTCTTATTAACTTTCTCCTTTTGTTCCATGCCTCTGCTACAACCTTGGTGTTTCTTTTTGCATAGGTCTTTTTTGGTGTAGTAGCCTTAGGCTTTGCTACCTTTACTGCTCCCTTCTTTTGTGGTGGTGAAGTTGCAGTTGATGACCTTGTGCATGCACCTATTTGTACTGGCAACTACCTCTTCTTTGGAGATTTAGTGGGAGGAACTGATATAGATTCTTATTCTTTCTTGAACTCGGTTTCCTCACTATCATATTGTTTGTTAGCTAACATTAACTGACCTTTAGTTGTAGTTCCAACTGGTGACTCCTTAGATGAGTCAAATAAGTCTCCAAAATGCTTAGTTAAGACTTTCTTCATTTTCTTTTCTTTTCTCATCATTTTATCGATGACAAGTCCTATTTTTATTCTTGATTTTGCTTCTTCAAAGGTTCCAAACCTTTCATCCTTTTTGTCTTTTGGTAATGCTAGTAGTGCCTGAATAGATTTCAAATTGAAATCATGATCTATCTCATATCCCATTGGTGCTAGCCATTTTATTCTCGGTTCTATAGCTTTTATCATAGTGTGATCGGTGTCTACTAGAAAACATATGTCCATCTCATACTTCTCTACTAATGAACTTGGAATTCTGCTTCTCATAGTCATCTTTACATTGAAATCCTCAAAATAACTATCTATTACATTTTCAGGATTATCTCCTAGACCTTTCATAATATCAAAAATTTGCAAATTGATTGGTGTGTCGGTAGGCCAATTGGTGTGACCAATAGAAGGAAAGAATTTCTGGAGATAGAAAAACAAACATACTAGGAGTGATCCAAACTTACAGGTATTGGACTTCCGAGTCCTAATTGTCTTCATGTTTTCCTCAACTTGTCTCAGCAGTAGCTTGGCTAGGTCTATCTGATGACCCTTCTTAATCATTTTATGAGCCATGTAGACTATACTACTTGGCACACTATTTTCCCTACTTGACTGAAATATCTTGTACCCAATTACATGCGCTGCAAACTTAACTTCGGGATCCACAATTGATGTAACTTTTAGTGCTCTTCCATCCCATGTCGCGCCAGTGTTTTTCTCTACATCAGCTAGTGATGAACTTCTGAATGCTTTAGCTTTATCGGTGGTAGGGTAACCAGTAACCCTGCCAATCATTCTTTTTGTAGCCTTGATTGGTCTGTCTAGCCAGAATGTGCCCTCATGATTGTGGCTCAACACAACCCTAATCCATTTGTTCTTAATATTCTTTGGGAAATTTAGGGCATTGGTAAGACCAAGTGTCTACCAATTTGTGCTTTGGTTTTAGCTTTATATCTTTATCATAAAGAGCCTGATATGCAACATACATATCGAAATCACCTATTTCCCCAATTTTACAGTGAATGTATGATCGTATGTCTTCAAATAACAAAACCCTAGGTGGGATGCTTGAAAAAGCACCCGCTGAATCTATTTTCGATGCTACTTTAGGGTGTAACTTATAATGAGGTTCCTTGTAGCTTGCTGACACTATTAAATTAACTTCCTCTTCCATAACTTTAGAAGAACTTGCAATGGATGCCATTTCAACAAACTAGGTTTCTGGGAAGTACAAAGAATATGCTCAGTTGAGTTTCAACTTACTCAAAATGTATTGAAGACTGTGCTCAGTTCGATCTACAACTGCTTGAATTAGCTTGAAAGATTCTTGCTCGAACTCACTCTGTAAAATTTTAGCTCTCCAAAATTCACAATGTGAAAAATGAACTCTGTCTTTTGTGTATTTATAGAATTTTTGATATTCCCACTCAAACTTTATGCATTAAATGCTTGACCTAATTTTCGGTTCATGACAACTATCAGGTCGGTGATGAGTACAAAATTTCATCAGCTCAGTTAACACATGATTTATTTTCTCGGTTGATACTTATACTCGGTTAACCTTGAATAGGGATTACTGATGGGTAACCATTGCTCAGTCTAACTTTTACCAACTATGTGACTTTGTTAGCTCATAACATATAAACCACAATGCATCTTTATTCATGTAGATTTGGTATGTGCACAACATGTATAAGGAATTGTATGTAAAATGTGATCATTTTGAAATGTCAGTCCCATACATACCTACATCGCCTTAGGTGGAGGTACCGATGTCACCCAATCCAGTGGATGAGGTTTCATCGATAGCATTACTTGACTCAGCATTCTTGTTAGATGCCTTTCTCCACATAGGGTTCCTTATTCTCATGATATATTCTATAGTGTTTCCACTATCAAATACATGACCTTCTTTTGGTGCTTAGTCTCTGCAATCCTTGCTTAGATGACTGACCTTATGACAATGCAAACATGCCATTTTGGTGCTTGTCCAGCTTCTTGATTATCTAGCCCATCTTTTCCTATTATAGTTTTCTACAATGTGCCCATATCTACCACATTCAATACAGTTAGCCCATGTGTTGTAATCCCAAACACAAGAATTACCTTATCTCTTCGGTGGATAAGGCTTGCGTATTGTCTTCTACTTAGGTGACCAGACCTGCTTCATTTTTGGCTTACATTCTCGTGTAGTGTGTCAATGTTTATTACAAGTGTAACATAATTTCTCTATGATAGGATTGTTAGCATTATTGTTCTATTTAGCTCTACACTCATAAGCTTGGTGACCATACTTTCCACAGTAATAGAAATAACCATTAAACTTAGGAGTGACAGGAGGTTTACCTTGTCCTCTACTTCTACACACATTTGAAGTATGTCCCAGTTTGCCACAGTGATAACATGATAGTGTCTTTGGCCTTTGAATTTGATTGTTGTTGGCTTTCTCAGCTTGTTGTGATGATTCTCCTTCGCTGGTATAGCCTAAACCAGCTTTGCTTCCAAATCTTCTTTGATTAATCAGAAAATCATCAATCTTTTTTGAACTGTCCTCAGCTAATTTCTTCATTTCATTGTGCTACTATTGGATTTTTACTTTATTTCTAAATTTCTCATTCTCTTCTCTGAGTCTTGCAACATCTTCAAGTCTTCTTGATAATTCTCCATTTACTCAGTTGACTTCTTGATTCAAAACCACCATCTGATTGGATGTTTGAAAATGGTGATGGATGAGTCTTTGTATCTCACTTTCTTTTGCTTGAAGTTGTTTAGTTATCTGTCTTTAGTCTTCAATAGCTAGATTCCTTTCTTATTTAGCCTGTCTAGCATTGTTCATTATCTCTACCATTCTCACCATCTGTGATTCCTGACTGATTTGCAGTGCTTTCACTTGTTTGGTTAAGTGAAGGTTCTTTTCAGACAAATAAGAGATTATGCTTTCAGATCTATCAAAAATACTTCTAGAACTAGATCCAATTTGATCAAATAAATCATCAATCGATTCTTCATGGTAGCCAATCTCATTTTTTAGAATAGATAGGTTCTTCCTTTCAACCAACAGTTTTTCAGTTCATCCTTAGCTTGCTTATACTACTCAACAAACATCTGCATCTAAATCTTCTGATTCTCTATTGTCTTATCTAACTTATACCTCTCCATGACTAGATCTTTACCCTTCAGTGGTTAAAATTTCTAATAAGAGAACTGTGCTCTGATACCAATTGTTGGATTAGGAGAGATAGGGTACTGAGAGGGGAGGGGTGAATCAGTGCCCACAAAAACTTTAACTCATAAACCTTTTAGTTCTAGAATAGAAACCAGTAGTAACCGTGCAAAATAACTTGTATCTAATGCATGCATCATTCATCCATTCAACTTTTAGAAGTAAATAACATGAAATCAACAATATAATAGTCCCATAACACAAGTATTTTGATAATGTAGAAACCCTTGTTAGAAGGTAAAAACTGCGGTGGGGATGACACCCACAAATTCTTCACTACTACAGATAGAAAAGGTTTGCCTATTAGGGCTATAAGTTTTGATCACTTCTGGTGATCTTACCCTATTAGGAGTAACATATTATATCAGCTAGATCTACCTAGTGATAGGATTTAAACAACACTACTTGAGTGTGCACTCAGTTAAGAGATTTACAAAAGACTGTTAGGTCTACTCTATTAATAGATTTTGCTAAAACTCTATTACAATGATTAGAAAGAAATAGGTAATTATCTACTAATGACAACTTAGATTATCTGATATAGATCAATAAAGTACTGAATAGATATCACCTTATACTATGTAGATCTCTGCTTTGAATTGATTAGTTAGCCTGATTCTGATTCTGCCTTAATCTGATAAACTCTGAATACTGTTCTTCTCTGTCAACTGATAATCTTGAAGGTTGGCTAGTGCTTCAAGTGCTTCTTCACTCATGGATCAGTTCACATAAAAAATGATCTTAGAGAAAACCCTAAGATCTATGGTGTACAAAAATAACCTAGATCTAACATTTACAAAAGATCATCATTACAATTAATGAGTATCTCAATAATAAATGATCCTCGATCTTGGTAAAATGTTTTTTGATTCTATTATAACCGTTTGCATAGAGATGTGCCATTCCTGATTCCTATGCCATTTCCTATGATCCTCAGTAAACATTGTGAATACTGCTTGATGATTACATGAATGCTCGGTGTTTACTATTGCTCGGTATCAATGTCTGATGCTTGGTAAAACTATTTGATGCTCAGTGTAAAGACTTAATCGACTAGCTTATGATGCTTTCTTTTACAGACTAGGTTCATAAAAGTAACTGACCGATATCATTGACTTCCTTTGATACTAATGGCAACCATTAAGGCTCAATTAGAGATAACACCTAGAAGGTCAAGACATGACCTGATGGCTCTATGACCCATGCAAGTCATGGCCCATGACATGACAAGTCATGCTAGTGGGTCATGAAAACACGACCCATGGATTGTCAAAACTCGCACTACCTCCGATAAGTTATGAAACACTATGTGTGATGATGTAGTTATAAGGTAGAAAATATTATCATATTTCATGCGAAAAATGGTTGTTTTTATCAAGTCCATAAAGATCATAGATGGAATGGCTTTAATGTAAAGCTAAATTTTCTATAAAAGAATGCAGTCATGGAGATTCACTAGAAAATGACATATGAGGAAATTGTAGTGTTGTCTATTGAGAGAATACAATAACAAGAAATAATAAAATGTAGATTAGTATATATAACTCTAAAATATGAAAGGTGCAATAACATTAATGAGTGAACAAGTACAATATGAAATGTGATGATAATACTTTTATGAAGAACAAATAAGTGCAAATACATGGATAGGTAAAGCACAAACAATATCCATACAAAGGATATATACTACATGTTCAGAGAAAGTATTGTACCATATTTGACGCAAGGCAGGGGTCAAGAGGGGCCAAAGGATGGCGCACCCTGATGATCCAAGCCTAATCAACACATGTGGAAGCAAACAAACACAACAGTGAGAGAGAGACTGCCAGATCTTTCATATATTTTCATCAATTGAATCATACATGCCAGGCTGTAAGACCTTCCCAGTTATGGCTTGATATTACAACAAATCTCAGAAGTCCTCAAACATTCAAGGATCTTTTACCAATCTCCAATTCTAATGTCTACTCTCTCCTATCAAAAAATGCCTCCCTAATCTACAACCAAACAACTACATTTATAAAAGAGTCTACCAAGCTGAGTCGGCCTTTAGATCAACAATCAATAGAAGTAATGGTTAGATCTATGACCACATGCTTTCCAATGATGGATACCAACATTAAATCTGCAATCTAATATAAATACACAAGTCAGCCTCAATAGAAAACAAAACTAAACTCGTCAGTGGGAAAGGATGACCGAGTAGTAGGCAAGCAATGTCGAGCGCTAGAGAAACAACCGACCACCCAGGAAATGATCAACCACACTCGGTAACCAAAGGAAACTGACCAACTACCGACCAACTTGGTGAAAGTAGGAACCGAGCAACATAGACAAACTCCAAAATGTTTTTGGTGACACAGGATTGGCAAGGACCCAAGATGCTCCTGCATCAGACACCTGGGGTTATTTTGAAATGATTCTCTAAATCATTTGGTAGGTATGATCTGAGCTACATTCAACTTAGACTATGAAATCCATGAACTATCTTCCATCGGTCTATTCTTCCATTTTACTAGATATTCCATATACTATTTTCCTTTTGTGCTCTTGCCAACTCTTTGATTCAGAATCTATTCAACTTCTTCATTTTGTTTCTTAGGATATTCTATTGGTACTGTCATTTCTTCATCAGGTTCATGATACTCATACAAATCAACAATGTTGCAAATCGGTGATATGTCCATGTCATTAGGTAATTCAATCTCATATGCATTTCCACTGTCAAATTCCTCAAAATCTTGCAAGGTCCAAACTTCTTCATCTTCAACTTTCCATATGTTCCAATAGGAAACTGACCTTTCTTTAAATGAACCATCACTTCATCACTAATATCAAAATTTTTATGTCTCCTTGATCTATCAGCTCTGTCTTTATATTTCTGATTACTGTCTTCCAGCTTCAGCTTCACATCTTCATGCAATGTCTTCATGTACTCAGTAAACTTTGCTCCTTCAACACTTCTCTTATTTTCATCATCAATGTCTCTCAAATCAGATATTCCTCTCAGTTGTATTCCATTCACAATCTCAAATGGTTTTTTTCCAGTACTCCTATTCATTGAGTTATTGTATTAAAACTCTTCTTGTGCCAACACAAAATCCCAATTACTCGGTGTGTCTCTAATTAAACATCTCAAAAGATTTCCCAAACTTCTGTTCACAACTTCAATCTATCCATTGGTTTGTGGGTGAAATATAGAACTATATTTCAACTTAGTGCCAAATTTCTTCCAAAGGGTCTTCCAAAAGTATCCAAAAAATTTATTGTCTCAGTCAGAGATAATACTCTTCGGTAAGCCAAGAACAAAGTCCATACTGATGTAAATCCAAGGTTTCTTAGCTACGGAAATTGGTACATACAAACTAGTATTCTGACTTACTCATTTTGCAACTTGACAAATTCCACAACTTTTCACAAATTTCTAAACATCTTTATACAACTGCGGCAAAAAATACTTCTCCTTAAGCAAATTCCATGTTTTATCAATGCCAAAATGTCTAGCCAAACCACTGCTATGTTTCTCTTTTATCAAATTAGTTCTCATTACTCCTCTCGGTATACACAATTGAATACCTTTAAATAACATACCTTCCTGAATAAAATATTCATCTCACTTAGTATCTTGTTGATCTTGAATAGGTGCTCTACACTTTCTCCATGGCTCAAAAAAATCAGGGTCATTTTCATACAAACCTTTCATCTCATCAAAACCAAGAACTTCAATTTTCATCTTGGTCATCAAACATCTCCTTCTACTTAATGCATCAGCAACTCGGTTAATGACTCCACTCTAATGTTTTATCACAAATGTATAACTCTGCAAATACTCAACCCATTTCATATGTCTCTGATTCAACTTATTCTGACTACCCAAATACTGTAAAGCCTTATGATCAATATACAACACAAATTCACTCGGTATCAAATAATGTCTGCATTTCTTTAGTGCTTGAACAATAGCATAGAATTCTTGATCATACACAAAATATTTCCTTCTAGCATCGTTCAACTTTTCACTAAAGAAAGTAACAGGTTTACCTTCTTGACTCAATATAGCTCCAATTGCACTTCCACTTGCATCACATTCCATTTGAAATACTTTACTAAAATTAGGTAATGCAAAAATAGGTAATTCAACAACCTTCTACTACAAATTCTCAAAACTTTTGTCATCTCCATGTGTCCACTTGAATTCTCTTTTGTTTCCTCTCATAGTCTCAGTCATAGCATTACAAATTGAGCTGAAATTCCTTATGAACTTATGGTAAAAAATTTCCAAACCATAAAATGATCTTACCTCACTAGCATTCACAGGTGTAGGCCAATTCAAAATAGCTTGAACCTTTTTAGGATCCATCTTCAAACCATCAGCTGAGATCACAAATCCCAAATACACAATCTCCTCTTCCATGAATGAACGCTTTTTCAGATTTATCTACAACTTTTCCTCTTTTAGTCTCTACAAAACTTGTCTAACATGCACCAAATGTTCTTCTCTGGTCTTACTAAATATCAGAATATCATCAATATATACAATCACAAATTTAACCAAGAATTTCTTCAAAACTTCATTCATCAGCCTCATAAAAGTACTCGGTGCATTAGTTAAACCAAAAGGCATAACCAACCACTCATAGAAATCTTCTTTTGTTTTGAAAGAAGTCTTCCATTCATCACCTACTCTAATTCTAATATGATGATATCGACTTTTCAAATCAATTTTTGTGAAATACTTTACTCGGGTAAAAGCACAATAAGCTGTCACCCTTTTACAAAGGAAGAGGCTAACAACACCAAAACGAAAAAACTTCAAGGGCATAAAAGTCACATTTTTATTTAGAATTTGAAGATGATGTAAACTGATGAAATGTGTGAAATAGGATGAATTTTATGCCTATAATTTTTTAAAATTATTTTGGACATAAATTAATATATTTTTTTAATTTTTAAAGTCTATTTTTCATGTCCTAAAAATACAGCAAATCAGGGGGTTTACCTCCCGTCAAATAATTATAAGTAAGATATTGTTTTTTCTTCCAATTTCAAAATATGTTTTAGATGACATGTATACCTAGTGCAACAAAAAGGAAAGAAGTGTTTTCAATCTATAATTTGCCCGTTATAACTATTCAAAGTACAACTTACACGAAATCAGTAGTTTTTATCTCCCGCCACTTTTCAGCTATCAAAATTTTTCTAAAATTTAAATAAATTATATATTCTTGAAGAAGATTCTCTTCTGTAGTGCCTCATATAATTTTAATTTTTTTTTTAATTGATTTACTATTTTTTTTAATTTATCGAATCGACAACTTCTCAAAGCTTTATATACCTACATGTGATTTTTTACAAATTTGTTTAACATTTTCCAATTGAAATTATATAAAATTTATATTTTTAGAATTGTAATTCCGAGATCTACAAAAGGGTAGTTTTAGTTTTTTCAAATTTTTAATTTGCAGAAGAGAAAAAAACACCACAAGTGCAAATTGTGTATTATTTGTGTTTTTTAAGTTTTGGCTGCCAAGTTGGCATGCCACTTAGGATGACTCGGCTGAGTGGTACTCGGCCGAGTGGGACTCGATCGAGTCCCCTCAAGTCGTCGGCCCCTCGCGACCGGTCGCGTGAGCGACCGGTCCTTTCAAACCGAAGGGTATATATGTGCATAATATTTTTTAAAAAATATATATCAATTGCAAATTTACATTCTTATTTTAGGATATAAGGATATTTTGAAGCAAGGAGTCATTCTTTTGGAGAAGTTTCAAAGAAATTTTGATTTCGAAAGAGTTTGAAGACAAGTTTTTCAGTGACGAAGTAGTAAAACAATAAGAAAAATCTTGCTTAAATATTTGAGCAATGGGAAATAAAAGGACTAGAACAAGGAAGTATGATCGTAAAAGGGATGACCAAATGAAAGGTCATATGAAACGTGTCCAAGAGAAACCAATGGATGTTGAAGAAGAACCTATTGCTGTAGAAGGTGCAACTCAACTAGGGGAGGATATTGGTAGTAGTCGAAGTATACATTTTTTTCCTACAATGCAGAATTTGATGGACATGAATGAGGAATCACTTATTAGTCAAATTGAACCGGAACACTTGGTACCTGAAAGCACTATTAAATTGCATCTCAAAAATATGTGGATGGAATATTTTGAGAGTAAATCTTTGGTGGGAAAAGCACAATTGTTTGCAAAGTTATTCAAGAAAAAAGAAATGACTCCGATTTTGGAATTGTTGGGTATTGATAATAGGAAAGTTGGAGGAGGTAAAGTAAAAGAGACAATAATTCAAAATTTACAAGATGCACTGAATGTTGTTAACAAGGCAGATCATAAAAGACCAAATTCAAATGCAGCTAGAAGAGCCTTGATGACTATGATAACTAGTGAGAAATTGACACATAGAAATCAAGTTCGAGCAATTTCTGATTTACTCAACATATCTCGAAGAACTATACAGAGATATATTAGGAAGAGAAATATGTTGGATATGAATATTGAAAAGAATTGGGTACAGATTTGTAGACTTCCCCGTAAAGACAGAATTTCTGAAGATGTAAGAAGACGGGTCATTGATTTTTGGACCAATCACTCTCGTGTTTCTTCCAATAGAAGGGACACTATACAAATGGACGATGAAGAGACCGGTATGAAGATTTCACATCCAAAACATTTTGTCGATACTACACAAAGTGAATTGTTTGAAGCATTCAAACATGAATTTTCAGATGTGAAAATATGTCAGAGAATGTTTGAGATGTTGCGCCCTTGCTTCGTACGCATAAATAAGGTTCGTGAAACATGTTGTTGTCGAAATCATGTTGAGTTTCACTTATACTTGCAATCATATAAAAAGGTTACGACAATACTTAATCTAGGTATGGTTACTGGAAGTACAATAGAATTTGTAAAGTCCATTTTATGTGATAAATCAGAAGGTTCAGATGAATTTAATGTCCAGTGTATAAAAAATGAATGCAATAATTGTGGAAATTTGCAGCAATTTCCTTTACGATTTAATAATATTGATGTTACAACACCAGTCCAGTGGAAGAGATTTGAATATGAGATATACCAAACGAAGACAGGAGGTGAATAAAAAAAAATTACATTAAAAGAGAGTGAATTACCGTACCTTCAGTTCATGGACAGATTTCGATCTATGATTTATCCACATATCCAACATTGTCATGGTGCACGATGGCAAGCTAAACAGTTTCGTGATTCCAAAAATTGTTTCCCACTTGGTTGTATTCTTTCAGTTGTAGATTTTGCGGAGAACTATACATTTTCCCCTCAAAAGGAGCTCCAAAGTCAATATTATCATTCTGATCAAGTTGCAATATTTGTGCATGTGACCTATAGACATGCACAATACGATTTGGATGGGATAGAATCTGGTATAGATCAAAATGAACGTATTATCATCAAGGAGGTTCATTTCTATATTAGTGATGACAAGGTTCATGATAGGAGCTATGTGGCTCATTGTTTCAACATGTTTTTCAACAATCTTGCAAGTCGTGGGATAAATGTTTCACAACATTGGATCTGGTCTGATGGGTGTGCAGGTAAGTACGTACATGCATTATAAATTTTATTTTAATTTTTTTTTTAGCATTTCTAGATATATTTATGTGTCACATTTAAATACATTTTTGTATTTATTTGAATTGTAGGTCAATTTAAGTCTGCAAAAGCTTTTAATTGGTTAGCCATGCAACATGCTAGACACAACGTTAAGTTTGTTTGGAACTTCTTTGAAAGTGGACATGGAAAAGGAGAACATGATGGAGCAGGAGCATGTGTGAAGCGTGCACTCCGACAACATGAACTTCAAGGTATGTGTACATACATTTGATATTCAACTTGTTTACTTGACTAGACTATTTAAAACTTTACATTACATGTACACATGTATATATATAACTAAATTGTTAAAAATATATCTCTCTAGGTAACATGATAGAGAATTCAAAGAAGATTGTTGAATGGTGTCAAAATCATTTCGCTACTCGAGACACAAAATACAACAAACGTTACTTTTGGGAAGTGATAGGTATTTATTTAATTTACTTTTATTTTTCAAACTCAAATTCATGAAACTACATATATAGGTATGTCATGTATGTGTGTTTTAACTTGTTGTATATATATATATATATATATATAATGCATTTCACATTTTTCATGATTTCAAACTGAGATCTATATATCAATCCATCCAATCCAGATATCGATCGATCGAATCCCTACAATTGTCAATCAATTGTTGGAATTAGAAGTTTGCATCAAGTGATGACTACGGGACAACACAAGCCTCCACTGATTCAACTAAGAGATAAATCATGCTTTTGTGAAGATTGTCTTAACAACAACACAATGAGTCAATGTGTTAATATTGCAAATGGATATGTTTCAATATGGGATCATAAAGTGTTAATTAGAATGCCTCCTTATGAAGATGATGACAATGTCATAGACATCCATGATCCTATATATTCAGCTGACTATGAACGTGTTTCTGATTTAGTTGTTACAGGTGCGTATTTTTTATTTCTAGGTATATTTACATGATATATATATATATATATATATATATATATATATATATATATATATATATATATATATATATATATATATATAATACATGAACTTGAGGTTTAAATTTAACATTTACTTGTACACATAAATATAAATTGTGTAGGTGATATTTTTGCTGTGGTTGCGGATCCTGTATATATATATATATTATACATGAACTTGAGGTTTAAATTTAACATTTACTTGTACACATAAATATAAATTGTGTAGGTGATATTTTTGCTGTGGTTGCGGATCCTGAGAATATAGAAGGTGTAGATTATTATCTACTAAGATGCACCAAGGAAAAACACAAGTTGCTTGAAGAAGTTGTTGATGGTGATGGACAAAAATATCCGACTGGTTCAGTTGTTATTGAAGGCACCTATTATCAACAAGATAAGATTGAAAAAAATGGAATTAAATTTGTTGAATACATGCATGGAGAGAGAGTTCTACATTATAGTCACTTGGTTATAGCGACGAAATTGCAGTTTGAAACTGTGTCAAAAAAAGGGTCAAGTAAAAACCAAAAGTGGAAGTTGCCTATTGAAGAGCATGAAAAACTTTTGGAGATAATAAAGGATAGAGAGGATCCAGACTACATGTATCAGGAGCTTTAGGTTTAAGGATTTTAATTTTTACATACTTAATTTAAATCCTATTTGAAACTTCTATGTAGACTTTAAATTTGATTTGAAATTTATGATTAGATTGAATTTATGGATCAAGATTAAACCTGAATTGAATTTTAATTGATGAAAGTTATCTCTCTCTCTCTCTCTCTCTCTCTCCCCTTCCCCTTCCTTTTCCCCTTCCCCTTCCCCCCTCTCTCTCTCTCTCTCTCTCTCTTAGAACTAGAACTTTCAATTTACTTTCTACTTGAATTTTAATTTCAATTTATTCATTAGATTGATTAGATAAATATTAGATAGGTCTATATTTCTATTTTTTGTTTAGATTGATTAAATGTAGGTCTATATTTGAATTGAAATTAGATTGATTCTTTTTTCAATTGATTAGAATAGATTGATTTCTTGAATTGCATACCTTTCTAGTCTAGATAAATTTCTATTTATTGATTAGATTGATTAGATAGGTAAATTGAATTTTAATTGATTGGATAGAACTTTCAATTTACTTTCTACTTGAATTTTAATTTCAATTTATCAGATTAGATTGATTAGATAAATATTAGATAGGTCTATATTTCTATTTTTTGTTTAGATTGATTAGATAGGTCATGGCTTAAGGGCTTAAGGGGTCATGGCTTAAGGGCCAAATGGGTTAAGGGCTTAAGGGCTCATGGATTAAGGGGTCATGGCTTAAGGGGTTAGGGCTTAAGAGCTTAAGGGGTCATGGCTTAAGGGGTTAGGGCTTTTAAGGGCTTAAGGGGTCATGTTCGGTTCTTAAGGGCCTAAGGGGTCATGTGAGGTCATGTTAGGACATGTGAGGTCATGTGAGGTCATATTAGGTCTTATTAGTTCATTTAAGGTCATGTGAGGTTATGTGAGATCATTTTAGGTCTTAAGGGGTCATGTTAGGTCTTATTAGTTCATAGTAGGTCTTATTAGTTCATAGTGAGGTCATGTGAGGTTATGTGAGATCATTTTAGGTCTTAAGGGGTCATGTTAGGTCTTATTAGTTCATAGTAGGACTTATTAGGTCATGTTAGCTCATATTAGGTCATATTAGGTCTTATTAGGTCATGTTAGGTCATATTAGGTCATGTTTGGTCCTTAAGGGCTCATGTGAGGTAAAATTAGGTCTTAAGTGATCATTTTAGGTCTTAAGGGGTCTTTTAGGTCATGTTAGGTCTTAAGGGGTCTTATTAGGTCATGTGAGGTCATGTTAGGTCTTAAGGGGTCTTTTAGGTCATGTGAGGTCATATTACGTCTTAAGGGGTCTTTTAGGTCATGTTAGGACATGTTAGGTCATATTAGGTCTTTTAGGTCTTATAAGGTCTTGAGGGGTCATGGCTTAAGAGGTTAAGGGCTTAAGGGGTCATGGCTTAAGGGTCATGTTCGGTCCTTAAGGGCTTAAGGGGTCATGTGAGGTCATGCTAGGTCTTATTAGGTCATATTAGGTCATGTTTGGTCTTTAAGGGGTCATGTGAGGTCAAATTAGGTCTTAAGGGATCATTTTAGGTCTTAAGGGGTCATGTTAGGTCTTATTTTAGGTCTTAAGGGGTCATGTTAGATCATTTTAGGTCTCATTTTAGGTCTTATAAGGTCTTAAGGGGTCATGGCTTAAGGGGTTAGGGCTTAAGGGCTTAAGGGGTCTTTTAGGTCATGTTAGGTCTTAAGGGGTCTTATTAGGTCATGTGAGGTCAAATTAGGTCTTAAGGTCATGTTAGGTCATTTTAGGTCTTAAGGGGTCATGTTAGGTATTTAAGGGCTGAAGGGGTCATGCTAGGGGTTAAGGGGTCATGTTAGATCATTTTCGGTCTTAAGGGGTCATGAGAGGTACTTAAGGGCATAGAAGATTAATGTTGATTAAAGATTGAACATTGAAATTAAAGATTAATTTTAAAGTTAGATTTTAAAGATTGATTTAAAAACTCTCAATTCATTAAAGATTTTAAAGATTGATTTAAACTTTCAACTCATTAAAGTTTTTTTAGTAAGATTGATTAATTAATTTTCAATTAATTGATCTAGATAAGGCTTAAGGGTGCATAATAGGGCTTAAGGGGTTTACCTATAGATTGAATTTCTAAGATTGATTAAAAAGATTGAACATTGAAATTAAAGATTAATTATAAAGTTAGATTTTAAAGATTGATTTAAACTTACAATTGATATAAAAAGATTTTTTAGTAAGATTGATTAATTAGATTGATGAAAGATTGAACATAAATTAAATATTAATTTTAAAGATCAATTAATTTTTGGCTTCAATTACAAAATCTGGAAACATGTATCAATGTACAAATATATATATATATATATATATATATATATATATATATATATATATATATATATATATATATATATATATATATATATATATATATATATATATATATATCTCAAAAATCAAACATGTACATCAATGTTTAAATGTCTATATAGTGCAAAATCCAAACATGTATCAATGAACACATCAACTACGTTGATGATCACCATCACGTGCTAGATGTGCGGGCCTGTGTGGATCCTCGTCCTGCTGGACCTGAGTCTATAAATGTAAATATAATGTTACATATATATATATATAAGAACTTGAAATGTAAATAAATTTTATAAAATTTTAATTTTTAATTTATTTCAAGTGTACCTCTGTATCATGATGAATCGGATCAACAGGCTCCTCTAAATCTCCATATGCAGCACCTGTCACAATGTCCTGTACCACATTTAAATACATTTAAATTTAAATATAGAACTATATGTACACATGTATATCTATATAAATTGAAATTAAATCCAGATTCTTGTACCTGCTATAATGTACGTCCAAGGTCGGATAACTTAGAAGAGTGCAAGGACATTGCATCAGGATCAATGGCGTCGTCCATAAGCAAATCTGAGAATCTACTATGAACTCGTGAGGTCGTAGCCTGTGTCTGCTGTGTGGGAGCCTGTGTATGCTGTGTGGGAGCCTGTGTATGCTGTGGAGGCGGTGTAAGATCATCCACACTCTGTCTAGAGGAACCTGCCTCTGCATCTGAGCTCTGACCTCGACTGCTGCCTGTGGAGGATCTACGACACTGTCCTCCTCCAATGAAAGTAGGTAAATCACATGGCTCAATCCCATGCAATGTAGAAATCCTCTGGTAAGCAGCCAGGAGATCACTCACTAACATACCACTAATCTCACGCACGCAATCCTCAGGTAGTCGTCCTATCTCATTTGGAGTAGGAAGATCAAATCTGATGTATGGGTCATAAAATGGACTAGATGGTGATACACCTGCACTCGTCCGTGATCGAAGCATGTACCTACCCACACGATCAGATGAAAACTGCTCAACCTGAGTCGCAATGGTGGCAATGCTAGAATACATATCTAAACGTGTGTCCTCAGCTGCAACCTGCCCAGCTCCAGTGTAGGCCTCCAAACCTTTTGGAAGAACCAAAAGGTTTTGACCCACCAATGCCCTCTTACTAGGGGGCTGTGGTATATCGGGTCGTCTACACTTATCCTGATATCTCCCCCGACCCTGACCAGCATGTGGAGGTAGATCTGTGTAGTCAACATCATAGCCCAAATGAAACTCTGCAAACAATTGTTTGCAGAAATATAGTGGCACCTCATCCTTTTGGGGCCACATATGATGTAATGCTAACCATCTAGGATATATAAAAGGGGCCACTATGTCATCTGTACAAAAAGTGACCCTATATGCTCGAACCACCCTCTTATTGATGTAATGGGTGCCAAACATGTTCTTCACCTGAGTGACTGAGACATCTGAATCAACTGTCCTCCAACCTACTGTCCCTATGACAGTGCTAGATAGGCTATGATAAAAAACATCAATCGATACATCGTCATATGGATTGTATGATTCAGCCTTTTGAATCATACTCATGAGCTCAGTGCGTATAGCTGTCAATTTCTCCCTATTAGGGAGAGTAGTACTATTCTGCAGTGTTCGCTCTAATGCAGTCAGAGCAGCCTGCATCCTAGAGATAGTCTCATCTCTACGACTATCTCTAGCATGTGGGGCCTGGGTACTATTATGGTCTGAGGGAGCTCGTGATCCATGACTATCATGGACACTCTGATCTGAACCACTAGAAGCCATGAGTGATATGCACACAAAGGTAATATATATCTAGATCTAGATATAGATAAAAAATGCTCGCTGCAAGTAGGCACATGTGCACATATACATACATCCAAATATTAGAAAATCAATTGATAAATATATATATATATATCTACAAATTAATTTAAATAAATTAAAAATATCTAACTTTCAATTTGTACATGTGTTGTACAATACTTCAAGTAAACATGAAAACATTTTAAAAACTTCAAACAAACACACATGAACTAATTTTCAAATGCATTTTTACATAATATAAATTAAATTATATTAAATTAAACATTTAAATTCATGCATTTACATATGCACATGTGTAATATTTTTAAATATTTAAAAACATAATTTAAACTTGAAGGCATTTACACATGTATTCAATCATGGTAGTAGAACTAATTCATGTGCACGCATATTTACTAATTTGAATGCATATTTACATGTACATATTTACTTTACACACATGACAAAAATTAATTTGTACAAATTTCCATAACTAGAGAGGGAAAAACATTATATTGAAATTAAATACTAAAAGAAATGATGAAAATGTATAATAATTTGGAAAGGGGTTCATGGGTCTTAAGAGTCTTAAGAGTCTTAATTAGGTTGAAAGTAACCTGGTCTTATGGGTCTTATGAGCTCGTCTTAAGGGTCTTATGAGATCGTCTTATGGTTCTTAACCTGGTCTTAAATGAGCTCATCTTAAGGGTCTTATGAGCTTGTCTTAAGGGTCCTATTGGGTATTAACCTTCTCTTAGAGGGACTCTGTAATGTTTGACTGTGTGATGATTACCACAATGTGTTATGGAACTTTCATAGGAAAATACTTTATCCTAAGTTTTAGATAGTATCAAAACCTTAGTTTGGTAACTTTAGGCAACTAAAAATAAAGATGACCTTATAATTAAGGTATCCTAGATATAATACGAGTTAGGGCTTTATTCATTTTGATAAATAGGAATTTTCTTAGCAAAGGATGAAAATAATAGTTTTGATAATATCCAGCACTATACTTATTTAGACTAAAAAAAATGCATAGGGGAGTTTGATCATCCACGGGCCATGACAAATAGAATAAGGAAATATGACAATCTAGACCATGACTAAGATTAAAGAGAACTAATTGAATTGATTAAATAATATTGGCACTAGAAAAAAATGTTTAATTACTCAATCTACTAACAATAATAAATCAATACAAAAGAAAAGTGTTAAAGAGTTCAATGATAGCAAAGTGTTCAAACAAACAATACTATTTCAAATCAATTTAGTTGGCTACCTTGGCTTTATAGAAAGTTATATGATATTGATGGTATAGTTTTCTTGTGGCTTGATAATAATTAAATGATTAATTTTGTATTACAAAGTGTGATAAGTTAAAACACATTAGTATGCAAATGTTATCTAATAATTGTTATCAGATAACTATATAATTCTTAGGATTTACTATGACATCTTTCTTCATATTGTCTTTCCTGTCTCACAACTATAGGTCTTATAAAGATGAATGCCAATATCATGGTCCAACTCTAAAATATCAAAAAGAAAGTAATGCAATTTCAAAGATATATACTAAATATTTGGGCTAAATCAAAGAGTGTTACAATGGATAATGATACTTTATTTCAACATTTTTGTGACTATTATGTGTTTTGGTTATGCTAGTCTATTTTGTTTCTTTCCATTTATTGATATAGCATCTAGTCATTATTAAACTACTTTGTTCAATATTAAAAAACATGACAACTTAAAACTTAAGGATTAATTTATCAGGAGTCAACAATGAAATAAAATAAAAGTGCATGCTATAAAGAAAAGTTGTTTTAATATATAACTTGATCTAATGGCATGAAAACAATATAACTCGAACAATGATGATTATTGAATGCATAAGGTAAGTTGCTTACTACACTGTTTAGTCATTTAACCTAGGTAGCAGTTGCACTTGTCCTTGTCATTTGGGTCCTATTGGGTCTTAAGGGTCACATTAGGTCTTAAAGGTTTTAATTAGGTCTTATTGAGCCAAGTGAGTGTGAACTATTTTGACCTATTAAGTTCTATTAGGTCTTAAGTGGTCCTATTAGGTCTTAAGGGTCCTAATAGGTCATATTTAGTGGATGTTAAGTCTTAAAAGTGTTCCTATTAGGTCAGTAAGAGTAGATAGTCCATTATGTTTTAATTTTGATATTATTAAGTTAAATATTGGATCTTATAATTACATCCATCCTATTAGGTTTTAATTGTCTTATTAAATGTCTCAAGGGTAGGTGGACTATTTCATGTTTTTAAACGTTCCAGTTTACATTTTACTTAAATTATATATGTTTTCTATGTTTAAGTTTTATTTGTTAATTTTGTACATTTTTAAAAGTAAATACAATACATATTAAGAAAAGACTTTTTTTTACATATGAATATTAAAAAAATAATTAAAAAATATTTAAACAACATATATACATAAAAAATAACTAAAAAACACAAACAAAAAAATAAAAAAAAAAAAAAAAAAAATCTACCTCTGACTCGGCCGAGTTGCACTATCACTCTTTAGCCGCTTTCCTTAGCCCCTCACTGTTCAAATGAGGGGCTAAAATGTCCTAAAAAAATGATCATCTTAGTGAAAACCTAGTAAATAGGCGCTTTGATGTATCTATTATCCTGGTGAAAACATGGTAAACAGGTGCCTTTATAATAATAAAAGAATTGAAAAATACAAAAAAATTGAAAAATTGAAAAATACAAAAAGAAAAAAAAAATTCAAAAATACAAAAAAATAAAAAAAAAGAAAAGTTCAAAAAAAATTGGAGAAAAAATGTGCCATTGACGAAAACCTGACAAACAGGCGTCATGGTAGAAAAAATAGAATCTCTGCCAAGATGGTGAAAACCTGGTAAATAGGCGCCTCTTGTTCCCTAATGCTATACCTATTGTGGCACCGCTTGGCTCTTGCTTTCCTTGTTTAGTTTTCTTTCTTTCTTTAGTTCATTTTCTGGTTTAGTTTGCTAGCTCATGCACTTGCTCTCAGTTATCTTCAAGATTATGCTTGACTCTACATGGATTGAAACCGGTCACACTTGGGGGAACCTTCCTGGTCTAGGGGGCATTGTCCTATCATTTTCAAAGGATTTTCCTTGCATCAGTCACCTGTGGTTCTCACTGTGTCTACCTACTGATGCCTAGATACTTTTGAGATTTCTCTCCTTGAGGATCTCTCGTGTATCAGTCACCAGTGGTTCTCACAGTGTCTGCCTACTGATACCTAGCTATCACTCGGATCTCTCTTCTTGAGGATCCCTTGTACATCAGTCACCAGTGGTTCTCACTATGTTCACCTGCTGATGTTTCATTTTCTCTCAAATCTCTCTCCTTGAGGATCTCTTGTATCAGTCACCAGTGGTTCTCACTATGTCTTCCTATTGATACTTCATTAGTACTACAATTTCTCCTTGAGGCTGTCTCTCATGTTAGTCACCAGTGGTTCTTACTACATCCACCTACTGTTGTCATCTTGTTGAGACTCTGAATGTTGTATCCTTCCGATATGATTGTTATACACTAAGTTTGCACCCTTGTTTCAAGCTCTCGTAGTCTTGATAACCTAGTATAACATGAGAATCATCTCCAGGTTGTGGGACCTATGCTAACTGAGATGAGACCTCCAGGTTCTAGGTTGGTTCCTCTTGGATAATCACCTTAATTTTCTTCTTGACATGAAAAGTAAATCTTTTGAGGGAAAGGGATAGAAGGAATGCTTGAAAGGGAAATGACTTGAAAGCAAACTACCTACTAGGTGATACACTGAAATGAAGGTATGAATTATAGTATAAAAGATGGATTCAATGCACAAACTTAGATCTAGGAGATCACAACTCACTGAATAGGCTTGCATAAGTATTTCATAGAAGGGTTTGCAAATAAAGAGGGTATTCAGGGAAAGAGAGATTCTTTTACAAACAATAAAACTCTTTGGAGTTAGACAACAATCTATGACCTGCAAACAAACATTCACCTCTGCAACTCGGTATAGGAATGAGACAAGATAGTTAAGGGGTTGAAGTATACCCAAAAAAGCATTCACATCAAATCATCCACAATGATACACAAAATTGCAGAAAGAAAGTGAGATCAAGAACCCTAAGATATCACTGAGAAGCATGTAAATACTAAATTCATTAAGAGATAACTCACATAAGAAGGCATAGGGACATGAGAAATGTCACAAAATATCTTCAATATCTGAATTATCAATGGAAATTTACAACTGTAGAAAACCAGAGGGCAAGAAGAATGCCATAGATAGATTTCTAAGAAAAGAGACTTTTTTTTACAATTGTCCAACTCTTCTTTTACAAAAAGTCCATTCTGAGCTCTAAAGCTCTCTAAAAAATATTATATACATCTCCTCCAATGCACACAGGCAGGAGAAAAATATATAATTAGGGTTACACAATTTTTCATATAATAATCAAACCCTAATTTTGTCAAATTCGGCCATAAATGCACATGAAAATATCCCAGCTGATCATATATCTATGTTTGCGTGTCCATTTCATGTTTATACCTACAAAAATCCAGTCGCCATGATCCATCTACCTACCTGCAACTCGGTCTCACCATAACTGTTGAACTCTGATATTTTGAGATATTTGAATTTAAAAATTGATAAAACGGTCACAAGTGGCGCTAAAAATCCTTATCGACGGTCGGCATTTGAAACTCAATCTCTCTTTAAAACGCGACCGTCAGATCCTCATTTTTACCCGGGCTCGGCACTTGACTGCAAAACTAACTCGGCATTCACCTCAGGTTCATTTTTTCTTTCAGTCGCCGAGTCTCTTAATACTTTAGCTAACCCCGGTTAAGTCTGGCGAACATGAGATAACCCTTCAGTCACTGAGTCGCGGAATACTTCACTAAACCCTGGGCCCATTTTTCCATTTGTCACCTTTCCATTCGCCCCGACTGCCTCATCAGCAAACACCTCGGTAGGCTCTGACATCAGACCCACTGAGGACAAGATTCTGATTCAATGGCGGGCGCATGATCTCATATCCTCTGAATATTCCTTCTGATCACGCGCCAGCCGTTGATCTTCATCTTACTGGCATCTCTGCAGATACTCTGACACGATCCCACTAACATGTTCCAGTTCATCGCTGTGTGGACCAATCACGTTCAAGCACATTAGCAAATGAGGACCCACCCACAAGACTCTGACAACAAATCAAGATCAACGGTCGGCGCATAATCTCATGTGTCAGAAAAACTCCATGAGAATACATGCCAACCATTAGATCAAAAGCTTGATAGTTTGCTGGGCCCGTTGACAAATTTCCACATCATTACCTTCGACCAATCAGGAGCCTCCAAGTCAGACAACGTGGCAATGGACCCACACAAGGTAAGAAGCACTGAGCAAAAGGGAAGATCGACAACTATTGTGAAATCGCAAGCCTCTGACAGACCCCTCGCGAATTCACGACAACCGTTGGATCTTCCTGACTGGGACCCTCACATAAAATGATCGCTGAACCTCTTAGCGAATACGCGATTGAAGAGAAGTTAGTCATTTCACTGAGTCGCTAGATGTTAAGGACTTAACTGCCAGAAATGAGAGATCTCGTGAATACACAGTCGCCCAGTCGCTAGATCAAACTTAACCGCTTCTTCATTCTGCGACCCAGCGACTAAAGTCCATTTCATTACTCGACAGATGTATCTGGAGATTCAGCGACCAAAGGAAGTCTCACAATCACTGCAGCCCTTTTGACTTTTCAAATTTCTTCTGAGATTTTGTGACCAAAGGAAATCCATTTAGAGATCATGCGACTACAGGGTTATTCTTACAAAAGTCGCTAGGTCTTGAGAAAACTTACTGAGACCTGGCGACTAAAGGGGCAATGTTAAGTCGCTGAAAGATTTTAGAATATTCCATCCGATCGGCAGACTAAGAGATATAAGGTAGTCGCGGGATCAGGAAATAAGAAGGAATATTCTGCGGGGTCTTAGAGATCTCGCGACTAGGCTGAGCTTATAAAGTGCACATGGAAAAATGGAGACTTAAGTGGTTGAAAAAGTAACAACAAATTAGAACGAAGGCTTAGGGTTTGCAGGGTTTTTCTTGGTAACGGCTACTTTTTATGAATTTTTTAAGGACTTTTCACCTAGCCAGGGACCTAAAAATAGTTGCAGAGACAAGGGGGGAATAGATAAAGCCATGAAATTCTCAGGGATGCTTGGCAGGGTTAAAACAGGGACCTGGGGATAGATTTTAGCCAAATTGTATAGAATAGGAAAATTGGGGTAACAATGACATCAATCCGCTTAAACTGAAATTGAAACTGAAACTGGATTCATAACTCTCTGAAGCATGATGAGCTTTTCTTTTGTGTTCTTGTCTTTTCACTTTATCATTCTTCCTCGAGAAAATCTAAGACGTCTATCTTGACTGAGAGAAGCGAAGACTGGGGACATGATCTTTTCTTTGCTTTCTGTTTGTTGGTTTAGTTCCAATGATCCAAAAGGATCCATATAAGAGGGGTGTCCACTATGAGAGCCTTCATCATGTGTTGGATGGCCATGTGTACCTTGACTCCTTTTATATGGAAACTTTGGTGGGGTTGGTTCTTCTCATTTTTTTGAGCGACTCCTTTCTGCTACAAGTGGAATTGCAAACGCTTGTCCTATAAAGTGAACGTAAGGGTCACTGCGAGCACCTTGATATGCTTATCATTCACTTAGAAAAAGGAATAAACTCTTGCGTGTTTGTACACAAGCAACATTCAGGTCATTCTAGCAACTATGCTTTAATGCTTATGTTAACTTGCTAGATCAAAAGGAATAGGTGTTCAGGTCATTCTGGCTTCTTGTGCCTTAATTCTTACACCTCATTTCGACAAATCTAAGACTAATGTCATGTTCATATTCTCATGATTGCAATGTTAGTGAGGGTTGTATGGCATCCTACGAGCTTCTGTTACTAAAAACTCTATGATGATAACCTAATGGGTCCAACAACCAAGTCCTAGGGCTTTCCTCTAGCTTAGGCTTGCATAGCGATAGTTTTTGATGCTCACTTCATTGTCTTCTTCCGGATTTATTCATCGAGGGTTCTCATCTCACATCTCAGCTTCATCATAACTGTACAAGTGCTCCATTTTGTGTGAAAAATTCACCCTTGGCTAAATTGACCGCTCTGAATCCATTTTCGGGATCGAAATCAAAATCTGACATCTCTAGATAGCTCAAAATCATATTTTAAATTTCTGCGACCATCGTGATCGGACGCTTGTGCAGTCGACAATCTGGTGACATTTTCTTGCCAGAATCTTATCTCATCATCATTTTCTTGAGATCTTCAATGTTTTCATCAAAAGTCAACTCTAGTCAATTCTAGTCAACCTTGGTCAAACTTGGTCAACAAGACCTCCAAATCACTTCGGATTGCTTCTACATCTTCTCGATTCTTCCGTGATCTGTTTCGAGTTCCTTTGGATCTCTGATTTTATCTATATCTGCAACCTTTTGCTGTCAATCATCTTTCTTACGTGTCATCTTTCGATTTCGCTCTCGAGGGGGTAGGATGATTGCATCATTGAATCTTGTCGAATCAATTCTTGAATTAGTTTGATCTGAATCAGAAGTCCTCATCGTTTGGGGCATCTCTTCACTAGGGGCATCTTTGGGCCTCGCATCTTGTCATCTTGTCATCTATCTTTTAGGTATCTGAGCAATCTAACTCAGATCCTTGAGGATCAAGCTTCATTCTGGAGATGGCTCTTGAAATCTCTTTTTGACCATTATCTGGGCAACCTAACCCGGGTCTCGGAGGACTAAGCTTCATTCAGGAGATAGTCCTAAATCTACACCAGTTATCATTTAATCAATAGGTATTGGGCAATCTAAACCTGACTCCTAAAGATTGGGCCTTGTTCTGGGGACAGTCTTCCTTCAAAGTGGTAATCTGACCAATGCCTTCGCAATCTAACTTAGGCTTCAGAGAATCAAGCTTCATTCTAGAGATGGTTCTACAACTCGATCTGATCGGTGTCTTGGCGATCTAACCTTGACTTCCGAGGGTTAAGCTCTATTCTGGAGATAATCCTAAAACCTCATCATCTGTCACATTAGACTATTCTTTGAATCAACGCGCTGCTCGCACATCAATTCAAAGAGGGGAAAAATGTAATACCTCAAAATTGGCACCTTACAATTCTAATCAATTTTGGTGCATTTCTTCAAATTCCTACATCTTCAAAGTCCTATTGTACTAGGCAATTCTGTCTCCTAATTGACTTTATTTGACTTGGTGTCAAATGCAAAAAAACCTAAATTTGCATTAATCATACACTATATTTAATTCCTAAATATTTGACTTTTATTGGCTAAATAATCCCTATGATTAATTAATTTAATTCTAAAGTCTTAGTTCTTTTAATTAAATTAATTCCACCCCCTTTAGCTAATACACATCAAAGAAATTAATAATTCTTTAATTCTCTAAATGAAATATCCCACTTGAATTTAATTATTCAAAATTATTCGAAGAGTCACCTATATGTGGCAATATTTCATTTATTTTATTAAAGAAATCCTTCAATTTGTCTCACCTTCCTCCATGGAGATAAAGAGTCAGCTGTTTCTTTCCAAGAAACTCTTCATCCTTCACCCGAGCTCTTCTATATTATGAACCTCTTTTTCCTCATTTAGGAGGCAATTTTAGAGTACCAAAACTATAGCAAATTGTTGTCTCAATTTTCTCATGCTTTCAAGCTTTTCATTGCATATTTAGAATAATTTCCATTTCTAGTATAATTGCATTCTCATATTTAATATAGTTTTCTTATCAAGTTCTTAGTCTAATTCTCATTGCACTTTTCAAGCTTTTTTAGATTAAATCTGCATTCTCATATTTCTTTCAAGTTCATAGTTTAATTTGCATTCTCATTCCTAGCTTAAATTCAATTGTATTCATGCTTAGCTTTGCAAATCCTCCATTTTAGTGATTGGTCTATGGTTGTTGGGCTCTTGTTCTGAGAGTAATTCAAACACCCCACCTAAGTAGGAGGCGATAGGTCAATTCAATCAATATTGCGAAGTGAATAATTCATATTCATTGTTGTAATTCATTCATTGAAAAATGACTATGTCGAGTCTATGGCTTAATTAGAGGTCAACATTTAGACATAAACACCTCTTACTGAGTGTTGTATCCTGCAAAGGCATCATGGAAACCTTTCTACCATACCTCTCGATAGTAAATATATTTTTGACACAATCATGTACAACCTTACAATCATACTGCCAAGGTCTACCAAGCAATATGTGACAAAAACTCATGTCCATAATATCACATAACACCTGATCAACATACTGCCCAATCTGAAAATCAACAAAACACTTTTCCCTTACCTCCAAAGCACATTCATCTTGTACCCAACTAACCAGAGTAATTGTGGATGTTTGTAGAAGGATAAAAATGTTGGCCATGAAGAGAACCCAGTTAGGAACATAAGCTGGCCTTCTTGCAGGCGCAAAGTTGCTATAAATTGTCCCTTGGGCCTTGTTGCTGAATGCCCAGTAGCCTGAAATTGCAGCAGAGAAGTAGGTGGATACAACCACTGTATAACACACACACAATGCTTTAAACATTTTTCCTGAAATTGGAGTAGCTAGAGTGGCCTGCAAAACCCTCCTCAAATATTAGAATGTAAGACCAAAACTTATAAATTTCTACTTAGTCTGTCACTGAAATTTGTAGTAAAGAAATTTAAGGTAGGCAACCATTTATTTATAGGGTAATAATTGGGAAGTTCAAAGTTTTATTTTTAGAAAATACTAAATGCTTGTGATTAATAACACTTTAACAAGATTTAAAACAACACCATCATCATTTAAGTATCACACTATGAGATTACCGATAGTAAAACATTCTAGGTAAGAGTATTTTTGTAAACCTCATTAACTTTTAAAAAAACTTGAACTACTATCCTTAAAAATACATGTTAAAAAAGGACTAAATACAACTAAAACATAGAAACCCTCACACACGCCATCTCTGTACAATTAAAAATGGTTTTGATTGACTGTAAGTGCAATATAAAATCTTAAGCTTATAAAGGTGGCAAAAAACAAATACATATTGCAAAGTGCTCCTAGTTCGATTGTGAGGTTGATTGGTCTAGGAAGTTTGGGATCTCCCTTCTGGACCTATAATTATCATTATGGAAACTGAAAGAATGGAAAGATTTAATACAAAACTACTCTCATTTTAAAAATTATTAACCAATCTCACTTGAATCTCGGGAATGATTCCATTGCCATAAGTTGTTGCAATTATTGAAAAAGATTTCCAAGGCAAAAGTAATTTGTGTGTTTTACTGCCAACCAAACTGTAGTCCATGTTCTCTGCATTGCTTGAGACTCCTGCCATGTACAATTAATATAGCCATAAAGAACAAAGAAAAGAGTGCATCTAAATTCAAGCTAAAGGCAAATCAACAAAGAGACAAGACCAACCCGCATGGATAGAGCCTCCCATAGTGCATGCAGTTAAGGAAAAGCACAACAACAGGGATGCTAGATTTATATATCTGAGTGAATAAAAGGATGGCATTTGAGCCAGCACAAGCATCAACCCTCCAAATAGAATTATAAATTGGTACAATTAAATGATATATTTTATATAAGAACTGTAATATAATTTTACAAAACCATTAAACAGTCATGACATTCAGTCTTTCAGAAGTTAACATTGTCTTTCTTTCTTGTTATTTTTGAAAGGTACCTTCAAACTCTGACTTCCAAGAAGAGTACATGAAACAACAGCTCCATAGAAGACTGCAAATTGTAGAGGTCCCACTACGAAACGACCCCATCTTGGGCCTGTAAGATAGTTCATAAAACATGGATTCTAAAGTTAGACATTCAATTGTTAGTAATGGCATAATCTGATGGTTAAGTTGTGGTATTGATGCTCTTTCTATTAAGATTTAATCTCGCTAGATATTGTTGTTGAATGTTTCTATTGAGAATTAGGTTATTTCCAGACAACTCTTACTTCCAGACATTTGGGACCCTATCCAAATGTCCTATTTCAGCATCCACTTCCAAAATATTTTCCCACAAGAACTTCCCTTAACCTTTTTTCTCCTTTCTTCTTATTTTGAAGGTCAACTTGACATTCAGACCTTCTCCCCATCCCACTCGAGTCCCGACCTGAAATCCTACATCCTATTTTCATGTTTGATCCCTCGTTGAATCTCTACAAATTTCTCAAATGCCTCTTGTTCACTCCAGCCACTTCAAGACCTACCTAGAAGTTAGAACCCCCATTAATGACCCAACAAGACACTACGACCACCCAATCACATTCTCATGCATAGTAAACATTGTTTAATCTTAAGGGCCCATATTCAAATCCAAGGATCTAAAATTTATCTTCATTCCAATCCTAGTCATTTATCTAATAGATTTTGTGGGTCTTGTCTCAATATTGTACTCCAAAATGCTTATGTCCACTTCTACATTGGGTTTCCATAAGAAATTGATGATAACGTTATTTGCCTTCAAGCATGACTCGCAAGCCATCAAACCTCAAGGATAGATGCATCAAGCAAAAAAGTGAGTTCCACACACTTCCAAGTACAAGGTCATGTGATGGTTATGTAAGCAAGTATGGGTGAGCTTTGTATTTGAGGGCAAACACGATTTTCTCTCAAGGCAACTTGAATGCAACAAATAGCATAATTAGCAGATTTTCATTATCCATGGGCTGGAAAATAGGTTACAAAGCAAGAACAAAAGAATAGCCATTGTAGATCACTAGAGTTTCAATTTCTAGCTAAGGGATAGAATATCTTGTGTTATAATGACTTTGGTTTCATCCCAAATGTCTACTGAGATATTGTAATACCTGATAAACAAGTCAAAAGTGCACATTTAGCTTTATTTGAATGTGTCCATGTATACCGTATGCATTTCTGGACGTTATTTCTAATTTTTTAGCCAACATGACTGTAAAATCCTTGCAAAGCTTTTGCAAGCTATCTTTTTCAAAGGATGTAAGAAATGTATGGATTCATTTTTAATTTTTCGGAATTAAGTTAAGATTCTTTTAATACTCTACAATTTCAGCAACCTTCTAATTACTATGCATAGAGCCTAGCTTATGCGTAGGATTTGAAGGTATAATCTTCAATGACATCTTCATTAGGATGTTACCAAGTGGATTCAAGTCATTGCATCCTTTTGCATTTGAAATTTGAGACCGGATCGCCAAACTAGATATAGGCACCCATCTACTTCATGCTCAACCTCCCATTGCACCAACATACAAAATAAATCAAATTTTAACTTCATTTCTTATTGTGTTGAAATTAGTTTGTCTATACATTCACATGATTAGGGAATATCAAGAAGACATCCTTAGACGCTTTGTTTGGTAGTTCATTTGCTTTATAAAGGCACTTGACCTTGCATGTTACAAACCAACACACAAATACAAAGTGACCACCTGAATAGGAGTATACTACGTATTGGGTATGGTTTGTGGCAAGGTATATGTTCATTACATATAATTGTATTTAAAACAGCACCTTAAAGAAGTACCGCTTAGTTTAGTAAAGATAAAAGTCAAAGGTTCTACCCACCTCAACAAATCGGTCCATTGTTGCCCAATTTGATCATAAATTCAAGGTCTTTGTCCCAAGCTTGACACCCTTAGCACTCAGGAGAAGATAAAACTTCAATGATCTGAGACTTACAACTTTATGCACCAATAGATTTAATGAATCAATATTTATGAAGAATAACCTTCTCAGCTAAACATAGCTTTTGAAGAGAGGAAATGTGCTATTTCTTGCATTTAAGCAAAAGATATCACTTTCTAAACTTTTGACATCTTTGGCAAATGCAAGAAGAAATCACCAAAGGCCGAAGCCAAAGGAATCACTTATTAAACTTTATGCACTAATTTAGCAAACTTTATGCCAGTTTGATCCTCAGAAAAACCTGTAGACTATGATTTTGAACCTGTTACCTGTCTTGAAAGGCTGAAACATTCAAACATTAGACTAATCTAACATGTTCATGAACTAAAAAACAGCATAAGACATGAAAACAAAACCAAAGCCACCTCAAGATTGTTGCTAAAAAAACAAGTGCTATAAAGCAAATGTTTGATTCGCTTCAATTAGAGGGATGTGGGTGTGCTCTCTAAGCACTTGGAGCATATTCTAATGCATACTAAGATTGATTTTAGACCAAATATAGGTGTGATATGATGCTATATGCTATGCAAAACAATAAAAGAAACTATGTTAATCCATTATTGCTAAGCTATGATGTTCTTTAAGAAAGCTTGAAGATGATAAAAAGAAACTAACAATTAGTATTGCTTATGCTAAGTCTAGAGCTAAATGGACATGATAACAATGCATAAAATGAAAGGTGAATGGATATTTTGCTCTTGGAAATGAGGATTATTTATAGACTTTTGGGAGGATGAATGAGTGGCTAGGATCAAAATCCTTAAGAGAGGCCAAGATTCATTCAAAGGGGAGCACATGGATTGTGCTAGTTCAAGGCCACCTCCTTGTGACAAGTGTCACAAGGGCATTGGGTTGAAAGATGGGAGGAATGTGCACAATTTGGGAAATGTGCCTAAGGTCAAAGGGTGTAAGAAAGGGGTGAGGGGCTTCTTAAATGCATCATAAATACATGTAAGAGGGATAAGGAGGCTTTAAATGCACTTAATGCATGTAAGAGAAGCCTCTAGAAGTTTGTTGACTTTGGGTCAAGCTTAGGAGTTGGCTAACCTTGTTTAGGGAATGTGACAAGGTTAGGGGGAGGATTAGGATTAGGATTAGGATTAGGGGATTTTAGGATTAGGATGGGTGAAGAGGTTGGGTTGAGAAGATTCTAGAAGAGTCTAGAATTCTCCTTGGTTTTATGGAATAAAAGTTATTCATTCCAAAAGCTTAAGTTTTGGGAATATTTATTGAAATATTTTCAATAAATATGAAAATTAAATATTTAATCTTAATTAAATATTTTGAGTTGAGATTAGGGTTAGAAAAGGTGGGATTAGCCTTTTAATCGAAATTAAGAATGGATTAGAAGATTTTGGAAGAGGTTAGTGGTCTTAAGAAAATTGGCCAAGTTTTGGTCAAAAAATAAATTAATTATTTTTTGGGGGATTTTTGGTCAATTTATTAATTAAAATAATTAATAAATAGGGGATTAATGTTTAAATAAGATTTAAACATTTTTGGGAGGGATTTCTTAATTAAATATTTTTAATTAAGATAAAGGGATTTAATGACATAAAAATAAATTAATTAATTAAATAAATAATTAATTAATAAATGATGATGTCATCAGGGATTTTTCAGAAAATAAAAATAATTTATTTTCTAAAGGATTTTTAGGTGTCTACATTTTGCCCCTCTTTGATGCGATGTCGCAAGTGGCATGGCGTCAAAGACAAGAAAATAAGATGCCCAAGGCTAGAATTTAGAGGAATAAGGGATTGTGCCCCCTCGAGAAAATAACGCAAAGAGCAAACATTGTGAAATTTTCTCGAAAGGAAACAGAGAAGGAAGGACCTAGGAAGAAGGGGAGATAAATAACCAAGCTTCCAAGAGCAAAGATGAGTGAATGCAAGATGAGATGGAATGCAAAATGCAAGATGCAGCTACATGAGGATGCAAGATTAATCTATATGATGCAGGATGCAGGGGAGAGGGGGAAGCTCCAAGTGCAAATGTGGAGAGCACAACCTAGTTTAATATAGCAATGCTAGAGACCTGCCAAGGATACTAGGATCACGAGGCCTTGTCACCAGTGTTGCATAGGACTGACGTGAAAAAGACACGCAGGGTTGCCCCAGCATCGCACATGAAACCCGAAGGAGGCATGGTGGAAATGATGCTGAAGAAACCACAAACACACGACTGACTCACAGGAAGAAGCAAAAGATCAAAAGACCTTGCCCCAGATTATCCTCATTCGCAGCACACCATGATATAAAGGATCGTGGTGACATTGAGTAGAGAACAATAAGAAGCTATAAAAGATTAACAAGACCCAAAGGACAAAATCCAAGGTCAAAATGAAAACTCCAAAAAGACATCCTTTGCCAAGGAGAGAGATTGTGATTTGATTGATGGTGGGAAGATTGGTCGGACAGGAGGAACGATATATCCTCAAGGACCAGGATGGAAGATTAGGTCAGACAGGAGGAACGATATATCCTCAAGGACCCATGGGTTGGTGAGAGAATAAGTGTAGTTGTTCGCAGGCAAAAGCTGAAGTTCAAGGAATAATCAGGATGAGCAAGGATAAGTCGACAATTGATGTTGCTGAAGCACAAGGCCTGAGTGGGACTAAAAGTTTTCTGAGGCTGGGGATGGGACAAGATATTTGATCAAATGCTGCTGCAGGATGGACAAAGGTTATGTACAACAAGGAGGAACGATATGCACAAGGGATATGTACAGAAGCTCAGGATTGGGGATAGGAAGATCACACTCGGCGGGACTCTCACTAGGACGGAGACAAGAAGGATATTTACAGAAAGGATTGCGCTGTATAGGAAAGGGATAAGGATATGGTACAAGATATGGTACAAAGCTTTGGAATAGGATATGGATTGCAGATGGGTTGGAGGAAGATGGAAGCCGAATGCTTGGAGGATAGGGGAGATGGAACTGCTGGGAGATCTGTTATGGATGGAGGAAGAGGACGGTAGCTGAAAGGACAATTGAATAGATAAATAGCCCAGTTTACTATGTTGGCGCCTGTTTACCAGGTTTTCACCAACATACTTGTCCAAGGTGCTTGAATTGCCAAGTTTTCACCATTTGGACGATCATTTTCTCTTTCTCTTTTCTTTTTTGCTTTTTTTTGCTTTTTTGAATGTTTTTGGATTTTCTGATATATGCAGGATCAGGTTCAGGCATAGAACCTCTTCAGATGGATGATGTTGATAGGATCATTCAAGGGCTCACCTTCTGGTGTTGATAGCTGATAGGCTCCCGAGCCGAAGGATGCGGTGACAACATAGGGGCCCAACCAAGTAGGCTCAAACTTGCCTTTCTTTTCTCTATTTGCTAGGACCTTCTGATTTTCTTTAAGGACCATGTCACCGACCTGGAATTGTCTAGGATGGACCTTTTTGTTATAACTCCTTTTGAGTCGATTTTGGTATGCCACCAGGTGATCATATGCTTGCTGTCTCTTTTCATCTAACAGGTCTAGCTGTGTGAGACGGGCTACACGATAATCTTCATCAGTGGTGTAGTTCTTCATGGAGACTCGCAATGAGGGGAGCTCAACCTCGATCGGTAGAACAGCTTCAGCACCATATACAAGGGAGTATGGGGTGGTGCCTGTGGGAGTGCGATAAGAAGTGCGGTAGGCCCAAAGGGCGGGATTGATTTGGAGGTGCCAGTCACGACCAGAATCATTGACAACCTTCTTGAGGATTTTCAAGATAGTTTTGTTAGTTGCCTCAGCTTGGCCATTTCCTTGAGGGAAATATGGACTGGAGAAACGGTGATGGATGTGGAGTCTGGCACATAGATCATCCACATGCTGGTTTTCAAAAGGTGTGCCATGGTCTGTGAAGATGGTAGATGGTATGCCGAAGCGGCAAATGATATGGTAGAGGATGAACTTGGATATTTGGATGCCAGTAGTAAGGGTGAGCGGAATCGCTTCAACCCATTTGGTAAAGTACTCTGTGGCTGTTATGATATACTTGTGTCCATCCGAAGAGAGGGGGGTGATCAAGCCAACGAGGTCGAGGCCCCAACATGAAAAAGGCCACGGTGGTGCAATAGGCTGTAGATCCTGTGCTGGTGCATGTATCAAATTGGCATGCTGTTGACATGGGAGACATTTCTTGACAAATTCACATGCATCATGTTCTATTGTTGGCCAATAATATCCAACTCTAAGCAGCTGCTTTGCTAGAACCATGCCACTCGTGTGGGCACCGCAAATTCCAGCGTGAACTTCTTGTAAGGCCAGGACGGCCTCGTTTGAGTCTAAACATCTAGATAGGACATTGTGATACCCACGACGATATAGGGTGTTGGCTACAAGAGTGTAGCGGGAAGCTCTGCGAATAAGGTTTTGGCGTTGGTTATTGGTGAGATGGGGAGATATGATACCATTTTTTAGATATGCATGGATGTCGTGGTACCATGGGGATTGAGGACCAACCAAGACACATACCATTTCTGCATCAGCGTTCTCATAAGCTGGCGTATGTAGCTGCTCGACTAGGAATTCATATTGTGATGCGTCGCGTGGGATTTCTAACAAGGATCCAATGGTTGCCATTGCGTCCGCTGCTTTGTTCTGAAGTCTTGGGATCTGTGTGAACTGTAGATGTAGGAAATGCTCTTGCAGTTTGTCCACCAGCTCTTTGTAAGGTAGCAACTTGTCATCCTTTGTTTGATATTCATCTAGGACTTGTTTGATAATCAGCTGTGAATCTCCAAATACTTGTAATTCTATGATATTCCACTGAATGGCTGTTCTGAGACCTAAGATGAGTGCCTCATATTCTGCAATGTTGTTGGTACATGGGAATCCCAATTTGAATGATTTTGGGATGTAGTCACCTTGAGGTGTGACGAATAGGATTCCTGCCCCTGATCCATGTGATGTGTAGGAGCCATCAAAGTATAGTTTCCACATGGGCTGCTCTTCAATCATGCATAAGTGTTCATCAGGGAATTCCATGATTAGTGGATAGGCATCCACCAGTGGTGCTTCTGCTAGTTGATCGGCAATGACTTGCCCTTTGATTGCTTTGCGATCAATATACTGGATGTCAAACTCACTGAGTATCATGACCCATTTTGCCATACGGCCTGTGAGAGTTGTCTTTGATAGTAGATATTTGAGGGGGTCCACCTTTGAAATGAGCTTGATTGTGTGACTGAGCATGTAATGTCTAAGCTTTTGAGTGGTAAAGACCACTGCAAGGCATGCTTTTTCCATAGGTGAATAATTAAGCTCATATCCGACAAGAGTGCGACTGATGCAATAGATGGCTCTCTCCTTGTTGTCATCATCATGCTGAGCTAAGAGTGCCCCCAGTGCTGTAGTGGTTGCCAAGATGTAGAGTATGAGAGGGCGTCCTGGAATTGGTGGTACTAGGATTGGAGAATTGGCAAGATACTCCTTGATCTTATCAAAGCTTCTTTGACATATGGGATCCCATTTGAAGCTTGTGTCTTTGCATAGGAGATGCGTAAAAGGTTGGCACTTGTCTGCTAACTGAGAAATGAACCGACGCACTGATTGAAGCTTTCCTTGTAGGCTTCTGAGTTGTTTGAGTGTTCTTGGTGGAGGCATCTCTGTTATTGCTTTGACCTTCTTGGGGTCTATCTCTATGCCTCGTCGCGATACTATGAAACCTAGGAGCTTTCCAGATGTAACACCAAAGACACATTTCTTTGGATTAAGCTTTAAGCCATAATGATTCAGACGATCAAACACACGCTCTAAGATGTTGAGGTGTTCATCCCTTGTTTTGGATTTTGCAAGGATATCATCCACATAGTCTTCAAGGATCTTGTGGATCATGTCATGGAAGATCGCTGTCATTGCTCGCTGATATGTTGCTCCTGCATTCTTTAGCCCAAAGGGCATCATATTGTAGCAGAAGGTACCCCATGGGGTTGTGAATGCTGTTTTATGTTGATCTGCTTCTGCTATATGAATCTGGTTGTAACCGGAAAAGCCATCCATGAGTGATAGCATTTCGTGACCCACTGTGAGGTCTACAAGCATGTCTATGTTTGGCAATGGGAAATCATCCTTAGGGCATGCCTTGTTCAAGTCCCTGAAATCAGTACAGATTCTGATGTCGCCAGAAGGCTTTGTGACTGGCACCATGTTAGAGATCCATTCTGAGTAGTCAATTGCTCTGATGATTTTTGCTTGAAGGAGCTTCTCAAGCTCTGCTTTGACGAGCAATGCTACCTTTGGATGCATTTTCCTTAGCTTCTGCTTCACTGGCTTGACATTAGGATCCACTGCTAGATGATGAACGACAAGATTAGGATCAAGCCCAGGCATGTGGGCGTATGACCATGCAAAGTTGATAACTGATTCTTTGAGCAAGGCACTGAGAGCGATTTCTTCTCCTTCTGTTAGGTTGACTGCAATGTAGGTGATCCTTGGACATTCTTCTGTTCCCAAGTTGATTGGCTTGGTCTCCTCTATGATGATTGGCGACTGCTCTGGTCTATAATCTTGGATAGGGGGAAGAGGCAAGGCTTCATCTTCTAGCGCCTGAATTGCCAGGTTTTCACTAGAAGATACGCCCTTTATTTTTACTATTTTGGAATCAGAATGTGCCCCAAGGGGGTTTTCACATAAAGACTCATGATGTTCTTTTGCTATTTCATTTTTGCGACTAAAGCTTGCCTCTTCCCCAAAATATCCTTCTGGGTGAAGCCGATAGACAGAGGTTGATGTTGAATCCTGATTGCTTGCTGGACCTGATGCCCCCATGAATTCTAGGAGTGCTTGTGTGCTTTGGAACTCGTCAATGTGTGCGATGTTTGGTTGGTCCCAATCTATGAGGTCGGGGTTTGTGAGGGGAAGATCTATGAGGTTAATGGAGAGTTGTTGGAGAACAGAAGTCCCCAGGAGGGTGTCGTCGGCAAAGATATCGTCATAGGATCGGATGTCTTTCTCTTCGGGGATGTCTTCGATTTCCACAAGGTCATCCTGGCTATTCGAAAAGTTCATGTTGGTCATGTTAGTGCCCTCAGTTGTGGTATTGGGCTCTTGTTCAAGCAGGCGAGAGGTATTAAAGCCGAGTCCTTGCTGTTCTGGATTCTGGGATGGTATGATAGGAAACAAATTTCCATCCTCTTGTGGTCCTAGACCACCACCTTGATAGTTATAGTGTTCTGTGACATTTTTGAAGGGGATTGGATATTTCTCTTTGAAGTACTCAAGAAGTTGTGTGTCACGTGATGGGGGATCTTTGTATAACCATTTGTTAATATCTGGATCCATTTCTTTGCTGTTGATGGTACCATGAGACTCAAAAGTCATATTTCCTATCTGCTTGAGCTTATGATGTTCCTTAACATGCTTGTTTTGACAACTTGGGCGCCCTTGAGTATGTGGATCACGTGGAAGAGCTCCTACAGCAAATGCATCACTGAGGCTGTATTCGCCACAACCCTGGTTGTTGATCTTGATGGATGATAAGGTGGAAGAAAGGATGGTCTCTGGATCGCGATGGGATCGGGATGAGCTAGCAATAGAAGTACCAATATCGGTTCCAGGACAATGAGTAGAATGAGGGAAAGATGCTTCCATCGCAAGGCAGTATGTGAAGGGGTTAGGGTCAGCGTGGATGGTAACCTCAGTGCCTTGATGTGGAAACTTGATGCACTGATGGTAAGTAGATGGTACGGCCTTAATGGAATGGATCCATGGACGACCAAGGAGGATATTGAACGGTAGGTCAAGATCAACAACGTGGCAGAGAGTATCTTGCGTTGCTGGGCCTAGCTGGATAGGCAAAGTTATAGTACCTTCAGAGGTACGCTCCAAGTTATCATATGCTTTGATAGTGATTTGCTCATGCTGTATGTTGGCCTCCGTGAACCCGATCTTCTTGATGAATTTTAATGTGCACAAGTTGAGGGCTGAGCCATTATCCACTAGAACTCGTTTGATGGCGAAATCTCTGACCATGACAGCAATGCGGAGAGGGAGAGTATGGTCAGGAGCGACATCTGGTATATCAGATTCTTTGAAGGATAAGGCACATGCTGCAGATAGGTGTCCCACAAGAGTTTCAAACTGAGTTGTGTTAATGTCCGTGGGGACATGACCTTCTTTTAGAGCTTTGTCCAGGATCTCCTGATGGATGGGTGATGTGCGGAGCAAATCCAAGATAGATATTTGGGCTGACATGTTCCCAAGATGCTCTATGATATTGTATTGTGCTCTTGGTGCATTATGCTGTGTTGCGTGTGCATTTGATGCTGGCCTGGTGTTAGACTGTGCTGTGGATGCAGTAGATGTTGGCCTTGGAGGAGCAGCTGATCTCGGAGGAGCACTGGCAACAGTTATCCTACCACTGCGGGTAGTTGCAGCACATTGTCGATCCGGCCCTCTGACGTGGATGGTATTGATGGTGGGCTCATCTTGGATGGGCTCAACTTGAGTTATGCATCTGACATACTTGTCATAGTTGATGTAGGCCGCTGTGTGATCTTCTTGCTTGCCTTTGCCACGATTTTGGGGCTGATTGGCGCTGGCTTGATTCTTCCCGGCATCGTGTTGAGGGAACACATTTTGATATATTTGCAAACCGGCATTGGGTGAAGCTTGAGTTGGTGCATCGACCTGGATTTCCTTGCGATCGATGAGATCCTGGATGTAGTGCTTAAGCCGCATGCACTTCAATGTTGTGTGCCCCTTCACACGATGGTAATCACAGTATTCATGTTCTTTATACCAATCAGACTTTGGTGCGTTGTCATCCTTCTGTGGGATGGGCGGATATGTGATCATATTTGTCTTGGCTAGCCGATAAAAGATCTGATCCAGAGGCTCACCCAAAGGTGTGAAAGTCCTCTTTAGATTGTTCTGATTGTTGGGTTTGTTCTGCCTTGGGGCAACGTTAACTGCGTTAACAGGATTGCCCTGACGTGCTGGCTGTTGCTGTTGGTATTGCTGCTGATACTGTTGCACGGGTGGTTGATGAGCTTGAGGAGGCTGCTGATAAATAGGTGCTTGATATGCGGGAGCTGGGGGTTGCTGATAGATGGGCGCTTGTGGCGGTTGGTATGTTTGAGCTGGTGTAGGACTAGCCACAACGAATTGTACATTTTTAGTGTCAGTGGCTCCATCTGTAACAACATTCTTGTTACGATTCCAGTAACGGGATTTATCATTGTTGGGTTTGTTCTTGGAATCATCCTTGAAGTGACGAATAGTGCCTTCGTCTAGGAGAGCTTTCTCGATGCCTATGCCTTTGCTCTTGATGTCTTGATATGTCTGGAGACAGTTCATTCGTATGTGATGGGATAGCTTTGGATGCAGGTTATCAATGAAGATCTTTGTTAGATGCTTCTCTGGCGGCTGATATGATAACCTAGTTGTAAGATTCTGCCATCTTTGCAAGTATTCTGCAAGGCTTTCTCCGTCTTTCTGCTTTGAGTTGCATAGGTCTAGCAAGGACAACTCATTCTCCACATTATGGGCATAGTGTGTGATGAACTTCTCAGAGAGTTCAGCAAAGGTTTTTATTGTCCCATGTGGTATTTTGTAAAACCACTCAACAGCAGTTCCTCCCAAGCTTTTGGGAAACAGACGCAGGAGATAGTTATCACTGTAAGCTACTTCTTGGCACGCCATGTAGAACTCTTTGATATGGTTTACTGGATCTCCTTTCCCCCGATACTTGTCGAACTTGGGCATCTCAAAATGCTTGGGGAAAGGGATAGTTGCTATGGACCGATCGAAGGGATATGAGCACACCTCTTCGAACTTGTATGTTTTATTCTCTGTTCCACTTTGTAGCTCCTTTAGAGCATTTTTCATTGCTTCCCACTCAGCATTGAGTGGCGAGGGAACTGGGACTTCTACTTGTGATGGAAGCTGTGGAACTGGATATAGCGCTTGCTGTGGATAAATGGGTTGGAACTGATTCTGGGGCAATGGTTGCTGGGGATATTGCTGGTGTGGCATAGGGGGATATTGTGGTAAATGATATGGAACCGCTTGATGTTGTTGGGCTACTTGCTGTTGTTGAACTGGCGGTTGTTGTGGGACTACTTGCTGATATTGGACATTTGGAACTTCCTATTGTAACTGATGGGTGGGAACTTGTTGTTGCTGGGGGATGATAGGGATTTGTTGCTGAGGTTGATAGCAAGAGACTTGCTGTTGTTGAGGAATGATGGGTGTTTGCTGAAAGGGGACATGTGGTTGCTGTGGGGGAGGCTGTTGGAACGATGCTGCTTGCGGGTATGATGGTGGTAGTTGCTGAGGTTGGCTTTGAGTTTGGCTGATATAAGCTGGGTGCATGCCTGCGTTACTTAGAGGTGGAACAGATGTGGGGAAGCTAGAAGCAAAGGGTGATGGGGTAAGATAGCTGGGGAAAGTTGGCTGTTGAGGTGGTGGAACTTGCTGGAAGGTATTTGGGATTTGGGATGAATAGCTTGAAGCCGGCGGTGCTTGGGGTAGTTGCTGCTGTGCTGCTTGGGTGAAGGCGGTTTGTTGACTTGCAACCATAGATGTAGGGGATTGAGATGGGATCCCCCATGCCTTCATTTCTTCTTGCGTAAGGCCCCATTGAGAGCTTGTGTTAGGGTGCACTGCAGTGGATGATGAAATGGTAGGAGCAACAGGAGCTTGGGACACAAATGATGGTTGAGAGAGAGGAGCTTGTTGAGGTTGTGGTTGAGCGGATGCTTGTGAGGAGGAAAATGAAGGAAACACCCAAGAGAAAGATGAGGTTGGAATGGGGAGCGATTGTGCTAACCCCAAAGAAGAAGGTACGGGTGCTTGGGGGGTGAAGGGTGACGATGCTCCTTTGATGGTGAAAGGCATTGCTTGACTTGTGAATGGTGGTGGTGTAAAAGCTTGTGTGAGAGGTGGAAGCTGACTTTGGGTTTGGATTTGGGCTTGGGCAGCCATAGCAGATGATGAAGCAAAAGGGGTATGAGATGGAGCGGATGGTGCTGCAGCTTGTGTTGCGGGACTGGCGAGGCTTCCTTGCAAGAAAAGGGGAGTGGTGGAAAGCTCTTGGGGTGTTTGCATGATAGGATCGGGAAATGATTGGACAAACGGAGAATACGCTTGTGCTGGAATTTGGATAGTTTTGATGGGGATGCGTGGATAGAGAGATGGTGGGATGGAGGTATTTTCTGGTAGGTAGTGAACAAACGTGCTTTGCTGATGTTGTGCTACAAGGGCATTGGTTGCTGATGGGCTTTCTGGAGGATTTACAAATGCTTGGTTTGCCAAGGGGGATGAAGGGATGTTTGGATCTTCACATGGGTTACTGGCTTGGATGTGGGGATTATAGGTCATCATGGCGTTGGTGAAAAGTTTGGGATCAGATGAGGTTGTTGGTGGATAAGGATTCATGCTTCTTCTTTTCCGAGATCTGGTCTCAACAGGCATGGAGATGCAAGTGCTAAATGGATGCAAGATGTTTGGCTAAAAGATGTTGATGGATGCAAAGTTGATGAACTTCTAAAGATGATGACTTTCTAGAATGCAATGCAAGGATGGATGAACTGCTCGGATTTGGATCAAGGATGGTGGAAGATTGGTGGGAGATGGTGGCAAATTGGTAAAAAAGCTTGGTGATGATGGACGATTGGTGGGATGCTCTGATTCGGGTCAAGATTAGGTGGAGGAAAGATAGGTTACTGGTGGAGAGCTGGTGAAAGATTACTGAGTGGTCAACAAATGAGCTGCTATTTTTCCCAAATGGAGGATCAGAGATATAATGGGGTCAACCTAAGATAGACTGATGATCTTCGGTCAACAAGTTTCTTATCAATACACTCCAATCTCTTGCTCGAGATGATGGCTATGCAAGGACAAGGTTTGATTTCTTTATGACAACACGTTGTGTCAAAAAGAGGATGATGGTCTCTGATCTTGGATATGGGATAGGAACAACTCAAAAGGGTAAACACTAAGTGTTGGTGGATCTTTGGATTTGGAACAAAGGATGATGGATCTGCCGGAAAGATATGGAAAGCTGATGGGGGGATGCTGGTGGAAAAGGTATTTGAAGGGTGAAGGGACAATGCTCTATCTAAAGGGATAATGCAAATGACAAGGATTGTTTCTAGAATGCTGGTAGGAAGATGAATGCAACTTTTATGATGTTCTTGAGATGCAACTAGAGTTTTGATGCTGATGCAAAGGGTGAAACTAGGATGAAACTAAGATGCAAGGTTGTTTGAGACAAGATTTCAAGATCTGAAGATGGAACAAGACATGAACAAGGAATTGGCTAATCTTCTGGCTCAAGGTTGACAAAGTGATGGTTAACTCGGAAACGGAAGGCGAACTGTTTGATGCGAGCGTTATGGGCAATGTTCTCAAATCTGGCTTGGGACTTCTCCTCTGCTTGGGTTGCTTGGATAGTGGATTGATAGGTCTTGAGTTTCTTCTTGGTAACTTTTCGCTCTTGATAGGCTTGGGATTTGGGCAACTTCGCTTTAGGATGTTTGCTCTTGCTGGGCATCACTTTGGAAAAGAGGCTTCTGATTTTGAGGCAAAGGTTTCCAATGGCAAAAGTTAAAGTCAAAGCAATCTCCACAAGGGACAAAGCAACCCTGCGGGATACAAACAAAGACAACTGACTCTGACAAAGCTTTGAAAGTGTATGTTTCAACAAGTGTTTTCACGAAGTCTTTGACTGTCAAGCACTTCAAACAGATCTACCTAAGGAAGGTGAGTATCAAAATCGCTTGCCCACAGCTTGGTATCCCCTAGAAGGGAATACAAATGGTGAGTAATCTTGAGGCGACCCGGTAAACCCCTTGGAATCGGTCCTTGCACAAGGATTTTGATACTTTCAGATGTAGATAGGGTAGCCTCTATTTTATCAAGTTTTTAATAGTTCCGTGGAGTCTCCATACCCGGTTTTGCTGATCATTCGTGACTCACCTAAGAGCCTTGCCAATTATGCTGGGGGAGAGGAATGTTTACCATCCCCAGTCACGTGTTTGGCACGAACGCCCGGCGATTAGGAGATGTAAGTGATTATTTTGTTCTTCACTTGTTTGTATACCGGTCGGAGGGGCTACCGGTTTGAGGTCGTTCTCCAAAGAGGAAGCGCTTCTCCCTGGACAGGCCTCGCTAAAAGTAGAAGAAGTGGACTTGTTCGAGTCCAAGTGTTCTACGTTGCTTAAGTTTAACAGGATTTTGCAAAAAGTAAAACTCCTAAATGCACATCAAGCAGTTGTTCATTTTTCCAAATTTGATTAAGTGTGTTTGAACCTTTGAAATTGAAGACACAAGTGTTTAAGATTTTGACTTTTTCTTTCTCCAAAAAGTAAATCGAGCGTTTGCAAGTTTTTTGACTTGGGCATTCAAGATTGAGTGTGCGTGTTGATTAAGAACTTTTAAAAAAGCTTTGTTTTGATCTTTAAGGCATTCAAGATTGTGTTTTCTTTTCAAATGGAAAGTGATGCTTTAGGACCTAAGTTCTTCCTTTTAGCTTCATTCAAGATTTTGTTTTGACTCGTTTGAATGCAGATTTGATGTTCTTTTTATGCCCAAAAAGATATGATCATTCCTACTTTGCATGAATGCATTGTTAAAAAATCCTTGATGTTGCAAGGATGCAAATGCCTTGATTAATTTTTTTGTTTTGTTTGTTAGAACAAATTTTGCAAATTTTAGTCCTTAATGCATTCAAGAATGATTTGGGGGTTCATTTTAAGCACTAAAATAAGGTGTGTATGATTTTGCTTCCTTATGGATTTTATTATTATTTTTGAAAAAAAATGGCCATGACCTCCTTGCTAGAAGAAGAAGAAGAAGGAGACGGAATAGAAGAAGAATATAGACAAGAAGAGGAAGAAGAATATAGACAAGAAGAAGAAGAAGGGATCGAAGTGCTCCGTCCGCCTATAAGCTTGAAAAATTTGAAAATGGTCTAAAACCCATCAGAATGTTTGCAAAGAACCCGTGAAGTGGGTCCCACTGGGCGTGCCAGAATGTAGACTATGATTTTGAACCTGTTACCTGTCTTGAAAGGCTGAAACATTCAAACATTAGACTAATCTAACATGTTCATGAACTAAAAAATAGCATAAGACATGAAAACAAAACCAAAGCCACCTCAAGATTGTTGCTAAAAAAATAAGTGCTATAGAGCAAATGTTTGATTCGCTTCAATTAGAGGGATGTGGGTGTGCTCTCTAAGCACTTGGAGCATATTCTAATGCATACTAAGATTGATTTTAGACCAAATATAGGTGTGATATGATGCTATATGCTATGCAAAACAATAAAAGAAACTATGTTAATCCATTATTGCTAAGCTATGATGTTCTTTAAGAAAGCTTGAAGATGATAAAAAGAAACTAACAATTAGTATTGCTTATGCTAAGTCTAGAGCTAAATGGACATGATAACAATGCATAAAATGAAAGGTGAATGGATATTTTGCTCTTGGAAATGAGGACTATTTATAGACTTTTGGGAGGATGAATGAGTGGCTAGGATCAAAATTCTTAAGAGAGGCCAAGATTCATTCAAAGGGGAGCACATGGATTGTGCTAGTTCAAGGCCACCTCCTTGTGACAAGTGTCACAAGGGCATTGGGTTGAAAGATGGGAGGAATGTGCACAATTTGGGAAATGTGCCTAAGGTCAAAGGGTGCAAGAAAGGGGTGAGGGGCTTCTTAAATGCATCATAAATGCATGTAAGAGGGATAAGGAGGCTTTAAATGCACTTAATGCATGTAAGAGAAGCCTCTAGAAGTTTGTTGACTTTGGGTCAAGCTTAGGAGTTGGCTAACCTTGTTTAGGGAATGTGACAAGGTTAGGGGGAGGATTAGGATTAGGATTAGGGGATTTTAGGATTAGGATGGGTGAAGAGGTTGGGTTGAGAAGATTCTAGAAGAGTCTAGAATTCTCCTTGGTTTTATGGAATAAAAGTTATTCATTCCAAAAGCTTAAGTTTTGGGAATATTTATTGAAATATTTTCAATAAATATGAAAATTAAATATTTAATCTTAATTAAATATTTTGAGTTGAGATTAGGGTTAGAAAAGGTGGGATTAGCCTTTTAATCGAAATTAAGAAGGGATTAGAAGATTTTGGAAGAGGTTAGTGGTCTTAAGAAAATTGGCCAAGTTTTGGTCAAAAAATAAATTAATTATTTTTTGGGGGATTTTTGGTCAATTTATTAATTAAAATAATTAATAAATAAGGGATTAATGTTTAAATAAGATTTAAACATTTTTGGGAGGGATTTCTTAATTAAATATTTTTAATTAAGATAAAAGGATTTAATGACATAAAAATAAATTAATTAATTAAATAAATAATTAATTAATAAATGATGATGTCATCAGAAATTTTTCAGAAAATAAAAATAATTTATTTTCTAAAGGATTTTTAAGTGTCTACAAAACCAAACAGTTCGAGTTGCTGAGGATCAAACTGGCAAAGAGAGTTGCAGTCTTGGCGTTCTTAAAAAGGTGCAGAGATTCTAATATTTCTATAACCTTTTAGAAACCCAAGTCTGCAATTCATATTCTATGTCTCCTGACACTCATTTGAATCTCGATGATGGATCACGGAGTGTGATCCAAAACATTAATAAAAAAACTTAAACACGATCAAATCCAGAAGTAATACCAATTTAAACTAGGGATTGTGGAAATATGATATCTTTGATTAAGACCTTGCATGAAAGGGAAATGTGTTGCATATCTAAACAGTTCGAGTTGCTGAGGATCAAACTAGCAAAGAGAGTTGCAGACTTGGCATTCTTAAAAAGGTGCAGAGATTCTACTCTTCTATGACATTTTAGAAACCCAAGCCTGCAATTCATATTCTACATCTCCTAGCACTCATTTGCATCCTAATGATGGATCACAGAGTGTGATCCGAAATGTTGATGAAAAAACTTAAACACGATCAAATCCAAAAGCAATACCAGTTTATATATTGTAACTAATTAAGCGTTGCATAATATGCTGCCCTTAAATACTGCAGTAGTCACAAGTAGAGCATTCAATTACATAGAATATGTTCGGGGCTTCGAGAGCCTAGAACACCACCTGACTATATAAAATCATGATAGGTCACAATTTTCAGATTGTCTCTCAATCTCCATCAATTCGTTTATTAAAAATATTTACTTTAATCAATATGGACCTGTCTGGTTAACAAAAACTCTACGTTTTTCTGCTGCGACATTGTCAGGGATTCCTTATGTATAAGGAAGTATTGTATCAGTCAACTAATCTTCCAACTTCAAGAAGGCATCCTGTTGGCTATTGTCGAGGTTCTGAACTACAAGCTATCACCATTCAACAATTAAATTCTATATATTATTCATTACCTTTTAAGGACTGCAACTGGAGTTGCTGAAGCCATTACTTCTCTCTGAGTAGTATGATTAATAAGAACCTGTTATAGTATGAGACTGAAAATACACGTTTTTTTTGAATGATTTTTAAAAGAGTTGTTAATCAGCTGAATCAAATAGTTCCCTTTGGATAACCTTTTTGTTGTACCTGATTCACCGGCCCTTTTTGATGCGTCTCTGTTTCCAGGATGTCTCGGGGACGGGGGGCAGGTCGTGGACACTCCCTAGCCAACCCCAAAATCTGGGAAATAGTAGGAAACAACCCGAAAATGTGGGGATGGCAGAAATTCTCAGAAGGGATGTCCCCCTGTCCCCAAGGCGGTTGGGGACATCTGTGACATCCCCTAATTGTCCCAGGGACGGCCAACAATCTTTTTCCCAGCACATTTAAAAAAAGACTCAAATGCTTTTTTTAAACAATTTTTTATTTCTTTTTGTGGATCTCCACACCTAAGCAATAATGCATGTGTTTGATAAATTTCATTGACATTAAACTATATATGTCAGTTCCAACTACAACAAGAAGTTTGGAAAACGCCGCAACAGATTTGGGCAGCAAGCACAACTCAGATTCACAAACACCTGGAACTTGGTAATGCATATGAAAGTGATTATAGGTCTGCAACATTTGATTTTTCACTGATGTGAGAGGTAATTATATCTGAACCACTGCCAAAAGCAATTAGAAATCTAAAATAATGAAAAGCAGCCTGGTAATAAATTTCACAGACACTCAGAACTTGGTACTGTGTAAAAAAGTGGTTGCAGATCTGCAACATTGAAGTTTTCACTGATCAGTGATGTGAAGGGTAAATAGGTCTGAATCATAGCCAAAAGCACTCAGAAATATGAACAACAGGGTGGTAATCAATTTCACAAACACCAAGAAATTGGTAGGACATAAAAAAAGCAGTCGTAGGTCATAAGGGTAATAGAATACTATCAAAATATTCTCCAACCAGAAAAAGACAACAAACTAGTGCTGGAATGATCAATGTCAAGTCTGGAAACCATCAAGCAAAGCTCAAACCTAATTGTAAGTCTGATATTCAACTGTTTGCAGGCCAAAACAACCATAATATTCATCAAACACCTTCCCAAAACATCAAAGAACACCTCCAAACATTACACAACAGAAACATACATCAACAGTGCCACTGAAAAGCAACAAAGGGGCCAAGAAATGCAGGAAATCATACCTAGCAGATCAGGCCAGGTCTGCAGGAGGTATGACCTGTCCTGGACCATACTTTTCAGGCTGAAAACCACTCATACTCCTTCAAAATCACATGGTTGGGCTGGAAATGAACATCAATGAGAACGGCTAATGTAGACTAATCAATACCATCAATATTGGTGGTCAAACAAAGGCATCCACTGAACACAAATGTTATATGTTAAGGTTCTATACTGTGTATATACATGTTTTATTCATGTTTTCATGAAAAATAATGTATATATGCATGTTATCCACATTTTTGTGAATATTTAAAACATCCCTATATATTTCAAATTTTCCCTATATTTTATATAGCAATCCCCTAAATTGGCAAAAAAATCACTTCACAGAAACATGTCCCCCCATCCCCTGCCATCCTTGTCCCGGGAACTTGGGGTAGCATAACTTATTTTGCAATCTTGAGTTGTCTTTCAATTGGCTTCTTTTTCCAAAAAAAAAGGAAAAATAAGGGTGTTATTACACGAACATGGTTTGTTACCACTTGTAATGAAATTACTTAATGTGACAAGAATATAAGAAAAACAAGATAAAAACTATTGATAAGAATGAGTCACTTCAAGGTAGCAACCCCTACAGTCTTCCAACAAGAACAAAACTTGCAATACATCCTCAACAACTCCCCAAAGCCTCCTATTTATAGGCGTCAATATTAATCCACTGATACCAATCAAGCCGACCTAAATTAAAATAAATACAATTAAGAACTAATATATGACTAACATAGGATTTTGCAGGTCTTAGTTGGTCATCACATATACCCATGCATCCAACGGATTAAGGGTGTAAAAGCTTAATTAATAAAAATTCTGCACCATCTTCTACTGGCCCTTGCGTTTCTAAGTTTCTAGCATTATAATTCCTATATTTCCAACTTCTAATACCAATGGGATGGAACCCAAAGGGAAAAGAAAGGTCATAAGTTCAACTTTAAGCCCAATTATAGATATGTACAATATATATATGCACAAGAAGATGAAGATGATGGAGTATGATCCGAAACGTCGATGGTTAAAAAATTGGCACACAATCATTCCCACAAGCATCTCAACCCCCTTAAATTGACACACAATCATTCCCAGAAGCGTCTCAACCCTCTTTGGCTTTATTCTTATTATATGAAATACCAAGTAAAAAATGAGATTTGAACTAGAAATTACCTGTAGTCTTCTTTGCACTTTGGCATCCCCATCAGCTGTAATACCATCTAGCTTTACCAGTTGTCTCATAAGGAGCTCGGTAAGTCCTGTTATATCATTTTCTACTACTTTCTTCCCATTGTTCACTAATCCTTCAAGGACAGACACCTGCAAATCTCCTCAATGAAAAGTATCATAAGTTAACTAAGTATGGGTTGTTTGAACTGACTACATCTGCAAACACCATGTATATGTATATTCAAGTAAATAAGTAAGAAAATGAATCGGGAAATTGAGAAGGATTAAGGAAAACAAATTTAACATTTTAATCTCTGCAATCTAGGTATATGGAACCCATAAAATGACAATTGACCGATGCATCAAGCCTTTGACCAACAATAATTACTATATTTACACCATGTGATACTCATTCAAAATCAATTTTTAAATGCCATCTTGCACAAAAATGGATCTATTTCCTTCAAATGTGATCTCCTAATGTTATAATAGTAAAAAGATAAATTTGGAAAACATTCCTCAAATTTTCCATTAAAATTGAGAATTAATTCTACAAACAAGCATAAGCATACTAATGCAGTTACTTTTGAGAGGACAGAGTTATGTCAAACGATCTTAAAATCCTGATACCTGCTCTGAAAGTTTATCCACTTCTCCACAAATTTCAGAAATTGCTTTGCAAGCCATCTCAATCTTTGGATTTCTTTTCATCTCTATGTACTTTCTTTCCCTACTTGAAGGATCCTCAATGAGCACAACTTTTGACTTTTCTTTCACCCCTGATATATCTAAGAAATCGCTACTGTCCCTTTCTTTTCCTTTGAATATAAGCCTATGCTCATTGGGCTGCAATCCTGTCTCTACAGCAAGCATTTTCTTCAACTCACCTGTGAAAAAGAAGAATGGGCAAAAGAATAAGGCCTCTTTTAAACTTCCCAAAAGAGATATAGTTCAAGATTTAGGAGCTTGGAGATTAGGATGGTTATCTTTTTCTTACTCTCAAACAAATGCGACAATATGATATAAATGAACAGACCATAACAATGATTATCAAGATGATCCTTGAAATCATCAAATGAAGTCCCAACTCGTATTCATATTGTACCATATATATAGTTGTTTACCAATCAATGGAAGAAATCATCAAATGAAGTCCCAACTCATATTCATATTGTACCATATATACAGTTGTTTACCAATCAATGGAAGCAGGTTTTAAAAGTTAGATCTTTCATTTCTTATACTTAGAGATTCTGAATCTGATTTAACCATAAGCACCTTAATATGTGGGTACAGGTACACAAAGGGACCAGCCCCTATATTCTAATCACCTGGGGACAATGTATTGAGCAAATCACATTCGCAGATATGCATTGCTATTTAATATCAGAACTTTTGCAGCCCACAATAAATCATTCAAAGCTTTACTTCTCTAATTAAGCATCGTCTAAAACTGGAAGGTTTTACAGAGCTTAATGCTGTGAAAATGCATTTCTGATGTTTGTAAGATCTGGAAGAATTGACAAAAATGTTAAGGGTCTTCAAGTTTTCTGATGTCACAATCTTTACACCTACATTTGGTTTCACAATAACCACACACTTGTCTATCTAAGCATTTCTCCATGCGGATCTGTTAGAGATTACTATTTGATATCACAGAGATAACCTATCCTTTTCTTCCAAACCGCACAAATGAACATGTGTGCATTAGGGTGTGTGCTAAGTCATCTATGTCTGCAGGACTTTTATCATTGGACCGAAATGAGTACTCCATATTAACAGCATTGGATGATTTGCATCTGCACGTTTCATGTGACAAAAATAAACTACAAGAAGAATAAATTCTCTCTATATAGGCTAAGTTCTACAGTCCCATTTATCCTTACACATTATCTAGCCATTGCTAACAACCTAGATTTTGTTTGACTGTACCCATGGTGAGCTGTAAGAACAATAGAGATTTTTGGCATTTCTAGGTACAAGATATCTAACACTATAGCATACACAACATCCCCAGAATAGTTACCAAAGTTCTGAAATTAAGATGGAGCAGGAAGGAATCTGGAAATTCAAAAGTTCCACTAAGGTTTAACAAATTTATATCGCATAAGATCAAAACACCAGGGTGTTCTACAATTGACAGCACAAACCCATAAAATTTAAAAATCACATTGACAAAACAACCAAAACACAACACTCTCATTGCGATGCTATAATCCCCTGAAATACTGTTGGCGGAACTACCTCACGACTACTGCTATTGAAAATAATTGAAAGTCTTCTGTTACGACTACCACCAAGTGCCCACTCAAAGCAATCTTTGATTGTGATAAGAACAAAGTTGCAGTCCGAAAAATTAGAGGGGTGTAATCATTAGTTTGTTTCTTGACTATGATATGAGATAAAACATAAAAATTCTAATATACAATCCTATGCATATTATGTACCCTTTTGTTTATGTTTTGTATGTGGTTTTGGACCTTGTACGCACAAACATTGAAATTTCTTGGTAGTACATATTGATCAAACACCATTTTTCAAATGCAGATACCAAATGTAATAAGTTATAACATATAAAATAATATTTTTTGAATTTATGATTTAAATATATCAAATTCTAACCCCATGTGACTTCAACATCTAAAAGACGTAAGACCGATTAAAAATTTTAGCACACTAAATGAGATGCTGAAAACGAGAAATAATTTCATCATAATTTTTTGAGTTCATTAGCAGGGGTCAAGAGTACAGCAGTTTCTTTTATATAATATTTGTGTTTCATATATTTATTTGCAGAGAAATTTGATTTTATTTATCAAAACTATTACAAACTCGATGCCTTACATCTCCACAACACCATCTCCTACTCCTCCCCCTGTATGTCTCCCCAAAATAGACTCTAAACTTCAAGGAACCGATACAAGCCTCTAACTAACTTGCTAACTATCCCTTTACCAGTCTAAAGTGATTGTTACTAACTTAAAACACGTAATTGTTGTCAAGTTGACAACACAAGTTGTCAACTCGACAACTCAACATCCAAGACTCATTATAGACTTCTAAAAGGTTTTAATGACAACCTTTAAAACCAACTAACTCCTACTAACTCCAACTAAGCCCTTTCCGCAGTCATTGTCGTCCATAAAACCCCATCTCTTGGAGGCATTTCTTCAAACACTACACACGCCTTTTGTATGCTTCCACATTTTGCATACATGTCTACCAGGGCACTTGCAAATGCAACATCTGACAAAAATCCATAATCAATTATGCTTTGATGGTTGTCCATACCTTCCTCTAAAGGTCCCATTTTGGCTCAGGATGGAAGGATGCTGGCAAAATTTGTGGAGTTTTGGCTTTATATCAGCCATTTGCATTTTCTTAAAAGTTTCCAAAGTTTTTCAGCAAAACTATTTTGTGCATATCTGGAAATCATTACATTCTATGAAGACACATCTCTTTGAAGAATTTTCTCAAACAACTCAAATGCCTTATCTATGCTTCAGCTTGTCTACCAGGGCACTTGCAACCAAAACATCTGACAATAATCCACTTTTGACTATTCTTTGATGGATGTTTATGCCATGGTTTAAAGCTCCCATTTTATCACAGGTAGGAAGGATGTTACAAAATTTGTGAAATCAGGCTTTACACCAGCTAAATGCATTTTCTTAAATTTTTTTAAAGCCTTCTCAACAAGCTTATTTTGTGCATATCCTGCAACTGTTGTAGTCCATGAAACCACATCTTTTGGAGGCATTTGTAAAAACAGCTCATTTTTTCTCTATGTTTCCACATAATCATACATATTTGCCAGGGCGCTTGCAACTACATCTGACAAAAAACACTTTCAATTATGGTCTGATGGATATTAAGTTTTAATACCCTGCTTTAGATATCTCATTTGGGTACAGGCTGGGAGGACACTGGCAAAGGTTCTACAGTTTGGCTTTGCACCTGCCAATTGCATTTGTTTAAAAGCTTCCAAAGCCTTTTCAGCAAATCTATTTTTTGCACATCCTGCAATCATAACATTCCATGAGATTTTATCTTTTTGAGGCATTTTGTCGAATTGTTCACGTGCCTTGTGTATCCTTCCACATTTGGCATACATGTCTACCAGGGCACTTGCAACTACAAAATCTGACAAAAAAACTGCTTTTGAAGATACTTTGACGAATATCCATACCCTACTTTAAAGCTCCCATTTTAGCACAGGCAGGAAGGATGCTAACAAAAGTTGCAGAATTTGGCTTTACACCTGCCAACTGCATTTTCTTAAATGCCTCCAAGGCCCTGCAACAAAACCATTTTGTGCATATCCAGCAACAATGGCATTCCATGAGACTGTATTTGGTCAAGGCATCTCTTCAAAAGGCCTTAAAGCCTCACCAAGAACATCTTTTTGTCCGTATCCTGCAATCATTGCATTCCACGAAAGCATAGCTCTTTGAGGCATTTTATCAAACAGTTCACACACCTTTTGTACGCTTCCACACTTTGCATACATATTTACCAGGTTACTTGCAACTACATCATCTGAAACAAAATCCTTTTTCCATTATCTTTTGATAGATGTCCATACCCTACCTCAGAGCTCTTATTTTGGGACAAGCTGGCAGTATGATGGAAAAGGCTTTTAAGCATATAATATACGATTCATATCAAATCTGCTGCAACGATAGGATCATTTCTATTCCTGAACACCATCTCCACAATGAACTTCTCCATGAGAAAACAAATTTGTTTAGAGCATTGAATAAGGTTAATGTGTTGGAGAAAGAACTTGTTTAGAAAGTTTTTAGCAAAACCCTAATAGACGCAAAAGCCCTAATTTTTATATATCTAAAAAATGAAAACCCTGTTTCCTCTAAATTACATTAGCACCATGTATGCCAAAGAATAGATAAAGGAGATTTTATCAAATCTTTAATAGGAACACAATTACTCTAAATTACAAAAAGATTTTTTTTGCAAAACCCTACCAGACACAAACCATAATTTTTAAATCTTTCACGAACCAAAATTTTGTATCCTTAAATTCCATCAGTAAAATAATATTCATGTGGAAAGCCACACCCATACTTGATTATTTTCATTATGGTAAAGAATTTTATGCATTAAAGGAAGAGGAAAATCAACAATGTTGTGTAAAGTTGTGACCTGATTTGGTTGAGCATACATGTGAGTAACCTGATGGGGCGACATAGGCTGTTGGGGCAGAGGCAAGTGCTTCTTTTGCACACCTAGATATTGAAACTATGGCTGCCCTGGATATCACCCCCCCTGTTGTTGCTAATCATGGGGATTGATCATGGGCCTCATTGCCCTGTGATTTTACTATACGACTTGTATGTTTTCATTTCAATAGAGAAATAGAAATGAAAAATGAAAGCATGGAGAGTTTTGCGGAAAAGGGAAAGATGGTTGAGTTTCTCGAGAGTCATTGAGGCCATGGGACGTGGAACAGGGGAACAGATAGTGGGAGAAGCCAAAAAATTATGCTCCACCTATTCACATATTACTATTTTGTTTTCATTTGTAGGTAATTATCTTCTTCATTTCGGTTAATATTAGGATTGGGAAAATTTTAGAATAGGAAAATTTTAGAATGTTAGTATTATATTTGTATGGTGATAGTGATTGATTAATAAATCAAGTTATGCTATTGCATGGTGTGGAATAAATTGAAATAGATATTTAATTTGTCTTTATTGTATGATTAATAATTAATTAAATTAATAAGATTTATTTTAATTTTTAATTGATTAATTTTAATTTTTATATAATTAGTAATTATGATAAATAATATATTTTAAGTGGTTTATATTATATAGACATAATTGGTGCTATATTTATTTTATCTTAATTATTTTTTTATTTATAAAGATAATTAAAATAGTTTTGGCTAGGAGTTTATATAGGTTCAAGAGGAAACTATTCTAAGTCTAGTGTTTTTTATAATTAATGTATCTAATCACTCGGGGAAGGTTTTCTAATGATTTAAGCTTGAATTCGAGTTCTATTTTGTAGCTTTATTTTATGAAGTCGCTAATAATTTCTTGCTTGTCCTCTCGTCACACCATTAATAATAGAGTCAATAATTTGTTGTTTGAATGTTTTTAGTCCTTTATAATGTTAGCCTATTGCCGAATAAGCAATACTGGTCATGAAATGAAACCTATAAGTATGTAATTCTACGATATTATCAAATGTTATTATAAAGGAGTTATAATCATTCATTAATCTACACATTTTTATTTGGGTGACTAATTATTTAGTCATTTATTTGGTCATTTAATTAGTAATTTTTGTTTGGGTGACTAATTATTTAGTTATTTAATCAGTCATTTATTTAGTCATTTTTGTTTTTCTAACCTTATGATTTTACTCGATGACCAAATTAGTCAATTATTTAGTCATTTATACTTGTGAATTGTAAAATGATAGTAGAAATTGATCATTTTTAGTTGAGTAACAAAATGTTTTAGTCATGTAGTCATATATTTGCTAAAATATACTAGTGTACTAAAGTTCACCTTGGGATACAAACAAAATAATGAAACATCTAAAAATTATAGAGTATATAGAATAGTTAATGTGAAATGCAACAATAAGTCTATTGGTGAACAGAATATTAGAGCACATAGAATAATATTCACATAATAAGTCTATTGGCGAACACACATTATTGTTGAAATGCAACTTCTAAGAATATAAGTATATGATATTATCAAATGTTAATGTGTAAAGGAGTATTAATCATTCATTTAGTCATTTTTATTATTAGGGTGACTAATTATTTAATCATATATTTGGTCATATATTTGGTCATTTCACTCGATGACCAGATTGGTCATTTTACCCGATGACCAAATTGGTCATTTATTTAGTCATTTTAGTTGTGATTTTACCTGATGACCAAATTGGTCATTTATTTAATCATTTATATTTGTGAATTACAAAAAAAAGGGTAAAACATGATCAGTTTTAGTCAGGTGACTAAAATTTTTAGTCACCTGGTCATTTATTGCCCAAATTCTACTAGTGTTAATGCCCTGGTAAGGTTCATCCCTTCTAGACTCTTCAATCAACTCGATATCATTTGCATCTCTCTGTGTCATAAATGTCACCATCTGCTGTACCATCTCTGCCAGCAAAACCATCTGTCTCTTAATCTCAACAAACTCTTTAGAGATATCATTCTCCTTCTCCTTCAAACTAGACTTAACATGAATAGGTTCATCAACCTTCTGCTCCTGAGGTTTGTCACAAGGACAACACCTGATAACTCCACATCCCTTAACCCCTGTCTCTTGTAAAGGTATTAGCTTATGCCGAGATCCTTCATGCTTAACCACATAGGTATTATCACGACCATCAAATAAAACATTTCTGTCAAACTGCCAGGGTCTATCGAGAAATAGATGACAAGCATCCATAGGCAATACATCACACAATATCTCATCATGGTAAGATCCAATTTGAAACTTAACCAAGCATTGTTCTTCAAATCTAACCTTAGAAACATCTTGTATCCAACTAATCTGATAAGGATTAGGATGTTTCCTTCTTTCTAAATTTAATTTACTAACCATTTCATCTAAAAAAAGTTTTCAGAACTGCCACCATCAACTAGGACATTACATACCTTATCCTTGCACTTACATCTGGTTTTGAACAAATTCCTTCTTTGCACTGGTTTAGGAACACATGTAGCTAATCTCCTAGTGACAAGACATTCACCTTTCTCTGGAACATTCTCAATGTCTTCTTCAATAGCTAATGCAACTCTTTTCTTAGGACACTGCCAACTTCTATGACCAACTTCACCACAGTTATAACAAGTGTCGGTGAACTCATTCTTCCACCTTCCTCTCTGTCCAACATTCTTAGTAACTTGACCACCGCCAGATCCCCAATCAGGCTTAGGATTCTTTGTCACATTACTCTCAGCAACCACTTCACCAGTTTTACCACCTTGGTTTCTACTATTATGTTTTCCTTCATAGTTCCTATTCAGCTTCTCTTCAATATTTAATGCCATCTGATAAGTATCACTGATTGTTGTCATTCACATAGTAAGTAACTCTTCTTGAATACTAGGTCTCAAACCATAGACATACCTAGCAACCTTCTCTTTATCAGCTTCAGAATGACCAGTCCTAATCAGGATTCTATAAAACTCCTCGGTATACTCCTGTATCGATTTGTTAGTCTACTTCAAAGCTTGCATATTCTTAAACATGTCCAATTCATAATTCACCAGAATGAATTGCTTCTTCAACTTGTCAACCATTCGGTTCCACTTAGTGATCTTCTCTTTTCCTCTTCTACCTCTTTCCAATTGAACTTCTCTCCACCAGATATTTTCATTACCCTTCAACTTAGTCTTTGCAAATCTAACCCTATTAGGATCTTCTATTTCTTCATACTCAAAGTATTCATCAATCTCATTGATCCAATTAATCAATTCTTCTGGCCTAAGGCTTCCAGCAAATGTAGAAACTTCAATCTTAGGTCTCTTCCCAATCTTAGACATAGCTTTCAGAATTTGATTCTCCTCAGAATCTCTAGCTTCTTTGACAACTTCTTCAAAATGATCTTCCTCAGATTCATCATCACTATCCTCTTTCAAGGTAGGCTTCTTCTTTCTCAATTCCTCTTGTAGGTCTTGCACTTGTTTCTGCAAAGCCCTAAAATCATCAAGACATAATTCAACAGTAGCTTCTTCTTCTTCAGAGATCTCACAATTTCTCCTCGGAGGCATCTTCAAATCAAGATCTAGATACACAAGATCCACTCGGCTCCAACAGGAATAGATTTTGCTCAAATAGGAACAAAATTCACTCTGATACCACTTAATGTAGTCAAGCTCAGTGGATCCAATTAAGGACTGACCGACCTTGTAGCCAAACCAATATGCAGTGGAAATACACAATAAAAACAATAGATATGCAATGAAACATAATTCTTTATTCATGAAAACACTGATTACATGCAATGTGCTAGGCTGTAAAGCCTTCCCGGTTACGGCCAATTACAATGCAAGTAACAGTCTACAAGATCTTATAGGATCCATGATAGGAATAAGGTGTCTCAACCTTGGATAATTCCTATTCTTATTATTTGTTTTGTAAATGTATTTTTTGCAAATAATGCAATTAAGTGTGAGTGTACATGTCTAGTTGGCATGTTGATGTGTCACTCCACTTGATGTGTCGGCATCTTGTGCGTAAGGAGATCATGACTGAAATGGTCATGACGGATTCCTATGACGTGTAAGAACTATTTAAGGAATGTGCTATGACAGGTGTAAGAGCATCTTATGACTTGGGCCTATTTGGGCATCCAAGAAGAAGTGGTTGGTGTGTGTAAGAGAATATGCCAAAAAAAGGTTGGTATGACAGATTCTCTTACACTTCTCTTGTGACCGTTATTTTTGGTGGATTCTATGACAAGCTATCATAGTCTATTCTAGGGATGGATGCCTATTCTTGGGATTGCATGTAACAACTGTGTACATGTGGCTTTGTGCATGGGTCTTGGTGGTTGTGCCTATTTTTGGGTCCAGAGGAATCTATATATATGATGTTGCTCCTTTGGGAGAGATATAACAGAAATTTAAGTCTTGTTGGCTTTGTCTCTCATTTCCTGAAAGAACTTGCATTGCAAGTGTATTGTAATCTTTGTGTTGAAGATAATACATTGTGCAGGTTTTGGAGTGCTGGGGTTTTTTACCGAAAGGTTTTCCCCAGGGTATATCATTGTGTCATTCTCTATTTTTCTGTATGTATGGTATGTGGTTGCAATATCTTTGTTAAAGTAGTTAACGAATCTGAAATTGTAAGGATTTATAAGAATTTGCACAATACTCTGTTGGAGATATTCAGGAATTAACCGAGTTACTGAGAGGGGAGGGGTGAATCAGTAACTCCAAATTTTCTTTCAATTACAGATGTATTAACATATAGTTCACCTTTTTTCTTATGCATATAGAAAGCATGAAACTTAAAAGCATTCACAACAATGACACATAGATTTGGTTACCCAGAAACCTTCCAAAAAGAAAGTAAAACTAGGGTGGGGATGAAACCCACAAAGCTTTAGTACTGCAGTATAAAGTTGGCCGGTTAAGGCTTACAATTGATCATTCTGATGATCTACCCTGCTAGGAGCAATAAGGATTGCTAAATCCACCCTGTTAAAGGATTTACAAACATACAATGAAGTATGCACTCGGTAAAGAGATTTTACAAAAGACTGTTAAGTCTACCCGGTTAAAAGATTTTAGTACTGATTCACCTGTTAGGATGAAACAGTAGATCTCTTGCTTTGCAACTGGATTGTTGATTGAGATTCGCTGATGTACTGATCACCTTCTGTGATGAATTTGTCTTTGTTGTTCCTTATACTGCTGTAGCCCTTTATAATTCGCTTATCTCTGTCTTTCTTTCTTTTTCACATTCATACTCATTTTTGTTATTACATCTTGACATTTTTACAACATTGTTTATATACAAGTCTAAACAATTAATTACAATTACAATTACAAAGTCGGCTTGACAAATAAACATAAGTGCCACTAAGTCGGCCCAAGTATGGTTACACGGTTCCTGCAAACTAACTCGGTGACTTTCTGATACTTGGCGTCCACTGCATTACTCGGCATCGTCATGCACTCGGTAGAAGTGAAGGCACGGTTCATACTAACCACTCGGTAGGTTTTGAACTCGGTAAATACTGGTGACTCGGTAGACATAATGTTACTCGGTTTACACTGTCCTGCTCGGTTTGCACTATCTTGTTCGGTTTGCACTGTCTTGCTCGGTTTGCACTGTCTTGCTCGGTTTGCACTGTTCTACTCAGTTTGCACTGTTCTGCTCGGTTTGCACTATTCTGCTTGATTTGCACTGTTCTGCTCGGTTTGCACTGTTCTGCTCAGTTTACACTGTTCTGCTCGGTTTGCACTGTTATGCTCGGTTTGCACTGTTCTGCTTGGTTTGCACTGTTCTGCTCAGTTTGCATTGTTCTGCTTGGTTTGCACTATTCTGCTCGGTTTGCACTCAGAATGCAAATAAGTGTTGTCACTAGTGGCAATTCTGCTTAATGCCAACATACTCTCCTATAGAGATTAGCGTAGGAAGCTATTTCCGCACCTGAGTTTCCTTACAATCCACCCTAACATCAGCATCCAGCTAGTCCAGGTCTGCAACAAGCAGCGCACTAGTAGGCACCTAGGAAAGATCTAAACTTGTACTCAAACTTCCAAGCAATCTTCCTGCTCCTAAGCTCATGGGCTACTAACCTTCCTTCCAACAATCTGATGCCCTAAACAACTATCCAAGCATCCTATAAATACTGATTCCCAGCCACAAGTCAGCTGATGAAACAATAAATCTTTACAAACAAATATTAAATGCTAAAATATCAGTCAGCTCTCACATAGCCTTACATAATAAATAAACTCTCAAAGATGGCCCCCAAACGGTCATCAAATCTGCATAGAAGAATGCAACATGCTAGATCTAGCTCCCCACACGTCCAATAGTCAATCCATAACATGAGGAGAGTGACCTAAATTAAATGTACCAGTCAACCAAGCCAATCTAGAAACATAATCCAGTCGGTAAGAAAGAACACCAAGCAATAGAAGAGATAATCGAGCACCAGTTGACCGACCATGCTAGGCATGACCGAGGGACACAATTATCGCCAAGCGCTAGTGAACTGATGCATTCAGTCACCGAGAGTTCTGTAGAGACCGAGCACCCTGGTAACCACATAAACTGAGCAACTAGTCTCCCAAATCGAGCAAGAACTCCACCAAAACAAGATCAAAACTAACAATCTACTTCAAAGACAAACATATTTTTGGTTGATATAGGATTGCCAATAATTCTAGGATGCTCCTACATCATAACCCACCCATAATCTAGTGATGAAGGATAACTTGAATAATCGCCCACTCATAAATATTAACTTGACATCATAAAAGAGACCGTGAGCTTGCGACTAATAGTTTAAAGGTTTGGCGAGTTAGCAATAAAGTGAAAAAGGTAGATTTTATTTAGACTTAAACTTAGCCATTTTTTCAAAAGACACACGCTAAAGACTTAAAGGCGGGAAGGACTTTAAACGCAAATGGATACTTCCAAGGAAAAAATTTAAAACCAGAACCCCTCAAATTCTATGGGATTGGGGGGGTGGATATAGAATATAAGGTGCCTAATTTCTCACCCCCCAGCTAGTTTCCCAGAACTAGGACATGATACAAAAAACTTTGGATTGACACACTGGACGAATACCCTAAAAAAAACCCAATGTTTTAAAAGGATGAAGTTTTCATTCAGGTTGGATGACAAGAAGGTGGTGTTGAGAGGGATGTTCAATAGAGGTCCAAGAGATTTTTTAGTGAAGGAGATGGATGCAATTTTTAGATGTCATTGGATCTAGACATATGACTTTAATATTAAGCATTTTTAATAGAATAAGAATGCAGTGACCAATGCCTTACCCAAGATACTTTTCATATGCTCCTTGTCTTAGGTTTCAGAGGATTGGAGGGATCATTTGCTAGTAGAATACTCTAAGAACAGCTTTAATTGCTAGCTCATTGATGATAAAATTCAAGATGATAGGTACAAAGTGGTTGATTATTTCATTCACTACAAGGAAAATTTCTATTTGGTACCAGAATCAAAGATGAAGAAGATGATCATAGGGGAGATTCATGATCCACCCCAAGAAGGATTCCTAGGTTCAATTTTGTGATTGCTTAAGGGAAAGCAATCTTTGAGCAGGAAGGACTATAATATCCCCAATATATTAAAATTGAATTAATTAAATTAATTGATTAAGTGGTCCCAAATTTAAATAATATTATAAAGACTACTTTAATTAATTAATTAAATTATAAAATAAAGTAATAAAATAATAAATAAATAATTTTGGCCTAGTGTAACCTTTAAGATACTTCTTGGAGACTTTTATAAGGATGTGGTTGGCATAGTAGGGAATCACTATGAAGTTATATTTTCTTGTGTATTTTTTTATTCCAATTGGAGTTGAGCACTTGTTTATAGTTCTAGAGGTGCAAGACCCTCCCTAGTTTGTAATTATAGTTTTATTGGTTAGTAGCCACTCTAGTCTTCTTGTTGTAGTCTACTCACTAGAATTTTTTTTGAAGTCTTCACTTGAAGACTAATTTGATGGAACCTAAAATATATATTTATAATTTAAAACATAAATTATCTATTCTTATCCCTTAATTATAGTTGATGGTGTGTGCTCTATGTAATGTTTTATTCATCAACAATAATACATTTGGAATTTGTAAACCATATAATTGAATCATATCCAATCAAACTATCCATTATGTGATCCATCCTCGGTATAGGAAACCTATACTTCATTGTTATCTTATTGATTGCTCTGGAATTAGTACACATTTTCCATTCTCCATTCTTCTTCGGTGCCAATACAATAGGTACTACACAAGGACTCAAACTTTCTCTAATCAAACCTTTCTCCAGCAACTCTTGAATCTATCGGTTCAATTCTTGATTCTTGGTAGGTGTTAGGCGATGAGGTGCCTTATTCGGTAAACTTTTTCCAGGGATTAGATCCATACAATGATCAATGCTTCTCTTCGATGGAAAACCATCAGGTACATTATCAAAAATGATTTCACTATAATCGGTGAGTAACTTATCAATCTCCTCAGGAATATTATCTTATATTTTCTTACTCAGCTTGTTAGGAATTACAGCAAAACATACATCATTCCTTTTCAAATCTTTAACAAACTTCCTTCCTTCCATCAAGAAAACTTTCACAGATGTGCAAACATTACTAACAGGTTCTTCCATCAATGGTAACATGATTTTTTTCTTTCCATTAGCCACAATAGTATACTTATGCAATCTCCCATCATATATAGCATGTTTATCATATTGCCAAGGTCTACCCAACAAAATATGACAACAATCCATAGGCATGATATCACACAACACCTTATCATAGTATTTTCCAATCTTCAAATTCACATAACATTGTTCACTTACTAGAAGTGTATGCTCATCCTTGATCCATGAAATCTGATAGGGCTTTGGATGTTCCAACCTTTCTAACTGCAATTTTGTGACCATCTCTTTAGATGCCAGGTTCTTTGAGCTACCACTGTGAATTATTACCTTCCAAACTTTATTAGAAACTCTACATCTGGTCATGAACAAACTTTTCCTTACCAGATCTTCCTTTTTTCTTTCATTCCATAATGCTCTTCTTACCATCAAGTTAATTTCCTTTTCAGGTTCATTCAGTAGCTCTTCTTGCACCAAAGCATTCCTACTGTTACTAGCCTTCTTACTTATTTGTGTACATTCAAATGATCTATGTCCTTCTTCTCCACAATTGTAGCAAGCTCCTCAGAAAATTCCTCTACTATAACCACCTCGGTAGTTATTGCCTCTACCTCTGGATGAACTTTCACCTTTCCACTCGGTCTTGCCTTTGTCCAGATTTTTCTTTTTAGGTTTAGATCTACCATTTTCACCATTAGATCTACCTCTTCCTCTAGGGAATTTACCACCTCTTCCTCTCTATCTCTGTTCATGTCTTTTGTTCAGTTTCTCCTCGGCCTTCAAAGAAAATTGAAAAGCCTCTTCAATGTTCTCCAACTTGACCATACTAATTTCCTCTTGGATGGAAACTCTCAAACCATTCAGGTATCTACCAATCCTTTCCACATCATCTTCATCATGTCCAAATATGATATCCAATCTATAGAATTCCTTAGTATATTCCTTTACCGAGCTATCTTTCTGCCTTAGGCTTTGCATTCGCCAAACTAGGTTAATCTGATAATCACAGGGTAAGAATTTTCCTTTCAATTTATTGACCACTTTACTCCATACCTTGATTTTGTCTTTGCCCTTCCTCTTCCTATCCAACTGTAGATGTTCCCACCATAAGGATGCATGACTTTTCAACTTTGTATTTGTAATCTTCACCTTCTTATCCTCAGGAATGTTCTCATATTCAAACTACTTTTCCATCTCGGTGATCCAGTCTACCAATTCATCAGAATCTAGCTTTCCACCATACTCAGGAGAATTAAAATGTGGTGTTGACTTCAAACTTGTCAAAGCCTTCAAAAATCTTTCTTCACCTTGATCCATAATAGGTGTAGGTTCTGCATCCGCCTGTTCTTCTTCAACATCATCATCACTAACATCTTCAAGATGTCTGCCTCTTCTCTAGGCTATTTCAATGGCTTCTAACCTAGCATCAATCTTCCTTAGCATATCTGGCAATCCTAGATCTGCATCTCACCTCCCATGAACCATCTTGACAACCCTTTGCAATTGTAGGTCAGATCACAATCTACTACCCCAAAACAATCAACTAGGGCTTCAAGAGGAACCTATAAACCTAGATCCCCAGACCTAGATCAAGATCTCACCTCACTTTGATACCACCTGACGCAAGGAAGGGGTCAAGAGGGGCCAAAGGATGGTGCACCCTGATGATCCAAGCCTACTCAACACATGCGGAAGGAAACAAACACAACAGTGAGAGAGATAATGCCAGATATTTCATATATTTTCATTAATTGAATCATACATGCCAGGCTGTGAGGCCTTCCCGGCTATAGCCTGATATTACAATGAATCTCAGAAGTCCTCAAACATGTGAGGATCTGTTACCAATCTCCAATTGTAATGTCTACTCTCTCCTATCAAAAACTGCCTCCCTAATTTACAACCAAACAACTACATTTATACAAGAGTCTACCGAGCTGAGTCGGCCTTAAGATCCACAATCATCAAAAGTAACGGTCAAATCTAGGACCACATGCTTCCCAATGATGGATACCAGCATTAAATCTATGATCCAATACAAAACTAAACCCGTCGGTGGGCAAGGATGACCGAGCAGTAGACAAGCAATGCCAAGCGCCAGAGAAATAATCGACTACCTAGGAAATGACCGAGCACACTCGGTAACCCAAGGAAGCTGAAGAACTACCGACCAACTTGGTCAAAGTAGGAACCGAGCAACACAAACAAACTCCAAAATGTTTTTGGTGACATAGGATTGCCAAGGACCTGAGATGCTCCTTCATCACTATTTGAGGGAGGAATACTTATTGGTAACAAGATATCAAACCCATGAAGCTACCATCATATAAGCTGAGCAATCTATTGATGCTCTACAAAGACAAAGCAAAATGAACAATCAAATATGAAGCCATCCATAAATTTTTCAACATCTTCAAGAAACGTAAATTATATTTTTGCATCTATAGTCATCTTTTTTCTACATGTGTACATCAATAATATAAAATAGGGGACATAAATATTACAATCATATCAAGAATCATCACTTTGATAATTAAAATCTATAGGCTTGTCTCATAACTAGCTAAATATTGAGTAGTTACAGGGATATTTCATATTTTCTTGATGCAAGAAATAGAGTACATTAAGTAAGTGGACATGATAGGATGCATCTAGAGAAGATGAATAATCAATCATTTTAAAGGAAACACAAGCTAATAGATCACAATGGACATGATAATATGAATTAAAGAGTGTTTCTTATTAAAGAATAAGTAGAAATAATCATATTTACATTAGAGAAAGAACTTCACAATAATAAGCATTCAAAAAGTAGTGCAAGAAGGATAATTAGCTAGTAATGTGAAAGTAATAGGAAATGTTAAATTAAATCCCTCAATGAGGTCCTTGGGTTCTTTCAAGAAGTTTATCATTTAAAAAAATAAATTTGAATTATGGCACATAAAATGGCCTCATAAACCATATTTTTTTTAAACCCTTGAGATACATGCCCACATTTTTTTTATAAAATACATGCAAGTATCTTTTACAAATAGAGTTGTAGTAGTAAAAGTTCAAAGAAACCCTCATACATAGTTATAGAAAATACAAAGATAGAAAAAAAGAAGTTGCAAATGCAAAAGGGTAGTAGAGATTTAATTTTTTTTCAGAATTTTATGCTTTCTTATCTAGTAGCCACGAGAAAATACAAGTGGTTTGAAGTATTTTTTAACAACACAATGTATAAAACAATGTAAACCCACATAATCCCTTGAAAGAAAGGTTATTCAAGGCATATTTAGTCATGATGGCCACCATTACAAAACATAAACAAAGTAAAAAATCAGGTTGAGTCATGGATTAGCTACAAAGATACACATTATCTATAGCCTGAAAATGTATGGAGACATACCCACATATGAACCTAATGGAAAATATCTTCAAAATGTAAGTAAGATCCTCTTCAAAACTTCAAACCATAGTCCAAACCCTACCCGCAGCCTTAGGGAATGTTTAAGAAAATGTAAAAGATGCAAATAAATTGAGATTAGGGTTTGAGACATATCTTTATGGGGTAGATCTCAAAAGTTTATAGAATGTGATTTGGATAAAGCTATGATGTATTTTGTACATGACAAAATTTAATTTATAATACTCTTATGGTAGTAATTTTAACAAGTGCAATATAGTGATCAGTACTTGCCTTTAATTTTTTAATTAATTTTAAGTTTAATTTTTAGTATAAATTTAATTTTAATTTTAATAAATTTATTATAGTATATAAGATATTTTAATTAATTATAAAATTATATAATCACAATTTTAAATGTAATGATAATTGTAGTAATAAATAATTTGTTTAATTATAATTATATAGATAATTATTGATTATAAATTATAGTTAATTTAAACCTTAATTCTAATTTTATTTGTAAATATAACAATAGTGCTAATTTTATTTTATTGATATATATTTTTTATTATATATGATTATTATTATTATTGTATATATAATATAGCTCTATTATATTATACATAAATTATAATTATAATATAATATATTTTAGAATGTATAATAATTATAAATATAATATTATTGTTTTAATTTATATTATAATCTACATTATAATAATAATATATAATAATTTATCTTTGAAGATTATATAAAGGAAATATATATTATTTTTAATTACATTCTAAAAAATATATTATTTAAAATATAAATTTTCATATTAATTAAGCTTAAGTTTGTCTTAATAAACTATATTTTCTGTAGCACATTGTTTTATGCATAAATTTTTCCTAAAATCAAGCAATATGGAAGAGCATTACAATTCATGAAATGAGAATTCCCCAAATGTTGTGTATAAGGCTCATATGATTCAGCCAATCAAATTATCAATAAATAAGTTTTACATATTACAATCTTAAAAAAATTTCAATTTCACTATATAAAATATGAAATATGTAACAAAATAATAAATATCCTAATTTCTAATTGATCCATACACATTGTTTTTATCACGAGTTAAACCAAGAAATCCAAAAGTCATTGCAATAGTACTTTAGCGACAAGTACTAATAATATGTATCATATTTTATTCATGATTTATATTTAATATATAACTATGTTATCTATTAAATTTTAGTTATAAATAAAATATAATATATATTATTAAAATTTGGTGTTAATTTTATATTTTGTATATTTAATATTAAGTAAATTTTATTGTTTAGTAAATACTAAATAAATTAAATATAATTATGGTATTATGAATGAAATTCTTTTGTATAAATATTTAGTGTTAAATATAGATCTTTGGAGAAGATGATAATGAGTTCACCTTCCATGGAAAGTGGAATTTTTTGGGACTTGGAGTTTACTTTTCAATAAGAGAGGGTGATCTTTGTTCCATTTGAGTTCTATTTCTGGCTAGGGAGGCAATTTTGTTTTCTCAAGTAGTGTTGGGGCAGTTGAGTCCTACTTTTTAGTTGTTTGGTGGTAGTTGGTTTCCAATTGATAGTATACTTAATAAGCATATGCTTGAGGAGGGTTTTGAGCATATTTACATCCAACTTTTACTACTTCCACCCCTCTTTTTCCATGACTTTTAGAGGCTTATAGGTTTTACACTATTTTTAGATTTTTGAGGGGTAGTTCATGTTTGAGTTTATTTTAAGTTCTTTTAGCCTAGCATTCATATAAGGTTCATGCCTTTTTCTTTTTCCTCTAGTTCCTTTCTTCTTGCTCACATTTTGCACATTACAGCTTGCAAGCATATTGATTGTAGGTCGTGATTTTTAGACATTTTCTAGGAGGTTAATTTGATATTGATATAGTAGAGGCTGATCCTTCTTATATTTTGCATGTTATTATGTTGAGTTTATGGGTTTGATTTGATATCTATGGTATTGGAAAAACCCTCTAGTCAATTATATTCATGTATTCAATATTCTACATGTTATTGCCATATTTTCAATTCTGCATATTGTGTTATCAAAAGTTTCTCAGTAATTCAATTCATGCATATTATCATCCCTTTCTGAAGAGTTGTGACTTAACCTTTATTCAAATCTGGTTTGTGGGTTGGGGTTGTGAAAAAATATAATTGTTTCAAAGTATTGTGAATCTTAAAAGCTATTACGGGTTTCTAAATTATCATTTTGGTGTATCACCCACGTAGATATTGGTTTTAATTCAAAATTTTCATATCCTTCTATCTCTTTCCAAACAAGACATAGTTTAGGAGATTGAACAGGGGAATTTGGCCCACAACCGAGAGATTGAATTACAATAGGGGACACCCACATACCTGGACATTTTTCTATGTTTGAAGAGATTGCTTGCTTTCATACATAGCATTTCGGGTGCAATCTATCACGACAATAAATACTCGTAAAGAAAACTAGTTTACTCCTCCCTAGTGCTCTATGTACTTTATCTCTTCTTGCAAATAAATATGTATCTACATTATGAATTATCTAGCTTACATATTGAGGTGGTTTATCTTTATGATCATGTATCTAACACATAATGGATCTTATATTATACATCTATTTATGCAGTAATGTATGTAGATACATGTATTGGGGACAAGGACAATACACTAAAAAATATAGAAAGAGAGACTTAGGTATACACTGACATGTCATGCCTGTTGTTTGAATATTATAATAAACTATCATAAGTATTATGCACAATTAGGTTTATACTTTTTTCTATAATAAAAGAATAATATTATTTCTTAATTTTTTTTTGTAAATTAATTAGGTTCTAAGTAGAATAGATTGGTTGTGTAATGTCCAATCTAGTATATTAAATTTGGGTACTAAAAATAGCATGACTCCATAAAGACTTATAAGGAAATCACTAAAGATATTCTTGTATAATGATTATCGTAGCTTGCTATAATGAATACTTAAAATCCTTGATTTCTCCTTGAATGCTTGAACTTGAATGAATGATTTATTTCTTGGGTGCCTAATTTAGTTGACTAGATTATGTATTAGTGGATTCCGAAATGAGCGAGGTAACCTTTCTTTTATACCTCTCCAAACCATTTTGAGTCTTAAAACTCAAAGGGGGACGATGGGATTTTAAATATCTCACTAAAACCTTAAGACTTTAATTCAATTTAAATTGAAGTCACTTTTATGCAGAATAGGGCACGTCTCGAGGCATAGGAAAACCGATCATTTCTTAACATTGAATCAAGAGTCAATAAGGGTACGAGGATACTTAAAATGCATGTTGAATCACGGTATAAATTCAGAATAAATACAAAAGGTCACCCATAATGGAGCATGACCTATGTATGGAAGAGGTGATAAATATATGAAATAATTAAAGGGGAACACCTAAAATTAGGGACCACTTGTAAGTTAATTAAATAGAAGTAAAATATTTAAGTATACATTTATTAAATGCATAATAATGTTTAATGGCACATTGAGGAATGAACAACACTAAAATGAGTTCTAAATAAGTATAAATTGTACTCTTTTTCAAGATGTTTACAGTTTACCACACTACAAGGAGATGCAATAAGTAAAGGACACATCTATAACTAAGGGCCCATGTAGTATTTTGAGGATATTTAATTAACAAAAGAATCATAACATTAATTTAAATCAATAAAAGTCCTAATGTGCATAGAGGTATGAGACCCACCAATAATGATTTCTAAGTAGGTGTAGAATTTGATAGCTTATTAAGAGTGTACAATTTCTGACACTAACTAGGTTACACAAATTTTTAGACTATTTGAAAGCCTCTAAAGCCATCAAAATTAAATTTGAAAAATTTTCTTTGGCAACTTCAAAAGAAAAGACTTTAAATATATTCAAAATTATACATAATCTTGCAATAAAAAACTACTAGCATGCTTATCTATCCTATCGAAAGCTTTGGAGAAAAGATAGGAAAATTCTATTTATAGCGACTTCATTGTTGAAAAAATTATAAGTTGAATAACAAACTGTTTGTTGTTTTATTAAGGAATATACTATTTGTTGTCCATCATATACAAATATCCTTTAATACTCATAAATAAAATGGAAAATAATTTATTTTCTTTTCAAGGTTATTACTTCTATGTTGTCCAAATAGCCATCCAATTAAGAATCATTTATATTGATCAAGTAAAACTTTTTCCTTTTTAGTTGGCTCAAGATCTACAATTATTTAGAACATGAAAATCAAGATTGTTTTTTATTGCAGGAAAAAATAGGTTTTAATGGGGACCCAAAACCCCTTACAAGCTAGAATAAAAGTTTGACATTAAAGCATACTAAGAAGAGATAGGATTGGGGACTAGTTCGTTAAAACCATAACCAGTAAGACAACTAGAAAAAAACCAAAAGCCAGAGACCAGAAAAAAATAGACAACCAGTACTAGGAACTAGAGCCCTAGACAAACTCCTTTCAAGCCTCATTGGCTTCCTGCTTCGCTTTAGATATCTTCTTTATCGCTGCATTGAACTCTGAGAGTTCCTGGATCCTTTCTTGAATTTTCTTCCTTCTCACTGATCTGGTGCATTTTTTGGGGCCTTCCTCTTCCAAGTCCTCAGTGACTTCCTCTAGTTTTTTATTGGGGGAGCCAACATCTAGCTCAGCCTTAATGGTCAAAAAATAATCCATGGCCGAACCCATAAATTTGTTGTAGCCTTGCATATGTTTTTTCATTGCATTCTCCATAGTTTCTATTCTAGCTTGAATTTTTTGCACTTTTTTATCCTCATCATTGGTAACCTTGTCCACCATAGTTTTCAGGCTAGACTCCAGCATATTTTGCAGAGAATCCACCTTAGCATAAATTGAGCAGTGCTTAAGGTTTAAATTCTTGATCTCCTGGAACACCCATTTCATTAAACGGAAGGAATACATGGAAGCAACTTTGGCCATTTGGAGAACCCCAAAGGGGGGATTGATCTTATCATCCATATCTTCCCTTAGTAATTGAACATTCCTTTCCTACATGTCCACCATTTTGATGAAAGGAATGTTCTGAGAACTTCCAGGAGCATGGTCTTTCTCTGTCCCTGGTAAGGTCGTCTCCATGGCAGGGGAATTATTCTTCACTTCAGTTGCATCCTTTTGAGTATCCAACCCAACATTCATAACCACTTCAAGTTTCAGGGATATGGGCATGTCATGGACTTCAGAGCTATCATAATCAACTAGAATCAGAACATTCTGACCACCCACATCCTCCTCATTCTTATTATCCTCTTTGTCACTCTTGATACCAGAGGTTTTACCCTTTTCCATAATACCCGTAACATCTTCATCAATGTTGTCATTCTCCTCCGAAGCCAAATTTGAGACCGAGGAAGAAGAGTAACTGTCTTCCTCAGTAGAATCGGCCATATCATCATAGCCTTCTACACTATCAGCTGAGGTATCCATACCCATGGAAACCTCCTTATCCTTCCTTAATTTTTTACCGATGGAACTCTCCTCTTTTACAACCACATACCTAATTCTTTTTTTACCTAAGCTAGATTTAGACGGGGTAATGACAGGGTTCACACTAGCAATCTTCTTTATGTGTTCAACAATTAAGAGAATCAACCCTTCATGAAGAATGGGTTTCTTCTCCTTCTTCTTATGCTGGGAAATACTTAAATGAAGGGACTGAAGAATATAGAAAGGCAGGGACACCCTAATTTTATGCCAAAAATGATAGAGAAAAACAAAGTGGTAGGAATGGGCCTGTTTGAACCTACCATCCAGGGTGACATACTTCATAATTGCCCTCATAACCATCGCCCAAATTTCTTTGAATGAGGCCACATCATAGCACCCTCCAGACTCTTTAACCAGGCTTTTTTTCTCCTCCTTACTCTTGGGAAAGCATTGAATGGCCTTTCGCGATATCTTGTTGTCATGGTAAAATTTGATGCCTTTCGTGCTAAGCCCAAACACCTCTGCAATCAAATCCTCCATGATGTTCATAATGATGCCCGCTATAGTGATGGTCCCATCTTTCCAGGAATCAACAAATAATTTTGTAGTGCCGTCTTTCGCCCCATGCAATTTTTCCATGTAGGTAGTAAGACCCCCCTTAATGAGAATATCCTAGGCTTTCGGCATTTTTTTCCATTTAGCATAGTCCTTCAGCTCTTTGCGGTTTACACCACCTCCCATGATTTCATAGCTAATAGAGACAGTAGTAATTGCAGAGAAATACCAAATGTTTCAATAATAGGCAACTTTGAAGTTAACAAGGGTTAACTCGTGTTTGCAATTAGTACTCTTGGGAAAGACACCACTTTCTGTAATCATTTTCCTCTGTTTCTCTAAAATGTGTCTAATCATCATAACTTCTCAAGATTTGCCCAATCCACCCTTTTGCTTTGGGACCTGTCAAAGGCCAACTTGGCTTTCATATCAATGGTTAGATTTTCATAATCGTGCCAAATCATGATATCCTTGGATTTAATCACAAAATTGGCCAACGCATTAGTGGTACAATTCTCTTCTCGGTAGACATGAGATATAATGACTTGTTTAAAGGAATTAATAATGACCTTGGCCTCCTTGATAATCGCCTTAATGGTCCATGATGGATTAATCTTGTCATTGATGCATTTTAAAATATTCAAAGAGTCACCCTCAATCCAAACATTCTGGGCCATATTTTCCTTGATGATTTTGAGTGTCTGAAGAAGGGCCATAGCCTCCACCACGTGGTTGTTTTGCACCCCAATAGGCATCACCACCGTAGCCAGACAATTAGCCATGTCATCATGGATGAGACCCGCATAGGTAGCTAGGCCCGGGTTGCCCTTAGCAGCACTGTCAAAATTTATTTTTATCCATCCGGGCATATGACAAAGCCAAATGGTATTCTCCCTAGGATTAGGGTTTTTATTTGTTATCCCCACACCCATGTCACTAGCATCAAAATCCAGCATCGTTCCAGATGACATTTTGAAGTTTTCCTTAATGCTTCTCTTTATCTTCTCAGCTGTCACCTTAGGTGGTAGATCAATATTTCTGAAGACTCTATCATTGCGTTCTCTCCATAGTCTCCACATCACATGGGGTGGAATGATATTCTATAGATGTTGATCAATGGGGATATCAACTTTTCTCCACTGATTACAAAAACTTTCCATGTTATTGGGAAAAAAACACTTAATCTCCCAGCATTGTAATAATAGGTTCCAAACCTCCCAAGCATAACTACAATCAATGACAAGATGAAAAACCATTTCCTCTACTTTTTTACATAAGAAACATCTATTACTCAACATCATTCCCCATTTCTGGAGATTGTCAATAGTGAGGATTTTATTCTGCAAAACCAACCAGAAAAAAATGTTAATTTTAGGAATTAAAGATTTGTCCCACACTTGAGCCCAAAAGGGGAGAGGATTCAGTTGTTTCAATAAGAGCTCCGAATAGGAAGCGACCGTGAAGATTCAAGAAGGAAGGATTCCCCAAAGGATCTTGTCTTCTCTAGAATTCTTAACCTTCAAGATCATAAGATCCAGCATAAGAGGTTTTAACATTTCATTAGCAAGGGAGAGATCAATCCATGAACCATTCCTCTAGTAGTCCGTGACCATAACTCCATATCTCTGAATGCACTGGTTGATAAGCCATGACAGATCTTAGGGGATAGTCTTTAATCCAACAATCCTCCCAAAATTGAATTTTTCTGCCATTTCCTAAAAACCACTTGGCCCCTTTAAAAGCCGCATCCTTAGCATTCTGAATACTGTTCCAAATAAAAGAACCTTGCGCTTTCAAATTAGTTTCCCAAAATTCCAAAATATGGGAAAAAGAGAAGAGATATTTTCTATGGATGATATCATTCCATTCTCTTTTTTCCCCCAAAATTCTCCAAATCTGTTTAGCCAGCAGCGCCATGTTAGTGATTCTTAGAGGGTGAATTCCCAAGCCCCCCCCCCCCCCCCCCCCCCCCCCCACTTTTTAGGAGTATAGACTTTGTCCCAAGCAACTAAAGCTAATCTCTTTTTTTCTTCCACTCCCGACCACAATAAATTTCTTTGGATTTTTTCAATGATATTTACATATTTACCAGGAATCTTAAAAAAACTGAGAGCATAGACAGGGAGGCTTTGCAAAGAGGCCTTTAAAAGCTGAAGTTTTCCAACTTGAATCAGGGTGGCTCCTTTCCAACCAGCGAGCTTCCTGTTAAATCTGTCCACAATACCAGCCCAGAAAGAGTCTGGAGGTTTAAGACCAAGAGGAAGACCCAGATAGGTAGCAAGAAGAGACTCAATTCTGCAGCCTATGATTCTCGCAATTCTATGCTGCCTATCCTCAAGGGTGTTAATAAAAAATAAAGAACTCTTATACCAATTAATGGATTGACTAGAACCAAGAGAATAGGTAGTAAGAGCCATTTTAATAGTCTTGGCTTCCTGGATAGAAGAGAAACCCATGATGATAGTATCATCCACAAACTGTTCATGCAAACAGGGACTGGAAGTCGAAGAAGGGGAGAGGCCTTTAAAAGATCCATTGGAAGCAATCTTTTGAAAAAGGTGCCCCAGACATTCTGCCAAAATAGAGAAAAGGATAGGAGAAAGAGGATCTCCTTGCCTTAATCCATTGGAGGGTTTGAAAAACCTAGTAGGTGATCCATTGATCAAAATAGCAGCAGTGGAAGTACTGATAAGCTGATAAATCAATTTAAGGAATTTATCACCAAATCCAAAAGATTTCAAAACCTTGATCAACAAATCCCAATCCACCCGATCATAAGCTTTCAAAAGATACAGTTTAAGAAGGAAACCAGAATTAAGAGAAACCTGGGTAGATTGGATAACCTCATGAACCTTCATAATCGAATCAAGAATCTGCCTGCCGGGCACAAAGCCACTTTGTTGTGGAGAAATAATCTAAGGGAGAATATCCAGCAAACGAGAAGTTAGAACTTTAGAGAGAATTTTGTACACAGAATTGCATAGGCTAATAGGTCTAAAGGAGCCCACCGAATCAGCTCCAGGCTTCTTAGGAATCAGAGCAAGAAAGGTCGCATTTATCTCTTTGAGCAGAGATTTGGCTCCAAAGAATTCTTTAACAGCATTATTGAAGTCCACTTCAATAAGATTGTTTAGTTCATAAGATGAACATTTTCCTATTTACCTATTAGTCAGTATTTTTACCCTTATTTTTTATTTGAAAATTTATAAATTAACTAATATATTTAATATTTTTAAATCATATATTTAATATTTTTTAAATCATAACAGTATTAATAATATACCTAGCTGATTATATGCATTTTCTATTCCGTGCATGTTAACTTGTACTTAAAAATAATTCAAAAACACTTATTTATGGGTTAACTTTAAAACCTCATAAATCTTTGTCCTTCTCTTCTATTCATCTATAAGCTATTATTTCATGCAGATTGAAGGCATAAGTGGTAACATGATGCATTTCAAATTAGGCATAAGTGATAACATGATGCATTTCAATTTGTGGACAAATTGTAATACTATCATTTTAGTACAAAGTCGGAAAATTTGATAAATATATCATCACATAATTCACAATAAAGACTACAAAAGTCAAACTGATGGTAGAGGGTATATTGAACAATTAGCAATAGTATGCATTGACTTTATTTTGATAATTCAGCACGTTCATCAATTTCTTTATTATTTATTCTAAAACTATAAAAACAGATGTCTGAATAGCATACTTCTATCTCTATCTGAGACCATATTTTAAGTATGTCAACTAAATATTATAACAATGATAATTATATACTAGTATACCAAACATATAAAATTATATAAAACAAATATCTTAGATATCTGCATCGATATATCTTAGATCTGCCCACAGACACGTGCCCTATACAGCTTAGAAGTTATCCAAATGCTTGCAAAAGTTCATGATTCATTGGTCGTTGAAATTCGAAAATAATCCCCAACACATATGTCAAATGCTTAAGTAATAGCATATAACGAGTCACGTATCCTAATCAGACAAGAACATTGCAATATCGAGTGTCAGAATATACATAATAGCCCAATTAAATTAATGTCAACGCTCTTATTATAATAAATTAAATTCCACTGCTTGTGACATATCTATCGACCTATTTATTCAAATCCGTTAAGTTGGCACGTTACATCGATTTATTTCTCAATTGCTATATAATTGTGCCAGTAACCAAAGATTTAGTCACCCAAGCTCTTCAGGCCACTTTTTTGAGCGGAAGATCTGGCCAAAGAAAACGATGGCAAACGTTGAAATGGAAGGGCACTGCATATATTTTTCCCGTGAGTAAATCCAGTTATTTAAACGAAAGAGATCTGTGAGGATTCTCTATGCAGAGGAGGCGAATGAATATGTGGAAGTTGCAAGATCTTATTGTGTCATCGTCTATAAATGACAGGAGTTTCATGTCAGGCAGCAATTGGAGTACATTGACAATGGTAAGATTGTCGGGCAACAGTAGGGATTCGAACATACACAACAACTTTCAGACGCAGGTGATTCCGGCGATTCTGCTCTGCACCCTTTTCATGACGTGGCTTTTGTTCATTTGTCGCCGACGCCGGAACCCTAATAGAGAGTCTGGTGATGATCCCGAGGGTTTCAATAGAGAACCCAACCGGGGTTTGGACAAGACGGTTATTGAGAGTTTTCCGGTTCTGAGCTTCAGCGTTGTAAACGGGTTAGAAGCTCAAGTGAAGTGGTCCGGTTGTGCGGTTTGCCTGAATGAGTTTGAGGAGAAGGAGAAGGTGAGGTTGCTTACCAGGTGCAACCACGCCTTTCACCCTAATTGTGTGGATATGTGGCTTTTCTCGCATTCCACCTGTCCTCTCTGCCGCTCCACCCTTCTTCCCAAGGAGGAAGATTCGAGCAACATGCCCGCCGGGTTAGATATCAATGGACCAAACACCTTAGCACAGGTAACGGTTAGCACAGATAATTTGGAGGATGGGAATCGGATCAGTGCTCCTGTGATCGGTGGCCTTTGCAGCAGTAAAGTTTTGTGTAAAGCGAGATCTGAGAGGTGGGCAAGCATTACTGATACGAACAGGGCATCGTTCTTAAGGACGCTCTCTGAGCGATATGTCCCTTTTTGTGTGGACATTTAGTTTGTTGACAGGGTTGTTTGGTGTTACTGAATGGATCGTCGTCTTAGGATCATGTCATGCCTTCGTCTTGATCCGTGGATTTTTAACTCGGATTATGATGATGAGGAGGAAGAAGAGTTTTAGAATAGGACTCAGTAGTTATGTCTGTTTAGATAGTTGTAGCTTTAATTCTTAATATTTTTTCAGTAGTTTCTTTACTATAGCATTTGTTCATTTAACTTTTAATATTTTTGAGTAGATGTGTCCATTCTAATAATTCTTATATTATTTGTTGATTTAATCTTAATATTTTTATAGTAGTACACTAGTTGACTTAATATTTAATAAATTTTCCATACTTGTATCCATTTTGATAATTGTTAATGCACTTGTTCATTTAATTCCAATTTTTTTTAGTAGTTGTGTTCATTTTGATAGTTGTTAATAGATTGATTGGTTTAATTTCTAATATTTTTTAGTAGTTGTGCCTATTCTAATAGTTATTATATCACTTTGAATTGATTCTTAATATTTTTTTATTAGTTGTGCCTTTAGTTGTTATAGTACTTATTGATTTAATTCCTAATATTTTACGAGTAGTTGCGCCCATTCTAATAGTTGTTATAGCATTAGTTGATTTAATTCTTTTTTTATAAGTTCTAATTTTAGAGCCATTAGTATTTTTTTATTAAGATAAGTGGGATTCAACTCGGCTCCAAACACTGTTAAAAATTAGGAAAGTGCCAAAGTGGCAACCAAACAAAAAAAGACAAAGATTTTAAAGTTTTTTATGTATTTTTACTAATAGTTGTGACTTTAAATTGTTCCTATTGATGATGTATACTGGTTATTCAAAGAAATGTATTACTTAGATCTAAAAAAGAACAAAGCATGTGGTGCCACATTAATTGCATAAATAATACATAACTTAGTGCACAAGCCTCACTTTTTTATTTATTAGATCTTTTAGGACACCTTGACAAAAGATATGTTGATGGAGTATCATATTAGATTATGTGGCCCTAAAACCTTAGTGAAAAATAGGAGACTTACCAAATAAGCTATTAAGGTGCTTAATTAATAGATCTCTCCTATAATTAATTCTCCTATATATGCCTCCAAACTAATGCACTATAATGTAAATTATAATACTAGACAATAAAATGTTTTTTCAATAGCAGTTCTAAAATATCAAAAACCACTCGAAGCTTGTATCTCATCGAAGATTTAAATAAACTATTGTGCGTGCTTCAGTTTAATCATCACAAAGAAACTATGTGGGACAAGGAATTGGTCATTTCTCTTTGCTTGATTGAAGGAAGTAAATCCCAATTTCAATACATCAAGTGAGTTTTTTGGTTGAGAAGTTCTATAATAATTTTTTGTTGTTTAATAATTTTTATAATTTAATTTTGTTCTTTGTAAGATGTGTCAGTACCACTTATTGCCCCTAATAGGAGCTACAATTAATTCATTGGAACAAGTGTTGATAATAAAGATAGACTATACTTGATGTTAGCTAAGAGGTCAAGAAACTAATTTTAGTTTTTAGGTGATTGTACTAAAATTTGTAATATTAACAGTGTAGAGGAAATCAAACAGTTAAGTGTAATTGTAGAAAATAAAAAATTATAAAAGTAATTGTAAAATTTAGAGAGGAATTGTTTTGATTAGATATAGTGGAAGTGGGCTCAAACTCTTACAAAAATGTCAAAAATTAAAAAAAGAGAGAGGAACTCATAAGAAGTGAGACCAATGAAACCAAAAAAAGACCCTTTTTTGAGAGAGAGACTTTTGACTAGAGCCATGGGGTGAACAAAATGATGGTGGCAGGGAGAGTGGATGATGGTGTTAGTTGGACCCTATTTTTATGCCCTCTTCCTATGCCATTCTTTTTCTAGACCTTGGATTAGTGACGTCACTAGATGCATTTTGTATTTAAGTTCTCTGTTGAAGTCACAGCTTGTCGAAGCCTTCTTCCTTGACCCATTGGTTGTGTTGATTTGTCTTGGTAAGAGGGTTCTCGCGGTTCATATTCCCATCCTCTACCTTTTCGGAGACCTTGGGTTTTTGTGGTTGTATAGAGATGGATTCACAAGCATCCACGCTCTTGGTGGTGATGCTCAACAAGATGATTTGGATAGTGTGGGCTTTGTGGGGTTTTGGGTGGCCTCTACTATTTTTGGTTGTCTTTTATGATTGCCATGTGTCTCGATAGGTTTTCCCCCCAAAAAAAATTGTTTGGATTGTATATGCTCCCTCTCGACATAGATTACTCCTTTCTTGGGGACTTGGGTCTCTTCTCCCTCGAGATGTGGGTTTTTGTGCCACGATCGCTCCATCTCAAGGAGATTGGGTTTCAACTTTGGTGTCTAATTTCGTTTGGTTTTTGTTCAACACTTAATTTTTCCTAGTGGGGTGTGTTATCTATAACTCTTTGTCGAGTTCTCATGTTTGTAACAATGGCTACTTTATCTTTTCTTGTATATCCTATCAAGGTGGGGTCAGCTTGTAGTTTAGTGGTTGTACAATTTTTAGAGGATGATGGCTTCCCTATTCGAGAGGGTACTATATCTATAGCAGTATCTTGGCATGTGTTTTGTGCTAAGGGATGGCATCCTTGTGTGGGTTTTACCATTGAGGGTTTTGCTTCCTTGGTGCCTGATTTTTGTTGGTGTATCTTTCTTGTTTTGGGCGGCTATGTCCTCTTTTAGGGCCTCTATTTTTGCCCCTTTATCCTTTCTTTTTCTTCTAGGTCCAATTGAGGTGGTCCTTGCTATGATGGTTGCTAGTAATCTTGACTATAATTTTTTAGACCTTGCTAGTTGTTCTAACAATAGGCCTATTAAGGTAGAGCTATATTTTTTGTTTGTTGAGATTGCTCAGGGTTTTCATACTACTAACAATGAACCTATTTAGGTGGAACATAATGTTTTGTTAGAAGAGATTTCTACCATAAAAGATTTATAGATGTCTTTCAAAACCTTTACACTTTTGTAGAGTGTTTTAGCCCAAATATTATTTGTTTCTTTATAACTTTCTAACATATGATTGATAATTTTTAAAATAATATTATAATATATTTAATGATATATTGTATTCTTTTTATTCTTTCTTTTATCAATACGGAAAAAAATATCATAATAACGTTCTTTGACGAAGACATTGGGAATCTCCTTCACATATCAACATTGGGATTGTTGTCACAAATATTAAAGAGCATTGGGATATTGAGATGTTGGATACAAATTAGGGACCACGTTATTAGGTCAATGCTAATATTTTAATAAATTGAAGTCCACAGCTCTTGGCAGATTACCAATTTATTTATATCCGTTATGTTGGAACGTTACATCGCTTATTAATGTAGTAGGATTTAATTATATTTAGCACTTGTACCGTTCAAGTTCTATAATTGTCAGAGTAATCAAAGATTTTGTCTGCCGAGCTCTTAGGCGAAAGGATCGTTTCATTTATTTTTCCCGTGAGCAAATCTTTTTCATTTCTAGGTCAAGAGATTTGCAGGGATTCTGTGTGAAGAAGCGAAGAATAATTGCGTGGAAGTTGCAAGATTTTGCTGCTTCGTCATCTACAAATGACTGGAACTTCACATTGGATTTTACAAAATCGTTTAATGCATGAAATATGAAGTGGGTATGAAAAATTCTGAGCTGAGTTCATGGATCTGTGAGACAATTGTTAGGGGTTTTTGACCTCTATGTTTCAGCAAGGCGTGACTTGAAGAAGCCTGTTCGGTTGATCTGTGAGTGGTTTTAGGACAGTGGAATGGAGGAATTGGTAGATTAGCTACAGTTAAAGGTAGTAGTGGCAATAGTTTATGTTGAAGGTTTTAGGTATTGGTTATGAAGAATTTCTTCTTTTTAAAGGGGAGTAATATCAGTAGCAGCAATTGTGGTTGTATGGATAGCAGTTATTCATTTGAGCTTGGTTTGGGACACATGGATGGTGGCCTTAGAACTCCACATGAGCATCAGGATTCCTATTCTATTTCATTGTTGCCCAGGTGAATCATGGTTCTTGTGATGTTGTGCATTGTGTTTTTTTGTGTTATATTCAAAATTACGTTAGGAAAAAGATAAAGATCCTCATATAAACAAAACCACACAATGCAAAACATCAAAAGAAGCATGATTCACCTGGGAAACGATGAATAAGAAGAAGAATGTTGATAGAAGAATTTTGATGTCCCTGACTCCAGCCATGTGTCCCAGAGCAAGTTCAGATTAATAACTACTTTCTACACAACTACTATTATTAGTACTGTTATTATTCTCGTTAGTTAGAGGAAGAATCCTACATGACAAGTGCCTAAAGCCTTTAGCATAAGCCATTGCCACCACTAGTTTTAGCTACAACTAATATACTGAATTCTTGATTCCATTGTCCAAAACCATGTGCTTTGTGTTACAAAATGGATCGTCACCTACAATTATGTTAAGCATGTGCGTTCGACTTGATAAGTGATATTATAACTCGGAGTAAAACAAGGAAAAAGAGTTTTATTGTGAGATTGGCTGTTATCAGTTCTCCTGTGTGGATCTCAAAGGCTACGTATTATAATTGCTATGGTTCTGTATGACACCATTTACAGTGGAAATTTTTTGTAATGCCTGTTCTAAAATGTCAATAACTAATGGAAGCTTGAGCTGATCCAAAAATGTTATTCATACACATGCTTCAGCTAAGCCATTGCAGAGAAACTGAGTTTGATTATGTCTTAATTTGTTTCAAATGTATACAGTTAAATTTTCTTTGCTTGGTTGAAGTAACTAAATCTTAGGTTGAGTCATAATTATAAATACATTGGAGGTTATGATACCATAATTAAAAATGAAATGATAAAAGGACAAATAGGATATTTGCTCAGAAACGTAGGAAGTTATCTGAGGGCTCATCTACCATGCGCTTGTTCTTTCTAGAGGATTGATAATGAGTGGAAGGTTTCTCCTTTTTTTTCATTTGCATAGAAAATAAGAAACAAATTAAATTAAATAAAAATTAGCAGAAATTTAAATAATATTATGATGAATGTAGAAATTGAATAAATTAAATGTTCACATTTCAAACAATTAATAAATTAAAATATTTTAATTTTAAATTTTTTCATTCATTAGTATATATATCAATAAGATTATTTTGAAATGTATAGTTTTGAACCAATTTTAACATATCAATGTAATAGATGCTTTAAGAAGGACAGCTTTGGATAGATTATACAAAGATTTTCAAGATATATATTATTTTTCTATAATTTATAAATTTATTTTCTAAATTTATTTGATAAAATAAGGTGCTTAAAACTATTGAAAGTTTTATATTTGTCACAGAAACCGAAGATTTAGTATCCCAACTCTTCAGGCCATGTCTTTGAGCGGAAGATCTTGCTAACGAAAATAATGGGGAAACATTGAAATAGAAGGCAACGGCAATCGTTTCCTATATTTTTCCCGTGAGTAAATCTAGTTTTCTTAAGTCAAGGGATTTGTGGGAATTAACGGGGAAGAAGAAAATAATTATTTATGTTGAAGCTGCAAGATTTTGTTGCTTCGTCATCTATATATATAGCATTATTTGTACTTTCATTTAATATCAAAGAAAATGATGAATTCATTGGAGTTTGAAGATGCTATCTTTTGTAAGCTATTTTTTATTATAGTTCTCTCTGCGATTCTAATGCTTTCTTTTCGTGATTAAACGCCTGTCAAATGCTTATCAGGAGTTTGTGAGAAATGTTGTTTAGAATTAAATTTAATTTGCAGCAGATTTTCATGAGCTTTTTCCTTTTCAGAATTTTTTAAAGCATATTGTGTTTTCTCCGTAAACTTTATATATATATGAAAGTTACAGATCTTTTGATGGCATATTTGAAATTGTATGGCTGTTCATTAAATTATTGAGTGGGTGATATATTAAGAAGATTAATATTGAATTAAAATAATATGAAAGTCTTATATGTACATGGATCTTATTTCAGGAGACAGGAACAACGCTAATCAGCGTGTCTAATTTTTGTGATAGTAAATATGAAAGGAATATGACTTTGATTTATTAATTGTCATTTTTAAAAGAAATTATGGAAGACTTTTTCAAAATCTATTTATTGGGTTGTAAAAGTCTTTCAAAATATTTTCTTAGTTATGTAGAAGCTTCAAGTTTGTTGCAATTTGGGCTTATCTTGTTATCCTTTTTTACACTGGTGCTGGTTAATTGTTAGGCTGTTGTTGACATGTTTTTCTTTTTCCAGATATCTGTAATTGAGTTTCCTTCAAAACTTATTTTATCTTTCATTAAAATTTTTTTATCTATGAAAACAATAAAAAGTACACTTTACCAAAATTTAAAGATTTATGAAAAAAATGTATTATTATATATTAAATAAATAATTGTAAATGCATTAAATATTGAAGAGTATAAACCAAATGTGAGAAAACCAAACTTTAAGAAATATGCACTCTCCAAACAACATTATATTTTCACACAAATAATGCAAAATATTGTAATATTATTTTGAAAACCAAAATCATACCACTACACCAAACATCCTTTGTATAGTAATAATATAGAAATTAGACGTTATTGAATGTTTCACTATAATATAAGTTATTTATCATTACTAATTAATTATCTTAAAAACATATTTAAGTGAGATAAATTAATTTTAGAAAACTTATGATTTATCAATAGGCACTTTGTCCCTCCATCAAATAAATAAAGATAAATGATATTTATAATATAGTTTTTAATTTTTATCAATTTAATGTTTAAAATTTATTTGATTTCAATTTAACATTTTTAGGTATCTATGTTATAAATTTAAAGTGCAAAACAATGAAATATAGTAGTGAAATAAAATATATCTTTTCTTTAGATAATATGTAATACACTAGTTCAATCTATGATTTAAAACCAAACAATCAGGCATAGTCAACTATCTCTTTACCTCAATCCAACATTATCTCCTAATCTAATCCAACATTATTTCCTAATCTAAGCCTAAACATAAACATAAATTCAACCTTAAAACTAATATTATGTTTAACATTAAAATAAACCCTAATTAAAACTCTAGTCATAACCCTAGTTTATAGCCACTTAAAAACAAGTTGTTTCTTTTTTACATGAAAGGCCAAGGCCTACAAAAACATTACATACAAAAGTTACAAAATGCCCCAATTAATGGAAAAACAAGAGAACTAACATTAACCTAGAAATAAAGCTACCAAGACAACCACCAACTCCTAATAGAGCATGTAGAATCGAAGCTACTTAGAAAGAAAAAACTATCGACAAAGACAAAACTATTTATACCATGAATTTGAATTCCTTAGTTACCCACTATAGCTAACATTAGGAGGCCGTGAGAAAGACACTTCCCAAAAATGCATGTTCATTTAATTATAGATATGAAAACAATGAACTAAAAAGGGACTACCATGCCCAAGTAAAAACCAAATTGGATCTATAAGAAGACAAAATTGAGACCTAGATACCAAAAAACTGTCTCACCTAGAAATGTATAATGTCTCTGCTACTTCTTCACCTAGCAGATTTTTACCGTTGTCGACATGAGGAGTTGAAGGATTGGGTGCAATCTCAGCATCATCCTCTTTCACTCTCAGGATAGAGTGAGGAGGGGTTTCCATTGGCCTATGCATAAGAAGCTTTTAAAATGCATAAGAAACCATGAAGATTTTTGTATGGTAGAGGGAGATAGGAAATTAGATAGGGATGCCAACTCCTAAAAGTAACTACAATTTTGGTTGACAAGCCCAATTTTTACAACATCAAACACTTTAACATATTCTAGTTTCTTACAAGGATAAGGATAGACTCCAGTGCATCGAAGGAGCAATCTTACAGCCTTAGTCCCTTGTTAGGTGGATAGGGGTGGCTATTCCTCTATTGGAAACTATAATTGAAACAATTGTTGTATTGTGATTGATGTCAAACCTTAATTGGTAAGACTGTTGCTACTTAGGAAAGTACTATATCTATTGCGAGAAGGGATAGAAAGGATGGTAACAATAACACCTAGGGAAAGGTTGAGTTATCTTAATACTGCAAAGTGTACTTGACTATGTTGTACAATGATGAGACAATGTATTATTTATCTTAGTAAGATTGAAGACTATACTGGTAGGCTTAACCAAGGAAAAATGAAGAAATCATGTTTAAGCCAAGTTATGTTAGTGTCGACTGAGTTAGTGTATGCCGAGCAAAAATCTAGTGTCGACCGAGTATCAGTAATATGCCGAGGAAACAATTTTAGTAGTGACCGAGCGTTTTACATGAAGACCAAGTGGATGATCATAGTATTGACTGAGCATCAACATTTTTATATTTGAAGAGAATTCAGATTTGGAGCCGACATTGTTGAATTCTTGGATTATGTAAAACATGTTGACATTATTTATTGATTGTATGGAAGCATTTAATGTTTTGTAAAATGTTTTATTGTAAATCTTTATGAGATTTGAGATGATTCTAGAAGAGGAGCCGAAGAACATGAAGCAGGTAGATTCAATGAATCTGACCTAACCCTAAGATCTACGAAGGGGATTAAGTGGCAAAAGATAAGTTAACCTAACAGAGGAAAGTATTAAGGGAACCAAAACATTAGGTATGTGAATGTATGGGTGAAGTAGATGCTGGAAGAACAGTAAGTTTTATTGACTATATAAGCGAAAAGGCTGAAGGAGAAGTGTGGTGATTGCTTGAAGAAAAGTTTCGAGCAGATCAGAGATGGAGATGGAAAAGTTTCAAAGTCAGTAAACCAGCATTTGTGTATGGAATTGGATCTGATATTTGCAAAGTGAGTTGTATGTTTTTCAGATCAATAATGTTGCTGCTTTCTAACCATCGTAATAGTCAAAATCCTTTTAACAGAGGTTGACCTAACAGTCATATGTTAAATCCTTTGAACAAGGTTGCATTCTAATGGAGTGTATGTAAGTCCTGTAACAAGGCTCACTTTTAACAGGGTGATTGAAATCCTTTAACCGGGTCACACCTGACAGTGTGTATTGTAACCTTTGATAGGGTTGGCTTTTAACCGAGCTCACTTCAAAAGAGTGAAAATAATAGTAGCATGTTACAAAGTGGTTTTTCCCATATTGGGTTTCCACTATAAATCCTAGTGTCAATCCTTGTGTGAATATTTTGGTTTGAACATTTCTGTGTTTTACAAGTTAGTTACAGCTAGGTAGTGGACTGTAGTGTTATATGTTTCTATTCTTGAATCAGTGATGACCGAGTTTGTTTTGGTTTCTTGATCTAATTTAAGGAAAAGTTTTTGAAGTTATTTTATACATCAGGACTTGAGAACAACTGATTCACCCCCCCTCTCTATTGTTCTAAATCATATTAACAATTGGTATCAAAGTTGTGTTGCTTATTGGTGTTTATAGAAAATAAGTTTAAGCAGACTTGAAGAAAATGATCAAGATGTATAAGAAGGAGGTACCGAAACTAAATAAGGAAAACTTCCCTACATGGCAAAGCTTGATGAAGCTGCATTTGGCTAGTATTGGTGATTCTGCAAAGTACTACATTAAGCATGACTATGTCACACCTGTTGCACCTTCGACTGTCGAGGAAAAGAGAGCTAAGCAAGAACACAATCAGGCAATGCTAGAAATTGCATCTGCCCTAAGCTATCCAGAATTTGAGGATATTAAGGATTTCTTAACTACTAAAAATATGTGGGACACTCTTGCAAAGATCTATGGTGGTGATCAATATGTGTTGAAAGCTAAAGCCGAGAGTCTTAGAGGTAAGTTTGATGAAATGAGAATGAATGAAGATGAAAACATTGCACAATATTGTGGTAGAATTAAAGAAGTTGTGAATGCTATTAGAGGAGAAAATGGAACTATTGATGATGAGACCATAATTGGAAAAGTACTAAGAACTCTACATCCTATATATGCTATTAAGATCTCAGCTATTCAGGAATCTAGATGTAACTCTGCAAATGTGCTTACTTTGGAAGGTTTGATTGGCAAGTTGACTACTTTTGAACTGTCTAATTATGATAATTTCACTATTGGTAATCTTGGAAATGTTAAATCTTCTTTTAAGTCACAGTTAGTTCTGAACAAGCCAAAGATGGAAAAGGAAAGATGCAAAAGTGAAAGTGAAAGTGAAGATGACAGTGACACTTCTGATGAAGATCTTGAAGATCTAAAAGCTCTTATGACTAGAAGACTGAGAAGAGGAAAATGAAGATATAAAGGTAAAGTCCCTATTATATGTTTTGCATGTAATAAAGTTTGTCATATAGCTGCTATATCTCCTGACAAGAAGGATAAAGATGAAGAAAGAAATAGCAAACACAAAGATAGAAGAGATAACAAAGGCTGCCAAAGGTACAAAGACTAAAAAGGAAAATGTAAGAAATCCTATTACATTGCTGAAGAAGAGATTGACACTGATAGTGATAATTTTGAAATTGAGGTAGTCTATGTTGCAATGAAAGATGAATCTGATGAGGATGAGAAAACTGCATTGATTTCCTATGTGAACAAGAATGACAAATGGATTATAGATAGTAGTTGTTCACATCACATGACTGGTGACAAGAGTAAGTTTGAGACCTTACATCATTATAAAGGTAAAAGTGTAACATTTGGTAATGATGCACCATGTCCTGTTAGAGGAAAATGATTGATTAAACTGACTGATAAGATCTCTTGTGAAAATGCTTATTGGGTTGAAGGATTGAATTATAACTTGCTAAGTGTTGCTCAGCTCAATAGAACTAGTTATCGAGTGGAATTTCATCACAAGAAAGCTAAGATATTTGATGCTACTGGTGAACTGATTGAAAGTGGTGAGCAGACTAGAGGTAATTTGTTCTATCTTGACCTATCTAAAGAAATATGTATGATTGCACAACTTGATGACATTTGGTTATAGCATAAGAGGCTATGTCATGTTAACTTTGACAATTTGGTAGAGATAAGTAAAAAGAAGAAAGTAAGAGGCCTACCTAGATTGAAGAAACTTGAGAATGTGATGTGCAAAGAATGCAAGTTAGGAAAAATGACTAAGTCAAGTTTCAAGAGCAAAACCTTTACTTCTAAACACATTTTAGATTTGGTTCATACTGACCTTTGTGGACCTATGGGTATACAAAGTTACTATGGTGCTAGATATTTTATCCTATTTGTTGATGATCATACCAGGATGATGCATGTAATGTTTCTAAAAGAAAAATCTGATGCTTTTCAATGCTTTAAGTGGTATTTGGATAAGGTTGAAAAGGAGACAGGTAGGAACCTGAAATGTCTTAGATCTGACCGAGGTGGAGAATTTACATCAAATGAATTCAATCTATTTTGCAATGATAGAGGAATCAAAAGGTAGATGTCTGCACCTAGGACACCTCCACAAAATGGTATAGCAGAAAGAAGGAACATATCTATTTTGGACTATGCAAGGACATTATTGATTGAAAAGAATGTGGCACATAAATACTAGAAAGAAGCTATAAGTACAGTTGTCTACACTCTTAATCAAGTACAGATCAAGAAAGGTACAAATCTGACACCTTATGAATTATGGTATGGGCATGCACCGAGTGTTAAATACTTTAGAATCTTTGGAAGCAAGTGTTACATATTGAAAGACAATAGGAATGGAAAGTTTGATGCTAAAAGTGATGAAGGTATATTCCTAGGGTATTCCACAAAAAGTAAAGCTTATAAGTGTTTGAACTATAACACTAACAAAATTGTGGAAAGTGTGAATGCAAAAATTGATGAGTATGTAGAAAGAAATGAAGCTGACATCAAAAGAGAATCAGAAGATTACAGATCTTTTATGTACATTGAGGAAATAGAAGAGGTAGGTAACAGACTTGCACCTGATGCCGAGTCTTAGGCAAGCAATGCTAAGCGACAAGAAACAGTTGCCGAGCATCATGAAAATAGTGCCGAGAGAGAACAAGAAAATGCCGAGCTACAAGATAATGCTGTCGAGTATCGGGAAGAGGTTGTCGAGCATTCAGAAGCTGAATCTGACAATCTTGTTGGGGAACCTGATGAAATAGAGGGGAAAAATGCTAAACCTATTTTGGCAAAATATGTAAGAAGACATCACAAGCCTAAACAGATAATTGGAGATAAAGATACTGGAATTCAGACCAGAAGCAAGACCAAGGATCCAACATGCTTACTATGTGAGTTTGAACCTAAGAAAACTAAAGAGGCATTAGAAAATGAAGACTGGATACAAGCAATGAATGAAGAGATTGAGCAGATTGAGAAAAATGATACCTAGACTCTGGTGCTGAGACCTGGAGATAAGAATGTTATAGGAACAAAGTGGGTATTTCAAAACAAGTTGAATGAAAAAGGTGAAATCACTAGGAACAAAGCTAGATTGGTATGCAAAGGCTACGCACAAGAAGAAGGAATTGATTTTGGGGAGACATTTGCCTTTGTAGCTAGATTGGAAGGAGTAAGAACTATGCTTGCATATGCTACTTATAAAAATTTGAAGGTATATCAAATGGATGTCAAGTCTACATTTTTAAATGGTATACAGGAAGAAGAAGTTTACATAGAATAGCCAGAAGGTTTTATTGATCCAAATAGAAGACACATGGTATGCAAACTAAACAAATCATTATATGGATTGAAACAAGCTCCCAGAGCATGGTATGAGAGGTTGCATAACTATCTGATGCATATTGGATTTTCCAGAACAAAGGACACAATCAATCTGTACTTGAATGATGAAGAAGGGAAAGGTATTCTGTTGCCCAAAATTTTTGTTGATGACATTATTTTTGGTGGACAAGATGCATTGTGTAAAAGTTTTTCAAAAGAAATGCAAACTGAATTTAAAATGAGTATGTTTAGTGAGATCAAATTCTTTGTTGGTTTACAAGTATATCAAATGAAGAAAGGAATTTTCATTACATAGTCTAAGTATGTTAATGAAATATTGAAAAATTTTGGAATGGAAGATGCTAGACCAGTGGGAACTCCTATGGTTACTGGATAAAATTTATCTAAGAATGATGATGCTGCAGAAGTTAACCAGACTTTGTAAAAATCCATGATTGGAAAATTGCAGTATGTTGTACATAGTAGACTAGATATTGCACTAGCTATTGGGATTATGGCAAGATTCTCTACCAATCCTAAGGAAACACACATGATGGTAGTGAAGAGAATTATGAGATACTTGAAAGGGATTGCTGACTATGGGTTATACTACAAGAAGAATGACAAATTTGAACTTAGAGTATACACTGATGTTGATTGGGCAGGAAATGTAGATGACAGAAAGAGCACTAGTGGTGGAGCTTTCTTTCTTGGATAGAGATTAGTCTCCTGGACAAGAAAGAAACAAAATTGTATTTCCCAATCTACTATCGAGGCCGAGTATGTTGCTGCTATAGTAAACTGTTCAAATTTGATATGGATAAAACAATTGTTGATAGGCATGAAAGAAGAAATCATTGAACCTGTTGTTATTTTCTGTGACAACACAAGTGCCATCAATATTTCTAAGAATCCAGTGATGCACACTAAGACCAAGCATATAGCAATCAAGTATCACTATTTGAGGGAATTGGTACAAGACAAGGAAGTCCGAATGGAATATGTGAATACAAAAGAACAATTGGTAGACATATTCACTAAAGCTTTACCTAAAGAAGCTCATGAGTATTTGAGAAGTCAATTAGGGGTCCTTCTCCTAACTGAGGCTGCCTAGTCAAGCTAGGAGCATTGCATCAAATATGTTACAGAAGAATAATTGACAAATTGATGCAGAAGATTGTCACACTTTAGGACTTTCCTAGAGCTATGAAGAAGCAAAGACAACAAATCAGTCATAAGAAAGATGATAGAGGGAGAAACACTAAGCTACAAAGATCCTATCTACATCTATTGGATGTAAGTTTTAGTCACTGCTTTGGTATTTTTGTCAAAGAGGGAGATTGAATTGAAATGATACTATAGCACATGAACTGAAGAGTAGGGATGATGAACATAAATGATAGATCAGGATAGAGGGAGATCCAGATACTTCTGATGGTCACAAAAGTGAGATTTACAGATTCTGAATCAGAATGAAGCTAAGGATATTATAAATTTTCACTGATGGACAGATAAGTTTTTGGATTGGTTGGTAATCCATGTGTTATTCAGGTGATATCATATGGTGTTGCCATCAATGCCAAAGAGGGAGATTGTTGGAAACTGCAATTGAAACAATTGTTGTATTATAATTGATGTCAAACCTTAACTGGTAAGACTGTTGCTACTTAGGAAAATACTATATCTATTGTGAGAAGGGATAGAAAGGATGGTAACAATAGCACCTAGGGAAAGGTTGAGTTATCTTGATACTGCAAAGTGTACCTGACTATGTTGTACAATGATGAGACAATGTATTGTTTATCTTAGTAAGATTGAAGACTATACTGGTAGGCTTAACTGAGCAAAAATGAAGAAATCGTGTTTAAGCCAAGTTATGTTAGTGTCGACCGAGTTAGTGTATGCTGAGCACAAATCTAGTGTCGACTGAGTATCAGTAATATGCCGAGGAAATAGTTTTAGTAGTGACCGAGCGTTTTACATGAAGACTGAGTGGATGATCACAGTATTGACTGAGCATCAACATTTTTATATTTGAAGAGAATTCAGATTTGGAGCCAACATCATTGAATTCTTGGATTATGTAAAACATGTTGACATTATTTATTAATTGTATGGAAGCATTTAATATTTTGTAAAATGTTTTATTGTAAATCTTTATAAGATTTGAGATGATTCTAGAAGAGGAGCCAAAGAACATGAAGCGGTAGATTCAATGAATCTGACCTAACCCTAAGATCTATGAAGGAGATTAAGTGGCAAAAGATTAGTTAACCTAATAGAGGAAAGTATTAAGGGAACCAAAACATTAGGTATGCGAATGTATGGGTGAAGTAGATGTTGGAAGAAAAGTAAGTTTTATTGATTGAATAAGTGAGAACGCTGAAGGAGAAGTGTGGTGATTTCTTGAAGAAAAGTTCCGAGCAGATAAGAGATGGAGATGGAAAAGTTTCAAAGTCAGTAAACCAGCATTTGTGTACGGAATTGGATCTGATATTTGCAAAGTGAGTTGTATGTTTTTCAGATCAATAATGTTGCTGCTTTCTAACCATTGTAATAGTCAAAATCCTTTTAATAGAGGTTGACCTAACAGTCATATGTTAAATCCTTTGAACAAGGTTGCATTCTAATGGAGTGTATGTAAGTCCTGTAACAAGGCTCACTTTTAACAGGGTGATTGAAATCCTTTAACCGGGTCACACCTGACAGTGTGTATTGTAACCTTTGATAGGGTTGGCTTTTAACCGAGCTCACTTCAGAAGAGTGAAAATAATAGTAGCATGTTACAAAGTGGTTTTTCCCATATTGGGTTTCCACTATAAATCCTAGTGTCAATACTTGTGTGAATATTTTGGTTTGAACAGTTCTGTGTTTTACAAGTTAGTTACAACTGGGTAGTGGACTGCAGTGTTATATGTTTCTATTCTTGAATCAGTGATGGCCGAGTTTGTTTTGGTTACTTGATCTAATTTAAGGAAAATTTTTTGAAGTTATTTTATACATCAGGACCTGAGAACAACTAATTCACCCCCCCTCTTTGTTGTTCTAAATCATATTAACACCTCTTCTGCCACTCTTTGTTTGGTCATTCCTTCTGTTAGATTTACTGGATGGTGCCCTAGCTATCTCTAGCCTTGCCTATCATTCTTTGCTATGGTCTTCCTTCCCTAGCCTTTCTATAGCCTGCCTCTTGGTTGTTCTTCTTGGTTTTCTTTCTTTTGATCGAGACTTGTGGGTTTCAGGTGCCCTATAAAACTTGTTTTACTTAATCAAAAACATATTCTAGTTTCTTCCTCAAGAACCAAATAGGAAACAATCCTCCAACCCATGCCTTGCTGTGAAGCAAGTCATAGTTTCAAAAAACTCTATCTAGACTCTCCTCCTATAGAAAGTCCTCACAAACAAAGTTGTTCACCAACTGCTAGAATAGTTGGTAGTCTAGATCTAAGTTAAAACAATTGGAGAGGAAAAATAGAAGCAACCTGTAAGTAGTTCAAATGATGTGGTAATTTTGGAATGAGAATATATTCAACAACTAAAGTCTTGATGGATTGTTTGTACCTTCTAGTAGTCCTACCCAAGAACCTACCTCATATGCATGATGAGAAAAGGTCCGAAGATAGGAACCTCCCATGGCCTTAAGAGAAATATCAATATGATTGTTAACAACACTATATTCCATATTTATTACCCAAGATCTTTCTTAAAAAATATATCACCTATCTATATGTTAAATGACCAACAAGTAATGCATCGATAAGTGAGGGATTGTGATTAAATAGCCATTTGTCCAACTTTCTTGAAAATGATGGAATGACATGGCCAAGCATGTAAATTCATTAAAGAATAGAAGATTTAAGTGAAATGGATTGTCAAGTTAAAGCTCAAAAATATGAATAGCACATACAATCTATTTTTTTAGGTGCCATGCATGTGCGAGAAAGCCTTTGACATCACTTTTTCATCTTGCAGGGTATTGGATGTTAGGAATGAAAACACTAAGAGGGGGGGGGGGGGCACATGAATCAGTGTTCACTGTATTTTAACTTTTCACTTTATCTTTTATGTTGAACTTAAATTCTTAAGTACTAAATTAAAAATTCACATAAACATGAAAAATGAAATCAACAAATGACACCAATATGGTTACTGAGAAACCCAAATAGGTAGAAACCCCAGTGGGAATTGACACCCACTAATATTCTACACTAGTATTTTGTGATCCTTGTTAGAAGATCCTTTACCCTATTAGGAGTATCTTTACAATGCTTTAAGTATAGTAGACCTTATTAAGGGTCAGACCCTGTTAGGAGTCTTTTACAATAATCCATGTTAGGGGAGTAGACTCACTATCCTAGAGCTCACTACTCCCATGGTGAAGGCTACAACCTTCTGATCTCAGATACACACTATATCTACTAGATGAACTGTCACTGTGACACTACTTGTTAGATCAGTTCCTTTGATGCTCTAATGCTTTTACATCTAGAAAAGCTCTAATACATCTTATGTTATCTTCACATACTTCTTCTCTTCTTATCACAACTCTATCTTGACTTCTATACTGAATACAATGGCCGCATCTTATATTTATATGCTCATACAAAATAAACAATTAGGTCGGCCCTATAACTAATTACAAACAATGCTTCCAAATGAATTGGCTTAAGTTTGCTTACAATTAAAGATATAAAAATGTTAGAAACCTAAATAAAATGGTTGCATAGCCTTTACAACATTACATTATAACTGCAAACAAAAATACTAATTGTTGGCTCCATGCTCTGTTCTTTGCTGGCACACACTGGCTGTGCAACTTCAACTGACTGTAACTTTCACATCCTTGCATATCTACTTATGCACTCATAGCCTAAGCATGAGTATAGTCTAAATAACTTAACTTCTAGGGTGCATACCATAATTCATTTGTATACACGTGCACTGATGCTCTGAGCTGCAGGAACTCTGTACACTGTCCAATCTTCAATACTTAACTGAATTCTAATCTTTACATCAAGTGCATTGACTCCAAACTGCTATATGAATTTTTTTCCATAATGACCACACTATATCAAGTCATATACATCAATATAGCCAACTTTCCAACAATCTCCCCCTTTGTCATTGATGGCAACAAAGGAATATGGCCAAGTTGCTAACTATCACTTAACACAAAAACTTTTGTCTTCTATACATTTCTTATACATAATCTTATATCTCCCTATACATATTATAATCCATATTATATACACAAGTCCCCCTTTGACATTAATGGAAAAGGTGTACCAAAAAATTGTATCTACACATAATCACTGAGGGAAAACATCCGGATATGCTATCTTAAGGTTCTGGATCTCCTTCTCCCAAAAAGTTATCAATGAGTTTACTATCTAGAGATGGGCGCATAAAGCATATTGAACCTTCTCCATCTTCTTCAAATTTGTACTCGGACCTTGATCATAGGTTATCATTGTGGCATCAATCTCCTTGATGTTCTGATTGAGAATGTCTAGTGAGGGTACAAGAGCATTCCTCAACTGAGTCTGTCTAGACCTTATCTTTTCCATCTCTTTCTCTGCCTTCTCAATTTTGTCCAAATGACCTTGGTAGACATTGTTGCACATGTTCACATTAATGGATGTGTCTATCACTGAACTCTTCATCTGCTCAATCATAGCTTTTGCGTCTTTTATTTTCTTAAGATGGGCATCAGTAAGCCTATCCTGATCCATGCGGTCTGCAATGAATTTCCTTCCTTGATCAACAAATTCTTTTAAAGATGCTTGTCCTATCTTGAGTGAATTCAAATCTAGTGCAAAGTTTCTCATAAACTCATTCAATCTATTCTTTAGGTATTTCTCTTCTGCAACTTGGGATGCAAATTCTTCAAGGCTTGAAAAATTACCTTTGAATTGAGAAATGATTGTACTTACATCTTCAACAGAGTGTACTTTAGAAACTTTCTTGTCTGGAGGAAACAAACTATTCAATATGTTTACTGATTCCATAAGGAGAGCATTTCTCATTACTTGTTTCTTCTTTTCCTTCTCCATAGCTAGGATGCTGAACTTAATCACATCTTCTTCTCTCCATGAATCCAAACTGGATGTGTCAGGTGTCAAACTTGACAACAATGCTAAGGAGGAGTGATGGGAGTGCTATCCATCACTTCGTTTTACCTTGGCTAGTTCAACAAAAGTTTCATCTTTCTCTTGTTCTTTTTCTTTTTCTTTTTCTTGTTCTTTTCCTTCCATCTTATCTTCTTCTTCCTTACTTGTTGCATTTAAAATCAATACCTCTTCTTGTTGATTGGGAGGTGTGTTGCTGCATAAGATTTCAGCTTCTTGTGTGCTCACAAAAGATTCCTCAAACTTGTCCACTTCTATATTAGTGGCCGCCATGGCTATCTCCACATTATCAATGATAATGCTGCTATCCTTGAGTGATTCTGACATGGGCACAGACTTATCTAACTCTATTTGTACTTCCACTATAGGCACTAAATCCTAAGGACTTTTAGAATGTACCTTGATGGTCATTGACCCTTTGGTAACCATTATGGGTACATTAGCTATGGGCATAGTAGGTGGATAAATGTTTCTATTCATAAATACCTTCTCAAAGGGTTTCTCTGTTTCTTTTGCAATTAGCTCATAATTTTTATCCATTATGTTCAGAGTTCTTGTCTTTATTCTGAGGTGAGGCTTCACCAAATCTAACAATAATTTCTTTTCTTCTAATTCACACACAGGAAGGGTATCATCAAGAATCTTTTCTCTTATTCATTGATCTTCCTCAATGGCTTGTCTCTTTTGGAATTCAAGGATATTCCATACTTTGTCAAGAATCATTGTTTTAAGTTCCAAGACTATTTTCTTGAACTTTAGCATGTGCTTGACCAACATACCATGAATCTTAGATTTTTCTATTTCATTATACTTGTCATAGAATTTTCCTACTTGATCAATTCTTCCCTCATCAACTATTCTGGCACTTAGCACACTGAGACTGGGTTTGAAACTTACTTTAGGAGGTGCTTGGGTATCTCTTCTATTTCTTGTGACTCATGAGGATGGATGATTGGTGCCAACCTCTTTCTTCCTCTTTGGCATTGTCTTATACTTAGGAGGACTAGTAAGGTCAATGGTTTCCTTGGATGCAGAAGAAGTATCATCTTCTTTACCATTCTGACTATCATCTTTTTTAATTTTTTACTTCTTCATCTTAGGATCATGTGATTCTACCTTAGCTTCATCTGCACTCTTAAGTTCCAAAGAAATATTTTCATCCCTTTCTTTATCAAGGTCTGCTTGTGTTACTCCATGAATTTTGAGTATCTCAGATGTAATCTTAGAGGCTTTCCTCTTAGTTGTTGCACTGTTAAGTTTAGCATCTACTTCTCTGGTTTTCTCTTCATATGTTCCCCATCTAGGTTCATTAGGATCTTTATGGGCTCATAGTAGTACCTGGCATATGCTTCAAGGACTTGTTCCTCTACCTCATAGACAAGTGGATGAATCCACTTAGTTCTTGGTTCGACAACTTCCACACAAGTTGTGTCTGTCTCCACCATAAAAAAAATTGTATCCTTATACTTTTCCACAATGCTCTCTGAAATTTTGAACCTCATTTTCATCTTAGCCCTAAAGGTCTTCAATTCTAATGTGATATATTCTCTTAATGTGCTTTCAGTGGATGCCTTGTTGGATATCTATGGCATGGTTGGAATGGACTTGTCCAAATACATATTTGATACTTTCCCAACTATATGAAGGTACATGTAAATGATTAATGACCCAAACCTAAATATCTTTGTCTTGTCATGCTTGATGGCCTTGATGTTATCAATTAACTGTGTGTGCAAGATCTCACACAAGTTGAACTCTCCATCTTCTTTGACAAGTCTGATGGCTGCTAGAATAGTGCCCGCAGACACACTATTCACCCTGCTAGTGTGATGAAACCTATATCCTAGTATCATAGACATCAATTTGATGTCTTCTTGTTCAATAGGCTCAATTGTCATCTCGCACCTATCGCTCCCTGACTTACATATCTGCTCAACCATCTTTCTGACATCCTTGCCCACAAGAAGGATGATGCTTGTCCTAGAAAGGCTTGTCATCTCATATATCAAGTCACTAGTGATTCTTACTAGTACATCACCTATCCAAAATAGGTCATCATGGATTCTACTCAATAATATCTTTTAATCCATTTTGTTTCATAGAATTCATATGCCATAGTATACTCAACAATAGGGTGATTATTCCATTTAACATATTCATCCATGAATGTTTTGTCTAGTTTCAACATGGTATCCATGTGCGCCCTTAACCTATCCAACCCTATAGGTTCTTTCTTATAGTAGATATATACCCTAATATCCTCGAGATGCATGACACCCATAGGTGTGCATGAGAAAGCTCCCTCTAAATCATCTAGGGTTGACTTAAATGGATGCTTCTTGAAAACATATCTCTTCTTCTTAGTGACATCATAAATGATGGGAGTGGCCATGACTTACTTGTTTAATCACTTTCCAATTGATTTTTGAGATAATCTGATGACTTCTGGATCGGCGCGATGAACTAGGGTTTCTGCAATTGCCCAAATGCACTGCAAATAATGATAGATCAATCTCCAAGTCTTCACAACAACTTCCAAGGATCTTTCTACTTTTCAATGCTCTAAATTTGAATGCAATGAGTGATCAAACAAATTTCTATGTACTTAAAGTTAGAATTCCACCATTAATGCAAGTCACGTAAACTAGGCTATCACTTCAAAATTTCCAACTTGAGTTTTGTTCACAATCAGCATGTGTGCTCTTGCACAAAGGTACCTTTATACTCCAAAAGCTTAAGTCCAAAGGTGCATACTCTGAGAGTGAGTATACCAGGCACGCATGGGTCTAGAGCTAAATTAGCTCCCCCTATGACCCTAAGGGCCATTCATGTAGATGTAGAGGGTGTGTCCACTGCAGATGCATCCTATACATTCTCATCAACTTTGTCCTTCTTTCCTTCTGACCAAATCAAGCTCACATCCAATGAGGCTTTCAAAAACTTGACTTCTCCTTTAGGATCCAATACTAGTTCTTTTGCCTTTTTAGGGCTTTCCTGACCTTGCATCCTTGATCTACATAATCTTGAGATATGTCTAGCCTTTTTACAAGAGTGACAAATGAATGGAGGTCTAATATTCCTTGGCACATTGACATGAGTCACCATTTTACATGTTCTAGTTGAGTGACCATTATAGTTACATATTTGACATGTAACATTCTGAGAACTTCTTACATTTGTCTGATTTTGATTTCTCTGATCATGTTGAATCCTGTTCTTCTTACTAGTCTTGCAATTCATAGCTCTATAATGAAATTTATTGCATGAGTAACAGTAACCATTAAAAGGTCTTACCTCTGTATAGTTCCTTGCAATGTGACCATGCTTGTTACATGCAAAATAAGTGCATTCTATAGGCTTGCACTCATTTTGAAGTGGTCCACCATGGTCTTTGGTTTGATCTTCAGTCTTCTCAGTATCAGTAGAGTCTTTTTGTGTCTCCTTTCTTGATCGCATGTTGTCAATCTAATTTTGTTCTTCATTGTATCCAATGTAGCTAGTGTCTCCTTTGGCTCTTCTTACATACAATCAAGATTCTATCAAATTAGAACTGGTGTGCAATTCATCAATGTGATTCTTTACTTCTTTCAATTCAGAATCCAATCTTTCTTTGCTATTCCTTAGCTCCAAGATTTCCAAATTGGCTTCCCTTAATTCTTCATTGAGTTGAAGGTTCTCCTTGACTTGTTCATTGTAGACTTCTTGATTATTAATCATCTTATCATCAAACTCTTCAAGTAGTTCTTTCACAGATGCATTTTCTTCATTTAGCTTCTTGATCTTTGCTCCTAGATCACTGTTAGAGCATTCCTTCAGATCCCTTCTTAGATTTTTGATAACTAATTGAGTATCACTGAATTTTTCTTTTAGATCCTCAATTTCTCTTTCAGATTTATCCAAGTCTTCAAGAGCGGCTTCAAGATTTTTCTTCAAATGTTTCATTTCTACTTTTTCCATGATCTCCTCAAGTGTTTAAACTTCTTTGCTGAGGACTAGAGCTCTGATACCAATTGTTAGGAATGGGAACATTGAGAGGGGGGGGGGGGGGTGAATCAGTGTTTACTGTATTTTAAATTTTCACTTTATCCTTTATGCTGAACTTAAATGCTTAAGTACTGAATAAAACATTCACATAAACATGAAACATGAAATCAACACATGACACCAATATGGTTACGGGGAAACCCAAATAGGTAAAAACCCTATTGGGAATTGATACCCACTAATATTCTGCACTAGTGTTTTGTGATCCTTGTTAGAAGATCCTTTACCCTGTTAGGAGTAGCTTTACAATGCTTTAAGTACAATAGACCTTGTTAAGGGTCGAACCCTATTAGGAGTCTTTTACAATAATCACTATTAGGGGAGTGGACTCACTATCCTAGAGCTCACTACTCAAATGGTGAAGGCTACAACCTTCTGATCTTAGATACACACTATATTTGCCAGATGAATTGTCACTGTGACACTACTTGGCAGATCAGTTCCTTTTCTGCACTGATGCTTTTACCTCTACCAAAGCTCTAATACATCTTATGTTGTCTTCACATACTTCTGCTCTACTTATCACAACTCTATGTTGACTTCCATACCAAATACAATGGGTGCATCTTATATTTATACACTCATAAAAAATAACCAATAAGGTCGGCCCTATAACTAATTACAAAAAATACTTCCAAATGAATTGGCTTAACCATGCTTACAATTAAATATATAAACATGTTGACAACCTAAATATAATGGGCGCATAGCCTTTACAACATTACATTATAACCGCAAACCAAAATATTGACTATCGACTCCATGCTCTATTCTCTACTAGCACACACTGGCTATATAACTTCAACATACTGTAACTTGCACATCCTTGCATATCTACTTATGCACTAATAGAATAAGCATGAGTATAGTCTAACTAACTTAACTTCCAGGGTGCATACTATAATTCATCTGTATACACGTGCATTGATGCTCTGAGCTGCAGGAACTCTGTACACTGTCCAGTCTTCAATACTTAACCGAATTCTGATCTTTACATCAAGTGAGATGACTCCAAACTTCTATATGACTTTGTTTCCATAATGACAGCACTATATCAAGTCATATACATCAGTATATCCAACTTGCCAACACTAGAATTGTCACTTGTGCCTTGTAAAATATCAAGGAGAATTAAATATGGAGATTCTGATTAGCTACATATGATTATGATCTAATACACCACATTTCCCACAAATGACTCATAATTACAAAGTAAAAATGTATGAATATGCCAATTGATTTTATTTTGAAGGCTAAAAGATACGATCACCAAATTTAGGAAAATAGCTAAATTTAGCGATAAGTTCATCTTACGGAGCTTCATCAACACACTATTATTTAGAGGTCTACAAAACTAATAAATTTAGTTAATAGAAAAACCATTTGAAGAGGATCTATTTGAAAGGGTTTAAGACAACATATTCCATCTCTAAAGTCTTCTTGCAAATTCTTGTCCTATCTACAAATATGTAAATTAGACTTGAATCTTGCATGGAATTTAGATGCATGGCATTGGAGCAATATTGAAAGACATCCTTTGAGAAGACTTCTGCAACAATAGTAAGAAATCATAAACTTATTCAACTACCTAAATTATTTTTATTTGTATCTCTCTTTTAATTTGGGCATTAGTACTCATGCTCTCATCCTTTTGAATATGCTCAATTAATTACTCCCTAGTGTAGGATAGGAAAATGAGGAAAAAAATATACACAAGATGAACTATCAAACTCTAAAGCATGCACAATCAACCTATCCAAAAAAAATAGAGATAAAGAAATGTAAACTATAAAAAAAACTCCCTCAATTTGACAATTGTGCTCTCTCTTACATCTCTAAAATAGTTAATGTAGCTCCCATATTGAAAAAATGAAAGCAAGATATTGATAATATGACTATAATGATGATGAGAAGATTCAAAAGAAGATGGTTAGTTACAATTGTGAAATTTGACCTTAATTTATAGGAATTGGAGACCAAAATGAAAATTTAGAAATGAGAGTGCAAATTGGAAGATTTTCATAATTATGAAAAATTGAATGCATAATTTGGAATACATAAATCAATAAATAAATCAAGGACAAAGTGAAAGGATAAAGATGAGGATAATTAGTATACAATTAGGAATCCAAATTAGTGGACAGATGGATAGGGAAGGTGGAAGGAATTGGAGGCTAATTAATAGGAAATCATGAAGCATGAATTAACAGAATGTGTAAGAGTCACATTCTTAATATTCAAAAAATTATTATTCTCTCAAAAAGGATAAATTAGTAATTAGGGATTAAAAATTTCAAAATTCATGAAAAAGGGAACAATTAATAAATATCATCCAAATAAATAAATATATTCCATTATCACCATGTGGTAACATAGCATAAATGATGATCCAAATAAATATAAATAAAACATATAGCAAGTAGCACATTACAAGGGAAGAATATTACAACAAGAAAAAAAAGAATACATCATACAAGAGGAGCTAGTCAAGAGTATCTTATGTGCCACCCTCCTACTCACCCCCAATATCTATTTGTAGTGTTTAGAGAATATGGGAAACATGAAAGAGGAGAAACATAAAGAATGGAAGATGAAACAATATCCAATTTCAAATAAGGACCATGCTATTTAGATGGATCACTTTTCTTTTTAGTAGGACTAAGAGATAATTACTTTGAAAACATAGCGGGGAAATCATGCTTAACATCAATAAGCTTATAAATATCATCTGAATGAGTAGCATTAATATCATTATTGATGTCATCATCATCAAGAGTATCTTCCTCATCTAGATTAGTTATAATATAATCTAAGAGATGAATAAAAATATCATGTTTTTTTTCTGAATTTCATCTTTTTCAACTTAACTTACACCCTTGGGCTACACATATGTTGCTCAAAGGAAATCCAAGAATCAATAAGTTTCTTAAGGGGACAAAGATTTTGGGAAGCACACTCACTAGCTCTAGAAAAATATTTATGGAGGAGTTCATGAGAATAATGATCGCATTTGGTTTTTCTTAAAATTTAGTTTTGTTTAGGATAACTTAACATCAAGTCCTTTTCTTCATCAAGGATAAGAATAGGAGGCATCACACTTGGTTAAGAGATGACATCAGTGGAAAATTTATAGGTTATAAGAGGTAGAATAAAAGTATATATAGGAGGTGTGGAAGATGTAGGAAGAAGTCAATGTCCATGAAAAGGAGATCAAACTGTTACAAGTAGTGGTTGCTGTTGCACCAAAAGATCAACCTTTTAATGACCGAAACAACCAATAAACTTATAGAACATAGGAGGCTGTTAAACCATGTCATGAATCTTGAGGGGAGACATCGACAGTTAGTCCAACAATCCCCCCCTCAGCGTCACTCGAGGGGATTTGAACCTATAACCTCACCGATACAACCACTAAACTTATAGAACATAGGAGGCTGTTAAACCATGTCACAAATTCCGAAGGGAGACGTTGGTGGTTAGTCCAACACAAACATCCTTAGGATTTATAAGCTCACAAATATTTTGGATTTTGAAAGTTTGATAGGATCATAAGAGATTGTCTTTATTAGGTTGAGTTGGTTAATGGATGGAAGACAAAAATAAGTCAAGGTCATAGTAACCTATAGGAATTAAATATTGATAAATAATATGATCAATCATGAGTATTACTCCATAATGAGTAAATTTTAAAAACTAGTGAATATGAGAGACTACAAATTTCATGGAAATGAACTAGGAAAGATCAAGCATATCTTGAAACTGATTGAAATTTTGGATGACAAAAAAGGTGATAGGTGAAACCAATGTATGTATGGATCATAAAATTAAGTTTATTATAGAAATTACATTTTAATTATCTAGTGTGAAGATGTTATTCAGTTATAATATTCCCCGTACATGAGTGATCTACAAGGACACTACAAGAAGGTCGAACATTAACCCTTGATATAATGTAAGACCATTAGGCGGTTTAATAGTCTCTCTAGGATCAAATGTAATGAAAATCTTGGGCTTAGGTTGGGGTTTAGGTTTGGATTGATCAATAAGATTGACAATATTGTTTTCTTCAGTACACTCAATGTCATAGTCAAAACATGTGTGGAATAATATGGTAAAGATTAAGTAGACTCAACAACATTTTGCAAATGAGAAGGAAAAGGACGAGTATAAATTTTCATGCTTTGGTTGGTAGGAGCTATAGATTTTTTTCTTGATCATTAATGCACTCCACACATATAACATTAAAATTAATGAGGTCTTGAATAAAATATTTCAAACAAAAGAACATCTTAGTATCATGTCTAGGTTGACAATGAAATTGACAAAAAGACTTTATGATAAAATAAATTATGCAAAGTTTTGGATCTCTCAATTGGTTTAATGGGTGGAAGTTGTATCAAATTAGCATTACTTAACTTCAATGTCACATTATGAAAAGATTAAGAAAGAGATTTAATATTACGGGAAGGTATAAAAATAGATGAAAAAGGAAAAATACCTTTGGATGTTGTTTCCACTTTGTCATCAACATGATTTGATGAATTATTGGTTTTAATGAAGCTCTTACGTTTCTAAAACATTGGATGAAATGTGACAACTTTTGATGAAATGCAACATTATTATTATCAACTAGACCCATTAGAGGAGTGCTCTAAAATTTACACAATTGAAGCTTATAATTATGAAGACCTACACATAATTGAATAAAAGAGGAGAATTATGACAACAATATCAAGTATCCATAACTTTTTTTTGAGAATTAGAAATTAAAATATGTTGTATATCTACATCAAGAACATGATAAGAAATCTAAGAATAAAAATACTTAAATCTACTAATGAAATCAATTACTTTTTCTTTAAGACCTTGTTTACAATGCATTAAATCTACTAGAGAAATATTATAAAAACTATTCTTTTGAAACTATAGAATAAAATTATTAGCAAGTATGTGAAAAGAATCAATGGAATAAGGAGGCAAAGAACAATAATATTGCAAGGCTTTATCTCAAACTATTCTAGTAAAAAAATTAGCCATGAACCTATGGTCATAAAAAAAATTACTACACAATGTTTGAAAGGTTTTAATATGAGTCAAAGGATCACACGGTCTATTGTATGTCTCTAAATGAGGAATTTCCATGTATTGAGTAATAAATGGATGAATGATATGTAAATATAAAGGACTATGAATATCATGTAAGTAGGAATATTAAATTTTGATTGAGTCATAAAAGCAATTTTTTGTTGCAAGAATGAAATTGTTTGAAGCAAGCTATTAATAGTAGATTTAGTAGAAGAAATGGTAGGAGATATGAGTAAAATATTTGGACCATTTTGGGAAATAGAAGGAATGGTATAATATGAAAAGAGCACACTAATATAAGTGGGCATGAATGAAGGTATTTAAACACATGAAATATTTGAACAAGGAGGAAAAAAAGAATTAGGAATGCAAACATGTATAGGATTAGTGTTTTGAATTGAACTAGTTATGATACCTAGAACCCAATTAGACACACTAGGCATTTATGTAGGATTAGGATTAGAGGTTTCAACACTAGTGTAAGGTGGGATAAAATGCAACTCTTGGGAAAAATATCTAATATCATTGACATTATTATCAATGAAATGAGAGATACTACAAAATATGTTAAGAGCATGTTCATCATTATGAATTATCTTCCTCAAAACCTCTACTATAAAGATGAGCTTAGGATTGTATTTTTTTTCCCTAACAATTGTTGAGAAATTTTTTCAAAATCATGGGAAAGATTTTAGCATTGCATTAAAAAAACTATTAAGGTCTCATCTTCATAATGTGAAGAGTGAGAAGATCGGTTCTCAATTATATGATAAATATCATTGGTATGCATGTTAGTTGCATTAATATTTCTAGGTAACAAGGAGGACTCGAGATCACAGAAACCCATAAGTCTACATCTCCTAACTAAAATTCTATAAGTAGGACCCATTGTAATAATAGTCATGTAAAAAGAGATAGATATAATGAAATTTAAAATAGATATTCTAACATAAACTAAGTACAAGTAATGAAAATTACATCTAACCATCAAGTCCAATATGAAGATCTAAAGTACACAATCTAGCAAAGATGTAATGTAAATAGTAATTAATGTAATGCATACAAAGTAGATTTAGCAAGAACACAAAGGGAATCTCATACCAAAATAAAAATTATGTATCTTGAAGAGAAGACTTCACCAAAATGTACAATGGGAATTTGGAAGAAATTAAAAACTAGGGTAGATTAACTCTCATTTAAATATTTAGCACATTTGAAAGGAAGATGCCCCTAATAGGCTCAAGAGGTGACCCAAGTTCTAAATGCGGATAATGTTTCACTCAATAAATATATAGTTTTGAACTATAAAATGAATAATAAAGATAGAAATGTAAATTAGAATATATTTAAGTGTACTTAGAAATGAAATAGAAAACTAGTAACTTTAGATCTAAGTAGCTCATAGATACAAATGTGTGGAATACCTATAACTAGTTTTGTAAGATCTCAAAATTGTAACATACCATCCCATAAAATTTGAGGCTCTTTGTCATGGCATAGGTCATTTTTATATATACATGTGCATAGGTCATTTGAGATGACATATAATCAGTGTTTTTTCCAAAACATTTAGGGTCTCTTTGACTTTTCCTGATCTACCTGAAAAAGATCTAACAACTCCGTAAATTGGTCTTGCACACTCAAAAATGGGGAAAAGTTTGGTTCAAAGTGGTTTTCTTTACTTAAAACCCTTGTTTACGAATCAAACATTAAATTGAATTGAGATTGTACAAAGTATGTAAAAGGGTAAAAGTTAGATTCACCTTGCATAAACTCTCATGGACAAATGTATAAATTAATCATACCAATGAAGATGCTTGAATTTTCTTGGAATCAAGTATTTGACCTTGATTTTTAGAATAGGATTTATTGATCCCCTAAAAAATTAATGGATCTATGAAGGCCACCCCTAGATCTTCAATGTAGATATAGTTGATAATAACTTACAATAAAGGAGAGATGAATGTATATGAAAGGAAGGAATAGATTAATCTTCTTACTTGATTGGTAATTCCTCTACTTGACCATAATGGGAGGGACACTTTGTTTAATGGAGAATACCACCTTGGAATGAACTTTAATCAATTGGTGAAACTAGACCTTGGATGCTTTCCCTTAAATATTGAATCCAATTGCTTAATTTCTCTTGATTTTTCTTAAGAACTTGATTGAAAAGTTGTAGATCATGAGAGTACAATAATGGTTACCAAAATGGGGTGACCCCACAATATTGGGTTACACTTTTTTAGACATGCTAAATTTTGCTGAAATAACACCTTTTTAATAAAATATGATGATTTAAGCCTTGAAAGGTTCCATTTGAAGGAATTAATTACAAATGGTTAGCTCAAAGCCTCTTAGAAAAAATAATATTGATATAACATCTATACTCCTCATTCATACCTATAATGGAGTCTCCTTCGCACCTATTAAAATGCTGACCAAAAATCACTTCGACTTTATCTTTTGGAAGATCAAATGAATCCTTTGACAAATCTCTTTATGTAGTAAGGTACTAATGAGAAAAATCTTTCCAATGATTATAATGTGAATATATATTAAGTTTATTATGACTTTGTATTTTTAATTTTACTAAACATAGATATTTCACCGTATGTCTACCTCTATGTTTGATGCTTATGAAAAAATTGTAAATGAGAGAATAAAAATTCTAAAAAATATCTATGCCCCAGGTATTGAAGTTCATTTTCTATAAAAAAAAATTAAAAAAAATTGGACAAATACATGACAAGTTATAAACTATGTAGTCAAGGTATGTCAAAATGATGATTTAGTCAAATTCAAACATTAATAAAATATATAATAATCATGATAATGTTTTCAAACCAATTATGTTCCCTTTGTATGGATGTTACAAAACTACATTCTAAAGAATCACATTGATATCTATTTTATAAAAAAAGTTATGCTCTATAAAAATAATGTAACTCTTTGAAAATAATGTTTTCAACAACATACGAGTTTTCATGGGAGAAATAAAAAACCATTCAAATCAATTCAAAAATAAAAATAAAAAATATATTTAGAATTTAGACAGAAAATCTTAAAAGACTCTAATTTACTTCATCTTCTGATTTCAAATGGTTTAACAATAATATGCATCTGAATATGAAAGTTTTAATAAAAATGTAGAGTTTAGTACCCGTTCAGGCAAAAAGTGTAACCCACTATTATGGGATCACCCAATGAAGAGAAACATAAGGTTATATGCTTCACCATTTAAGGATTCAAAATTTATTTAGACCAACTACCAAACTAGATCTACTATTAATACCTTGACATTTATCTCTAAGACAAATTATGTGTTGGCAATTTGGCTGAGTTAGATATCTAGATATTGTCATTATGGCAACATATGATCTATGTGAAGACTGCATATGACAGAGAGCAAGTATGACAAAGCACAAAACAAAATTGTCTAAGTGTAAGCAATATTTTCCCAGTATAACCGGAGATAGTTTTGATTGGCGACGATGATAGAAGTAAGTTCAGTGATTGCACACTTGAACATGGATACGATGATGCATATTGAAGACTCACCTGAGAGTGCAAGTCTGTATGACATGTACGAAAGAAGTTATTGCAGTATTACAGGAACAGAGCTGAAGCCGACATGACAGAGAAGAAGACATAATTGGTAAACAGTTAAGGGATTATTTTGTTTATCAAAATAATGTCTTAATCATATGAAGGGATGACATCCTAGATGTTAACCCTTGGGTAGTGCAAGTTAAAATGTATTTTGTAAAGTGCTTTATGTTTAGTAAAGCCTACTATAAAAGTTATTATTCCTAATAACTTGTATAAATGTAAGATATATGTAATGTGAAAGATATAGATGATATAGGTGAACATATGTATGCAAGAGATATTGATGCAAAGCTGTGAAAGTCAAGAAAGCAGTATAAGGTTATGAACCTTGCCCTATTTTTATAATCAGAAATTATTGTACATTACATGTTTGGGCAGTGGGCTCATCTTGTAATCATATCATTTTGTACTACCAACTCTTATCAGTGTCGAGGCTTCTAACAAGGCCTAGAGTCCCTTAATCGAGACACTATATATATGTAGCAGGCTCCTAATAGGGTCAACATTTGTAACATGATACTTTTGATTAGTGAATCTTTGTGGGTACCATCCCATTAGGGTTTTCCCTTGGCTAGGGTTTCCTCTAGAACAAATAATGTGTTATGAGTTCATTTACTTTACTGTTATGCATGTTCTTTAGTTTACTCTATTATGAAAGTATCAAGATAATCTGTTATATCCATAATTGGGCAAAAGTAAAAGTTTGTAGAATATTGATTCACCCCCCCTCTCAGTATTCCCTATTTATAACAATTGGTATAAGAGCTTAGTTACTCAGAAAAGAATCATTTAGAAAAATCCTAGTAGCTTGAGTAAGATCTCTATGGATATGGATCAGCTATAGAAGAATCTTGAAGAAGCTCTTGAATATATTGATATACTTAATGAAGAAATAGATACTCTAAAAGGAAAATATGATGATGCAAAGAACCTCATTGAGAAGCTAAAAAAGAAGCTGGAAGAACTAAAATCAGAGAAGGAATCTACAATTCAAATTAAAGATTGTGATGATAATCTGGAAAAAGAAAAGGAGATCCTTAAACATGAATTAAAGATAGTAAATCTGAAGTTGAGTTTGAAAGATGGAAACAACAAGAATGAAGCAAATCTAAAATCTAAGAATGAAGATCTGAAATCAAAACTTTGTAAAGTGACATCTGAACTTGAGAAAACAAAATTACAGTATGCTGAACTTGAAAAGTACAATACAATTGTGAAAGGTGAACTGATTCAGTCTGAGCAACAACTTGAGAGACTATATTCCACTAGTGAGAAGATTGATGAATACATGTCTTATCAAAAGCCATTTTATGATAAAATTGGTCTTGGATTTAACTCATCTAAGGTAAGTGAAGAAAGAAAGGAACCAGATCTGAAAGTTTCTAAAAAATATAGATGAAAAGAAATCTGAAGAAGCTAACAAATCTGAGGATATACCTAAAGAAGAAGAACCACCTAAACTGTTGGAATTAGGAGAGATAGATACTGAGAGGGGAGGGGTGAATTAGTGTCTACAAAGCTTTCACTTGTAATACCTTTCTTATCTATATTAGCAATCTGTAATAACCGACCAAAGTGACTTGGATCTAATTTCATAAATCAATCATCTAGTTAACTTTAAGAAAGTAAAAAACATGAAATCAATATGACAATCACATAACACAAGTATTTTGGTAATGCAGAAACCCTTGTTAGAAGGTAAAAATAGTGGTGGGGATAACACCCACAAATTCTTCACTACTGCAGATAGAAAAGGTTTGCTTGTTAGGGCTACAAGTTTTGATCACTTCTGGTGATCTCACCCTCTTAGGAGTGACATATCAGATCAGCTAGATCTACCTAGTTATAGGATTTTAACAACACTACTGAAGTGTGCACTCGGTTAAGAGATTTACAAAAGACTATTAAGTCTACTCTGTTAAGAGATTTATCTAAAGCTCTATTAAACTTTTTAGAAAGTAATATGCAATATTATTTGCTAATTGACACTCAATTTTCTGAAACAGATCTTATAATTCTCTGATAAAATATCTCCTTGACTATGATGTGTTTTTGCTCTATTTTGCTTAGTAGCCTTCTCTGAATCTACTCGGTACTCTATTCTGTTCTCCAAACTGATGGACTTGAAGTTAGGCAATGAATTCAAGTGCTCCATGATTCATATATATCAATTCAACAACCCCATAAAGTGGTGTGAATATATAGAATATATAGTGTTCTATTTTACCGCTTAAGAAAAAATTAGATTACAAAAATAATCATAACCCTAAGATCTATGGTGCAAAAATTAATCTAGATCAACTATTACAAATAAGATAAACATTGCATTTAATGAATATCTTTTACAATAAATTCTCCTTGATCTTGGTAAACCATTTTACGATCTGTTATAATTGTCTGCATAGAAGAATGTGCCATTTTTTATTACTATGCCATTCTCTATGATTATCGGTAAACACTGTATAGACTACTCGGTGTATACTGCGATGCTTGGTGTTTACTGTATGTCAGTGTCAGTGTTTGCTTGTGCTTGGTAAACTATGTACTACTTAATGTGAAGACTTTACCAACTGCTCTATCTTGCTTCTAGTTACTGACCAACTCAATATAAGTTACCTACCGATCTATTTGACATCTTTTGATACTAATGAAAACCTTGAATGCTCAATAGAGATTAACATAAATGAGATGAATTACCTAAAGGTATGCAGAGAGAGAATTTAAAGATAGATGTTTTTCATATAATACTTTTGGTCATATGAAGAAATATTGTATAGGTAAGCAATTTAAACCTCTTAATGGTTATTGTTATAATTGTCATGGTTTTGGACATAGAGCTATTGAATGTAAGAAGCCTAGATCTAATGATAATAATAATAGTAGAACATTTAGAGATACTAACCATGTAGATACGAGACCTATTGAAGATATGAATAGAAGAAATGGAGTAGTATGTTATAGATGCAACAAATTTGGACCCATTGCCAAGAATTGTAGATCACAAATCAGTCAGATAGGACCGAGATATGGAAAAAATAGAGTAGTTTGTCAGATATGCAACAAATTTGGTCATACAACAAGGTTTTGCAAATGAATAACATGAGAAACCCTAACCCTAGAAGTTACACAAGGAGAAATGAGAATGCAAGCAACAATCAAAGATGATGCTATAGTAATTTAGAAGAAGTGAAATTTGTTAAAGCCATAGATCAAGGAGACACATTTAGCACTAAAGGTAATCAGACAGGTGAAGTATCTAATGGTAAGAGTGAATGTCTTCCTAACCCATCTCAAAGTACTTAATTCATAAAGAATGCAATAGAATAGGAACTTAGGATAGTATAGAAGTTAGTATAGGATGAATTAAGTCTTGCATAGTTAATGCAAGGTAGTACATGATGTAGTAATGTTATGGTTAAGAGCGCATGAGCTAATATGAATTTTTGCAAGTTTACAAGAAGTTTTAAGTTTTGTAGGTAAGCAGGAACAACATTTTGGAAAGAAGCAACAAAAGCATTGAATGTGATGTCAGAATCTTGAAGTTAAAAGCTTATGATCGGTATTGTTTGATCTTTAAAGAGAATATATGTGTTAAGGAGATCAAAGCAGCAGTGATTGAAAGCATTTTTCAAGGATTTGGTGAAATAACTTCGTGCCATATCTACACAAAGCCCTAAATTGTGGAATTAGGGTATTTAATGAGAAAACCTATCTATCAGATAGAGAATTTGTAGAAGAGATGGATGTTTCATTGGTTCACAGTATAAGAGATAAAATTAGACCTAAGATTAAAAGGGAACTAGTAGAACCCTTGGAAGAAGACCCTAAGCTAGCATTGTTGTCTGTACCAGATGAAGTTTTACATTTAGAGAATGTTAGAAGCTATTTGGGATGCAAACTTGAAACCTTTAGTGAAAGTGATTTTACTAAGGAATATGAGAAGCTATACAATTATGATATGTCTTTGAAAGTAGGGTTTGAACATTTGAAAGATAACGAAATCATTAGGTATTCACTACAATATGAATTTGATGATGAAGAATGCACTAATATAATTTTGAGTAGAATTCATAATGGGAAGTTTTGGTTAGATGATAGAGTGATTGATATAACAAAAAACCTAATTCATGATGTTACTGGTTTGTCAAAATGTGAAGTTATACCATTCAATGAGAAAAATATGAGAAAAATAGTACTGGATAATACTAAGTCATCCTACAATGGTAGAGGAATAGTAATTAGCAAGATTTGACAAGATGATGTTAGATATTTGTGCAAGATCTTAACATCTAAGTTTTGTGCTAACTATAGAGAAGATGATATGGCAGCTGGTATGATTCATGTAGCCTATTTAATGTGTTTTGATAAAGTGCAAGTGGATATGTGTGAAATTTTGAGGATTTAGTTATTTGAGAACATAGAAAAGATTAAGAAGACAAAGAACTCTCAATTCAAATTCTCATTCCTAATCACTTATATGTTTTTCCATTTGTTGAGAAGATTCCCTTACACTATTGGCAAAGATTGGAATGATAATAGGATCACAATGGAAAGAATCTACTGAGTATATATGAGACACCCTATAGACAAGGTCAATGAGAGTGCAACTTTGGTGATAAAAACATTTCTAAACTTGATGAAGAATAGATCAAGAATTCCATAGGCTATTGTTGAGAAGTATAAAAATGAAGTATGCTTTATGGTTGACGCTGACTTTACCTTCATTGAAGCAATTGAACCTAGAGTAGAATTCATAGGCCCTCTTGGTTATGAAATTTTTGAAGTTGAAGTAGAAGAATATGTGAATAGATTACTGAAATATAAATTGGATGTAAAAAGCAATAGATTTGGGACTTATGAGGAGAAATTCAACTCTGAAAAGTCTATTCAAGAAGAAAATCTATCTAAGAAGAGAGTAGAAAGAACCATCAAGAAAATTCTAAAAGATATAGGAATGATAGAACAAGAATTTTTGATTGCCTAGAATACAACAACAACACTTAGAGATATTGGACAAAATGAAGTTTTGTCTATTCCACCCCTATCAATAGTTGCAGATGAGACTAGAAATTTAAAGAATGTAGTTAAAGTGGAGAAAGTTGAGAAGCAACATGAATTGAGAAAGTCTACAAGATCTTCCTCCACTCCACTAGGGAAAAGAGTGAAGGAAATAGCTACTAGACCAGGTAAGAGACAAAAGACAATAGTTGCGCCAGTGCAAAGGAAAGTAGAAGAAATTAAAGATGATGATGATACATAAGTGAAGAAGAAGAAATTGAAGCCTAAGATTAAAAAAGTAAATGATTAAATTATTAATGATGGAGATTTTTAAAAAATGAACAAGTATTATGATCTCTACAACTATTTAGAAAGATTAAACTTGAAAAATGCAATTGTAAGACATATGATCCTAGCAGACAAGAAATTTGATACAATTCAATGAAATATACTTGATGATTTGTTCAAGAAATTAGTAAATAGGAAGAATAGAGCAGTTGAAGAAGACAACAAGATCAGAGAGAACTTTGTGAGAAAGCTCTATGACATTAGAGATGAAGACCACTTCAAAGAAATCATGAAAGATCTAAATATTCATCTGAGGACTAAAAGAAGATCAATTTTGATAATGGGAGGTAATTAAGAGGAAATAATTAAGGAAACTAAGTAGGTAGTTGTAAAGGTGATGACAACAAGTGTTGGTAAGCACTCTAGTGCAGCAGAACAAATGATGGAAGCCGAGCATCAGAAGAGTCCCTCTCCACCACCATCAATTAAAATTGAAGATGAATCAATGAATGTGGAAGGAACCAATATCACACTGAATACTGATGACAATCCTTTTAGCAACCTAGAGAACATTTTTGACAATTCAGATTTGGAAGAGGATGACAAATCAATTGAGGAAGAAAGAAAGGAAATAAGAAAAGAAGAAGAGAAATAAGAAGAAATTAAAGTTAATACAAAGATTCAAGGACTGAATGAAACCCCAAGAAAAGTGGACCTACCCCTAAGATTGCAGCAAAGAAACCATAGATTGAATCTATTTTTGTTGATATTGGAAAATAATTTGATGATGATGATCAAATGGAGTTGATCTCATCCCTGAACAAGATAATTGGAAAGAATAAGAAGGTGAAAAGCCTTGGAGGACTATTGCATGAAGTAACAGAGAAGTTGCAAAGTGTTGTGAATAATTAGATAACGGAGGCAGATCCACAGATAAAACCCAGAGAAGTGATGAAGACATTTGACAATGAATTCACAAATTTGTCAGATATAGCTATAGTGAAGGCTCAGGCAGCCTATGAGGCCAAATTTTTTCTATATATAAGTCAAAATATTATAAATGATATCAATAATTTGGATGCATGTATAAAATATTTAAGAAGGAATTTGGAAAAAGGAAAAGCTTTGTATATACAATGTACAAATACAGACAATCATGTATCAGAAGTGACTGAGAAGATTAGAGAAAAGGAGACTGAAATTGAAACAGAGGTACATATGTTAGGTAGCCCTAATGTAAAGATACTAGATATTGAGAAAAGAATCAACAAAATGAATGATGAAATAAGGATTCTTAATGATGAAAAATATAGGAAATTGAGAAGATTCGCTCTTCTAAGAGAACATTTTAGTGAAGATAAGTATCATTGAAGGACAGTTGGAAGAATGTCTTTCATCAAAGACATCTTATGATAATTTCAATTTTGCAAACCTTCATGCATGTGAGATCACATCTTATGGTTTATGCGCACTACTCAGTGTTGCTGACACCATTAAGAAGGCATAGGAGAAAGAAATAGAGAACATAAAAGTGAACTTTGTAGATTGTGTTGCAAGCTTACCGACTTTGCAATTTTGAATCAAGGTAAACAATTTTGAGAACATAGTTTTGACACCCTTTTTTTTGTCATTGTTGTCAAAGTGGGGGTGATAGAGAAGAAAATTGATAAATATGTGATAAGGAAGTGTATTCCTAGGGGGAGCATAGATAAGATATATGGAGTCATAAGGATAGTGAAGATATTATTTTTGCTATGGCCACAATTTTTGAAGTTTTGAAATTTTGAGACTTAGCCAACTTTCTCATATGTTGCCACCAATGACAAAGGGGGAGATTTTTGGTAATTTGACTAAGATAGATATCTAGATGTTTTCATTATGGAAACATATGATCTATGTGAAGAGCACATATGAAAGAGAGCAAGTATGACAGAGCGCATAACAAAATTGTCTAAGTGTAAGCAATATTTTCCCAGGATAACTAGAGATAGTTTTGATTGCCAACATCGATATAAGTAAGTTCAGTGCTTACACACTTGAACATGGATACTATGATGAATATTGAAGACTCTTCTAAGAGCGCAAGTCTGTACAACATGTACATAAGAAGTTATTGTTGTATTACAGGAACAGAGCTAAAGCTGACAGGATAGAGAAGAAGACATAATTGGTAAATAGTTAACGGGTTATTTTGTTTATCAAAATAATGTCTTAATCATATGAAGGGACAACATCCTAGATGTTAACCCTTAGGAAACACAAGTTAAAATATATTTTGTAAAGTGCTTTATGTTTAGTAAAGCCAACTGTAAAAGTTATTACTCCTAATAACTTGTATAATGTAAGACATATGTAATGCGAAGGATATAGATGATATAGGTGAACATATGTATGTGAAAGATATTGATTGTACACTCTCGATGGATGTAACATAAACCTTTTGTTGGTTAGATTAATATTTTATTCTTGAGCTTCTTTTCTCATTGCTTCAACCTCTTTCTTAGACAATTCATAAAATTTCTGTTAATAGGCCTAGTGAGGAGATGAAGGGGATCAAAAACTCCTTTTGGTTTCCAAAACCTATTTGGGAACCAAACACAATTTTGGAACCAGACAAAATGCCACTCATTTTTATTGGTCCCATTTATTGTTTGTATTTTCACTCTTCCTTGTAATCAAAAGTTCCACAAAGGTTTTTAGAGTCTTATGCGGGAACTAGAACTACTCAAATTATTGTCAAACTTCAAGTTTTCATTTAACTAGAAGTTCCTCTTGAGGCTTCATTGAGGACCACTAGATCTAGAAATTGAACCAAACTTAAATTTTTCCTTCATCATTAGTTCTTAAAAGAGTGTTGTAGCCCAACATTAGAAATGGATGTAACTTTGCTTATTCAAAGTTGAACAAAAATGAGTTCACGATGAAATCTTAGAGGTTGAAGTTCAAATTTGAACTAGCCACAATGATTTGTCATTAATATTTCAACTTGTTTCATTAGAGTCGATTCACTAAAGTGGAACTTGAACTATTTGGTGGCAAACCATTCAATATTTCATTAACGTATCTTTTCTACTTCTACATAGTTCCAAGAAGCATGTTTTTGAGGGACAAAAAAAGAAGAACTTGAATGGAATTAGATATTTTCAAAGAAATAAAGGTGCAAATGATTTCTACAAAGCTTCTTAGGGTCAAACACGAAGGATCAAAATTTAAAAAGCATTTAACCAACTAAAGATTTATCATAGAAAACCATCTTGAAAGGGTTTGACTTGGCTTGTCAAAGTTTTACAAGTGTTTATGAACTAGTTTAAAACTCTTACCAACTTGATGACTTAACAAACTTAACTCATTAAATTTGAACAAGGATAGCTTACTTAGCCAAAATTTGAACATGGGCTGAAATTGTATGTAACAATATACATATGTGTACATATGTGTGTGTGTTTTTTTTTTGTGTGTGTATACGTACGCGTGTGTTTGTATGCATAAATGTGGGCATATGCATACATGTGTGTGTGCATGTGTGTGTGTGTGCATACATGAACACATGCATTTGTATATGAGTACATGTGTGTATGTGTACATATGTGTATCTATGTACATGTGTGTATCTGTGTACATTTATATTTATATGTACACAAACACACACAAATATACACATATACATATATTCACATACATATACAAATTTAAATACATAGATACATACATATTGCAAGATTCAAATCTAGGATTCATTCATTTAGAGAAATATTTTACTTGGTAAGGCATAACCATAATTCTAATTTTTTGTAATTGTGATTCTATAGCAAATTAGGAAGGTGAAAACAAATTATGTAGAGCTTAGAAATAGGCATCACTTTTATATAAATGTATTCCTCCAATAAAAAAACAAGCCCCATTTGTAGAAGATGATATTTAAGAGTATTCTTCATCAAATAAGCTTAATGTCATGAATTAAAATATCAACAATAATATATGACTCTTTAAAATACCCTTGATGGGATTCCTAGTTGAATACAAGGAAATTAAAAAAAATAATGTATTAGGGACCCAAGAAAGGAAATGATACGAAAGAAAATAAAATAAAATAGTAAATACTTCCAACTTAGTCAAGACATGTGGGAAACTTTATAGAGGTTAAGAAAGAGAACTATCCCAAAGTAAGTAGCATCATGAGATATCATCCAAACCTCTAAAAATAAATTCAAACAAGAAGGGACATAGGAGAAATAAATATTCAAAGAAAATCATTGGAATCCATCTAAGCAAATATCCTTTCTGATATGAGAAGGATGACAAGAACCTCTATGCAAAGTAACTAGGATTGGTAGATTATCATTGAGCAAGAATTCAAACTATAATCATGCAAGAAAAATAGGTTGGTTGGTTAAGGTACTTGAGAGAAACCACATCACAATTTGAATACACTCAAATTCACATAAGGCATTAGCAGTGAGAGAGACAACATATATTTTCAAAGTAAATGTCTAAATTACTATTGATAAAATTTAAGTAATTATTTTAAAAAAGTTCTAAAAAATGAATTACTAATTTATTTATTATATAATATTTTAATATATAATAATAATAAATTTATATAATATAAATGGTGTATAATTTTTATTATTCCTATTAAATATTTCAAGTTATTTATAGATTAAAGTTTAAAATAAAGTACATGGTTCAGCATATTTAGGCCACTTGCATCTATAACCTTGTAGAAAGTTCCAACATCGAATTATATAATCTTATTAAAATAAAATTTGACTAATTGTGAAGGGATATTAGGAAGGCTAAATCAAATTGACATTGTAGAAAATGTTTTTAAAAAAATATTGAACTTTAAATTTCATGACTTAGTACAAAATCCTTGTCCCTACAAATAGTGAAAAGATCCTTTTTGGTTAGTATTAGCAATTGAAATATTTATGTCATGAAGCCTCTACTGAGATATGTGGAACTTACATATGAGAAACAAACTAAACTCAATAGTTGGAGGGTGGTTAGTGATTTACCACCGATGACTCAACAACTCATTGGGGGAGAAATGAATATTGCTATTTAAATGAACCAAGCTGTCAGTTTTATTACGAATCCCTACTAGATCACATGCTGGTGTGCTCAGGTGATTTTTGTGATTATGGAAAGGAGAACCCAAATTCCCATAAATAATTATCATTACCTTTTGAGCGTGTGGAGTAAGAGTTGTCTGAATCAGAGGGCTTACTGGGCTATTAAGGACAACAAGTGTATCCCTGGTATTATTTCTATTAATGGCACCTAGAGATCCATTAGATCTGGGGGTACGAAGCGCATTTGCCAAAATAATTTTCAAAGCCAATTTTTTAAGCATAATCTTTCCTCGGAAAGGCTCTACACAAACAAGGGGTTTTTTAAGGCCTGCAAAAATGTTCGGCTCTTAGATTTCCAGGATAGTCTAGCACTAGAGGGGCTGAATTCTGACATGGGAGGCAACACTCTCCACATTGAGCTTGACAAAATTGATGAGGCTGTTACCTCAGATGCGTTGGTGATGCATTACTGCAGAGAAAGTGGCATATGGGGGTTTATGGAGAGAATGAAAGGTGGACATGACGAGCAAATCTCCAAGCAGTTTGTTTATTCCTGAAACAACATGAGTGTTTCAGTTGGGGGCATCCACTTCTAGCTAAATGAAGAGGTTATATGTAAGGTGACTAGTCTATCTATGGTGGGGAGAAAATACAAAAAAACTAGCCATACTCCCCACCCTATCAGCCTTAACCAGTTCTTCAAGGATGGGGAGCAGCTGATGAAAAAACAAGGGGGCTTCAATAGGGAGGAGCTACTGGACTTCTGGCTGAAAATCTGCCTGATTATGATGAAATACTTCACATTGGAAGGTAAGTTCACTATTTTTTACTACTATCACTTACCGTTCCTAAACCACATTAGAAACAAGGATTTAATCTCCATACCTTTCTACCTTTTGAACTCCATTGAGAGTAACATCCTCAACATAAAGGAAAACCCTGATAAGTCTATACCTATCCTCCATCATGAACTTCTCCTCTGCCTTTACCATTTTCACAAAGCTATTTGCCTGACCCCCCAACCCCCCCCCCTGATTATCTAGGAGGTGACCCAGGAGGAATCCCCAGAGAAAACTAAAAATCCCACCCATTCTTCCTCCCAATCCATTCGTGTCATTCAGGATCCTGTGAAGGGTGCTAAGGAGGGCAGGAATCACAAAAAAAGCATTAAAAACCCTTTCAACAGGAAGGAGGGTCAGGAAGAGTCTTACGTCTTAGAGTCAGTGGAGCACAAAGATAGGAAGGAGGCTGATAGCACCCCAAAGATGGAGTGTAAGCCCAAACAATGGAGAATGACAGAGAGTTGGGTTAAGTTGGAGGTGGACCTAAGTGAATTGGGTTGCCGGAGGTCAAGTCGAATTGCCAAAGAACAATGTAAAACCAGGTTGCTGGAAATGGCTTCTAAAGAGCAATCTATGTCTGAAAAGGACTCCCACACTACTGAGTCCAAGGAAAACTCCTTGGATGATTAGATGAGTCCCCCTAGGACTAGTAACATTCCTTTGGCCAACCCCCATCATATCATGGAAACCCCCAATACCCCTACCCCACCCCTCAGTCCTTCTCATGATCCCCAGGATAAGCCCCCCACCTCTGATTTCAATACCGAGGCCCTGGAGGACAATTACAAATTTAAAGGCACCCTCAAAAGGAGGTTCTCAAATTTGGATAAGGATATTGTGGAGATTAAGAAGAATATGCATGACCTAATGAACCAATGCATGTGGACCAACAAATTTTCCCTAAAGGTCATGCATGCTTCAGCTACAACCCTTTGTCATGTGTAGGAAAAGCTAGCGGGCGGTACGCTGGAAGCGGACAAGGACAACAAGGAGCTTTTCCTATTTTTGTAGGAGGAATGGGTGAGGACCTTGCTGTCTAAGTAGCTGGATGGGAAGAACTAGTTTCTGGTGTCCATGTGCTGGGTAATTTTGACTGAGCTTGGCCCTTGGATCCCCTGTTTAGTTTATGGGGTTAATGTTAGTTTTTATTTCCTGTTATTCATCCCTGCATGATTTTTAACTGATACTTTACATGCTACTATTCGTATTTGGTACTCTGGTTTAATCCTATTGATCAGGGTTATGGTTTATATTTTTGATAGGGGCAAAACTAGATTGGGTGATTATGCTATTAACTATTTTATCTGCTCTAACTAGTTCCGTTAATGTGCTACTAGTCATGTTCCTCGGGCTAGCACCCTTTTGCTGCTTTATTTATCAAAAACATTTGTACATAATTTTTTTCCTACTAAAAAATGTTAAGATACATCTCAAGAATAAGATATTTAACTACCTACTTCAACATAGGAGGTTAAACCAATGAATACAAATTATGTTAACAAAAAGCACTAAATCTTTTAGAGTGCATAGATGAGATGCCTATTTCAATACAAGGAAATGCTATAAAATGTACAAAGTACTAGGGATGAAATACAAGGAAATGAGAAAAAAGAAAAAAACATTTGGGACCTATACATTATTAAGGATGTGTACAAAATCTCTACACAAGCTAAAAAAGTGAACTCTCTCTATTAAAGTATCACCACTACAAGACATACAAAACTTGATAGAAAATAAAAAGTGTGACTAGTTGGGAAAAAAGAGAAACAAATAGGTGGCACAACCATTTGGAATCCATCCCAATAAAACTATGTGTTGATATCTAGAGGAAGATAAAAAGTACCTCCAAGAAATGTAAGTAGGGTTGTTACATTATTGTTTTAAAAAACTTAAAACTAGAACTCTACAAGGAGAAGAGGTTGGTTTGTTAGGATACTTAAGAGCAATCACATCGTCAATTGAAGGAACTCAAATATATTGAGAGCATTGGCAATATGAACAACAATAGTAATTTTGAAAATAAATCTATAAAAAGATATTGATAAAACTTAAATTATTAATTTTATAAAGATATGAAAAACTAATAATTTAAATATATCATTTAATATTTGTCTTATTAGTAATATAAATAATATTTAAATAATACATATTCTAATCGTGTTAAAATTGGACAAAGAGAATAGATTTGATTTTGAAGGAAAGCGTATAATAAAACATGTTTAAATCATTTGTATCCTCCAAGAATGTTCCAACGTTTTACCTCTAGACTATTGAATACACTCATAAAAAATGAATGTATAGAAACCACGGTTTGTTAAATATAAATTAATAAATTTGACTCAAACACTAGTCGACTTAAAGAAATACAGGGCCCATCCAATCACCCTAAAAGACGTGGGCGGCGGGGAAAATGGGATCAAAATCAGGCACGTTTAAATATTTTCCAGATCAATGTTCTGCCCGGCTAGTACCGAACGTTTCATTTTCGTCACCATTTCGAACCCTAGTTGGATACTGGTTTCGTGTTCTTGCCGCGGAGCTTTATCCTGGTTGTATCCCTTTGCTATAAATACCCTATTCTGCCTCATCATTTTCCTCACTACACTTCTTTCCATTGCTTAGATTACAAAAAATATCAAAGGCTTTCCGCGTTAAAAGCCTGGCTCTCCTGCTTCTGCTTGCGGGTGTGCTCAGCCTGTATACAGTTTCCGCTTCGGTGCATAACTATTAACTATGCATTTCTTATCTGTAACCCTAATTTTCTTTTAAATCGAGTTCATGTTGTAACGTGTAAGTGGCTGGGGGACACTGGTTGTAGGGGAAACTGTGATTGTGGCATTTGTAATGCCGCAGCGGGCCGTTGACGGGCAAGTGTTCAAGATCATCGGAAGCGGGGAGGAACTCGGGAATTGGAACCTTGCAAATGTAGAGAACATGACTCGGACAACTGTCGACACATGGGTCTCCTCAACTGTATGTTTAATCCTTTTTTTTATTGCATTCTACTATCTTTCTTGTGATTCGAGGAGCTGAGCTGAGATACAAAAACATATTGATTTATATCTCTTTAATTCAATCATTTTGTGTATTGTAAAAGATATTGACGAAAGGAGTAACGTACGAGTACAGAGCTGTTCTGGTGAGCTCTTCCGCTCTGAACAATGGAATCTGCTCTATGTGGGATGGTGACCGCCTGCTAACCGTGCCAGAAGATTATGCTAAGTCTAATTATGTGGAAACAGTGTTTTGGGATGCAGTTTGTGGCTACGATTGCCATGAGAACCTTCCATGTAGTACAATCCTTAACCCTATTCACCGCACTTAATGAAATGTCGCATAGTATTGTAATAAATAAGCTCTTTATGTAGAGTGCTCTATCTCGTCAGACAGACGGACTTCATTATGTATTTGGTTCACTAGGGAACATACTTCATATATTATATTAATGGATATTAATATTATATAAAATAATTGAAAAATATCAGATATAATATTATTATTTTCATTTTCTAAATTAACAGACAATCATTAATGTAAAAAATAGTTTATTATATTCTTTTTTTTTTTTATCAATAAGGGGCCGAGGCCGAATATTATATTAAAATATTAAAATATACCAGAGCATATATCAAACTATTGAGATTCAAAATACACACGACATTGATGGTTGTTGCATGATCGCATAGATTGAAAATGGCTTATGCGACCATGCGACACCCCATAAACCTTCACCACCGTTACTTGTCCTTGGCTATGGGTCTGTTGCATCTAATCAGACGGAGGGTGCATGATCGCATGGGGAGAGAAAGTTCCATGCGATCACATGACGACTGTCGATCCAAATCTCTAATCCCAACCCCACTGACAACACTCCACCTCATATTTTCTTAACGGACAGTGGGCATGACAATCCCATACCAGTTCAGCCAATCCCCACCTGACACCTCAAAGATGAATCATCACGTGGTCCCACTACAGACAAACCAACGACATCTAATCAGACGGTGGGCACATGATCGCATGGGGAGAGAATATTCCATGCGATCACATGCCAGCCGTCAATCAAAATCTCTAATACAAGCCCCGCTGACAACACTCCACCTCTTAATTTCCTTTGGCCAATGGGGGTGCTCCATTTATGCATACACGTCACCATGGACCCACAGTTTGAAACCCTACACCGTGAAGAAGAATCAACGGCCGGCGTGATTTCACATAGCTCTGACAGATCCCTTGCACTTTTGCGACCATCGTTGATGCTCTGACATGTGAAGACCGTTTGACTTATCTGAAAACTAGGTCTTACCCTTGAGCTTTGGCAGTAAAGGAAAACTCCCATTCGCTGGATAGACTTTCTTCATTCCCTGGCCTAGCGGCGACTAAAAAAAATTGGGTCCCACACAATTGTAGCAGTGGACATAGGAATTGCTGATGTCAGAGATTTAACTGTGCAGAGGCGAATAATCGAAAAAAACTGAGGTTTTCGACGCTTAGAAGAAAACTCCAATGGCATCTAATCGGATGGTGGGCGTATGATCGCATGGGGAGAGAATATTCCATGCGATCACACGCCAACCGTCGATCATAATCTCTAACGCAAGCCCCGCTGACAACACTCCACCTCTTTATTTCCTTCAGCCAATAGGGATGCGCCATTTATGCATACATGTCACCATGGACCCATAGTTTGAAACCCTACACCGCAAATAAGAATTAATGGCCAGTGTGATTTCGCATAGCTCTGACAAATCCCTTGCGCTTTAGCGACCACCATTGATGCTCTAACATGTGAAGCTCGTCTGACTTGTCCGGAAACTAGGCCCTACCCATGAGCTTTGGCAGAAAAAGGAAAACTCCCATTCGCTGGATAGACTTTCTTCATTCCCTGGCCTAGCGGTGACTAACATGATAAAAATTGGGCCCCACACAATCGCATCATCGCACATAGGAATTGCTAGTGTCAAAGATTTAACTGCGTAGAGGCAAGTGATTGAAAACAACCAAGGTTTTCGATGCTAGAAGATAACTCCAACGGCATCTAATCGGACGGTGGGTGCATGATCTCATGGAGGAAGAATATTCCATGTGATCACATGCTAGCCATCGATCAACATCTCTAACGCAAGCCCCGCTGACAACACTACCTCTTTATTTCCTTCGGCCAATAGGGGTGCGCCATTTATGCAAACATGTCACCATGGACCTGTTAGCTCTTTTTCATGTAGAATCACCAATATAGTTTTCTAACTTGACTCTCAGGTTCTCAACTCTAGATTCTTACAGGGAAAAGGCTAATTGATAAGGACCAAGTCCTTCTTCTACTTCGGGCTCCACAGACCCAGGCGGTTTGTGAACAAATGGGAGGGAGATCACAATTGGGGTGATTTTTACTTGGGGGAGAATGCTACAATTTTGAGAGTCTACGGTTGCCCCCAACCCCCACATCTGTTACCAAAATTTGTGCATCCAAGGGTTGCTTGTTTGGAATTTGTGTGGTAGTTGATGTGGACAGACAGGGAAATTCTAGCCCCTCACAGGAAGGGTACATTCACACCTAGGCAATTCAAGGTAGGTGACTTCCTGGTAGGAAAGAGGGCATTTCCTCAAATTACTGCATGGTTAAATCAGTTCAAAATGGCTACTGGTGCTTGTAGACATGTAGATCTTGAGGGCTTTATCAAAACTGCCAGGATGCTATACATCCCAAACATTGGTGTGAACAAAGAACATGAAGGCTTGGATGAGGAAGATGTAGTCAGAAACATCATTGATGATGATGAGGTCAAGAGGAGATGGAACAGGTACTTTGATTTGATAGACTTGTCAAAACAAGTGATGGCAGCCTAGCTTCCTTTTGAGGGTTTCTTCCCTAACCTTCCCTATTTAGAAAGAATTGACAAGATGATAGAGATGCATGACACTCTATCAAATCAGTTGGAGAAGTTGATTGACTAGAGTCAACCAAAGAAAATGAAAGACTATTCATCTTCTGATCAAGAGGAGTTTTCTGATGAGTCACAGGAAGGGAACAACCTGCCACAAATGGAAGATGTACAAAGTGTTAGGCCTGTTGAAGAACAACCAGAAATAGGGGATACTCCAGAGCCACCCTTGAAGAAATAGAGGGTTGAGGTAGGAGAGCCTTCAAGGAAGGAAAAAAAAAAGAGAAAAATTGATAGAGCATCTGCTCTAGTGCCAGGTGATAGGGTTTACCATCACCAATTGAGAAAAGCAATAAGAGAAGGAAAGAAGGTGGCCACTAATGAAGCAGATAAGGAACAGTCCCTGTGGTCAGAAAGGGATATCAAAGAGGTCTATCAAGAGGAATTTTTGAGTGATGACCAGTTTATTAAAACTGATGAATTCAAGAGTTTCCTTGTTTGGAATAAGTAGCAAGAAGTGACGAAACTTCTGCCTGAAGGTATGGAGCCAAGTGAAGAGACATTGAGAGCCTTAAATTCTTATGATCCTAGCCTTGATCCCATAACTGCAGATGAAGCTAGACAAATGGTCAAGTCAAGTGGAATGCTATTGACTCCAAGATGGGATCTGACTTCTGCTTTCATCATAGATCAAATAAGAAAGCAACCGCCGGGAAGCCTGTCATATGAGGTTCACATTGGTGATATGATAAGAGGAAGTGGCTATGACCCTAAGTCTCAAGCTGTTGCAATGTGGTCCATGGACCCTAGGACTCAAAAGCCATCCCTATTGAGTATAGAGGATAAAATGGAAGGGAATCAGATTATTTGGACTGTGCAGAATACAACTAACCTTGAAGTTTCTAAGGCAGTGACTCATTGGGCTAACCTGAATGAGGCAAAAATAGTTCAATTATCTGAAAGGTACTCAAAGTTGTTTGAAAGTGCAAACCTGGTGGCCAAGGACAGAGATTTAAAATTGATGAAGATCAAGTAGCTAGAAGATGAATTGGCAGAGATAAAAGTTAAGCTGGAAGAAGCTTCGAAGGTAGTTATTGTCCCCCCCGTGCAGATTGAGGTCCCAATTCAAATTGATGAAGAAGTACCTGAGGGACCTAATGAAGATTTAGATAAGATAAGGATAGAGGCATCTTTGGACACCATGTCAAAGATTGTGCAATACAGGCGAGATAAGATAATAGAGAAAATGGATACAGTTTATCAATCAGTCAGCCAATTACACTAGACCAATAGAAAGATAAATGAATCATTGGCTGCTTTGGAGCCACTTCATAGTGTTTGGTCTAGAAGAATTTTGTTGTTTGATAAACTTGATAGCCTACAAGAGCATAAGCCTAAGATCCCTAGAGTAGTTACAAAAGTTTTTGAGAAGATTGGCTTAATCAATGTTGTTTCAAATTTTTTTAAAGGTAAGTCCAACCAGGTGAGGGTTAAGTTGTTTATGTTTGATAAACATTATAGCAAGTATCTGCCTGCGGTATGTGATGACAGTGGAAACCTGATCAAGTTGGAGGAATGGAAGCTATCAATGGATCAGTTGGTGATTACACAAGATGCTTTGCTTAATAATGACAATAATTTGGATTTTGAGAGGTGTAATACCATCATTGACAGTCTTTTTAAAATTGAAAATGATTGCATACGATTTGTGGCAGAAGCCAAAAATATAACTGACTCCATGTGGGATAAGCAAGTCAGCTTGTTACAAGAATTGCAGACTTACAACTAGCCATCAGATGATGAAGTAGTGGCTTGGGAGAAGCTAACAATAAAGAAGAAAAAGAGGCCAGTTGTCCAACTTATAGAGGAAGAGGAAGAATAGAGTTGTAGATGGCACCTGATCCAGAAATTGAGGGAGAGCAAGTTTCAAACAAAGGATGATGTAAGTTAGCTGGAATGGCGGTCATCATTCATGCAGCGAATTCAACAACTACTTTGAAATATCTTTTAGACAAAGATGCCACCTGCGGAATTATTGAGAAAAGATTTTGTAATGTGTTGTTACAATCTATTTGTCAGTTTGTAATCTTGTCTCTAGTATAGGATCTTTTCTAGCCATCCCAAGCTTGTTGCATCCTTTCAAGGATTCCAAGATGGCTATGTTATATATAGTAAGTTTTTACTCTTTTGGAAAGAGGTTGAAAAAATATAATGTAGAGGGAGGCTTGGCTCCATTGTTGAAATCTTAGAATATTTTTTCAGATTTTGAAATGTATTGATGCAGTGAAATTTTACTGGAATACAATAGAATTCCCTTGCATGATTTCAATTGTCTTCTTGTTTGAATTTTGTGGCTTTTGTGTATTAAATCTATAAGGTAGTTTTGATATACCATTTACAAGGTATCTGTGATTTTAATCTCTAGCTCCTTTCAAGGAAAGGGTAATGTCTTTAGGTTAATTTCTGAGAGCTTAGGAATTTTGCAAGAATTTGATGATCAAATGTGTTTAAGAGAGGATGAATTGTAAGGCATTTCATCTGGGATTTGTTTGTGTTTCATTTAGAAGATTTCTGTAAATATATGTTTCACTGTTTGACTCTATACCCAAGGATAAGGCACTAGTCTATCCTCGATTTGCAGGGATCTCATCATCAACAAAACTTAAATAATAATTTACTTTCATGTATGTTTGAATGACTGAGAAGATAATGTTTGTATCAAGGATATAAACTAATGTTGTGATCCTTTCAAGAAGTAGATCTGACATGGGTTAACCTGCCCGAGTTCAAAGCTTGAAAAGAAGAAGGAGTTTATCCTTGTCACACTTGCCATTTTTCTGCAATGAGTGTTTTCTTCTGTTAATATCATGGATTGGATTTCTAAGCTCTACATCAGTTGCTGCAAGAGGTATTAGTAAATCATTGCTAGAACCTTTGATCCACTATAGGATTTCATTGTGAAGCAGTGAGTCTGAAGATAGGTACACCCGCCTAGGTCTATGGAGCCCAAAGTAGAAGAAGGACTTGGTCCTTATCAATTAGCCTTTTCCCTGTAAGAATCTGGAGTTGAGAACCTGAGAGTCAAGTTTGAAAACTATATTGGCGATTCTACATGAAAAAGAGCTAACAGGACCCACAGTTTGAAACCTTACATCGCAAAGAAGAATCAATGGCCATCGTAATTTTGCATAGCTCTGAAAAATCCCTTGCACTTTAGCGACCACCGTTGATGCTCTGACATGTGCAAATCATCTGACTTGTCTAGAAACCAAGCCCCACCCTTGAGCTTTGTCAGTAAAGGCAAACTCCCATTCGCTGGATATACTTTCTTCATTCCCTGACCTAGCGATGACTAACATGATATAAAATTGGGCCCCACACAATCGCAGCAGCGCACATAGGAATTGTTGGTGTCAAAACTTTAATTACGTAGAGGCGAACGACCGAAAACAACGAAGGTTTTCGATGCTAGAAGATAACTCCAACGACATCTTATCGGGCAGTGGGCGCATGATCACATGGGGAGAGAATATTCCATGTGATCACATGCCAGTTGTTGATCAAAATCTCCAGTGCAAGCCCCGCTGACAACATTCCACCTCTTTATTTCCTTCGACCAATAGGGGTGCGCCATTTATGCATACATGTCACCATGGGCCCACAGTTTGAAACCCTACACCATAAAGAAGAATCCACGGCCGGCATGATTTCACATAGTTCTGACAGATCCCTTGTGCTTTAGTGCCCACTGTTGATGCTCTGACATGTGAAGACCGTCTGACTTATCTGGAGACCAGGCCCCACCCTTGAGCTTTGGCAGTAAAGGCAAACTCCCATTTTCTGGATAGACTTTCTTCATTCCCTAACCTAGCGATGACTAACATGATAAAAATTGGGCCCCACACAATCGCAGCAATGCAGAAAGGATTTGCTGGTGTCAGAGTTTTAACTGCGTAGAGGCAAACGACTGAAAACAACCAAGGTTTTCGATGCTAGAAGATAACTCATGTCTAGACGCCAGCACTCTTTGATATGCAATAAGTATCTGCTCTTCTTGTCCTAATCTAACTCCTCATTTAATGTTCTAAACTCCTACACTCGCTATGCACTATGAGAAAAGACATCCATCTTATCACCACAAGGAGCCGTTCTGACAACTTCTGAGGCAAAAATATATCAGGACCTGATTTGACCATTTTGGTTTAGTTGTTGGATTCAAAGAGCTGCGTTGAAACTTCGCTAACGTCAGACAGAATTTTCAAATTTGTTCCTCTGGCTACCAGGTTAGCCAGCTCATCCGCTTCAGTGTTTCCTTCTCTGAAAGTATGGTTAATGGTTTTTGATTCAAAATTATCCATTAACTATAAGATTACCTCTAAAACTACCATAAGATGCCAATTTGGGGTTGATCTGACTTTGATTGCATTGATGGTAATCAGGGAGTCTCCCTCAATTTCAAGCTTTGAGATCCCTACTTCACGAGCTAGTATCAGTCCAGACAATAGTGCTTTAAATTCTGCCATATTGTTGGTGTCTTTGGGTAATGGTATGGCTTGTTTGGCAATCACATTCCCAGTTGTAGAGCGTATGATGCATCCCGCTCCTGAGGGGCCTGGGTTACCTTTAGAAGCTCCATCAAAATTTAATTTGTACCATCCAATTGGTGGGGGTTTCCAGACACATGCCTTCCTTAGTTCTTGATTTCTTCTATTTCCTTTGCCTATGGTGATTGGAGTTTTTAACCCAAACTAATTTTTTGTCATCTGATCATCCCAACTAGTAAAGAATTTGTGTTGTGTTGATTGAGTTTGGATCTGAGAGTTCATTACCTCAACTATGGCTACCTCCAATTTGTTAATTATAGTTTCAAATTTCAAAAATTTATCTTGGAATAATCTTCTATTCCTTTCTTTCCAAATCTCCCTAATCAGAATTGATGGAAAGATCATCCATAGATTGCTGAATAAACTTCCTCCCATGATTTGTCGCCATGATATCAAAAGTTGGAGTAAATTATTTGGGGGGGCTGATGACCATCCTAATCTTGAATAAAGCTAGTACCAACAATCTTTAGCAAAGGGAAAGGATAATAATAGATGATTTACGTCCTCTTCATTCTTGAGACACATACTGCATCTGGATGGGCCCTGATATCCCATCTTAATAAATTTATCTGCAGTTAAAATTCTACCCTGGGATGCCGCCCACATAAATAACTCGAATTTTGGGAGTCCAACCTTGTTCCAACATAATTGTGTTGGGATCTCTTCTATTTTGGATGTGAATGATTTGGCTATTAGATTGTAACCCTCTTTGACACTGTAGGATCCTGATTTTGCCCCATTCCAAATGATTTCATCTTTTCCTTGTTTGAGAAGAAAGGGCCTATCTTTGATCAATGTTTTGAGCTTATCTACCTCTCTTAGATCTAATTGAAGTGATGAGAAGTCTTTCCATTCCCAAGAACCATCTATAGCAGCAGAGGACGAAGGGATGATATAATCACTAAGATATGGTCCCCAAGATGAAGTGCAAATATGACTGATCTGATTGGGGCCTAACTATGAATTGATGGTTGGATGTCCATCCCAAGAGTCTTCCTAGAATCTTGCTTCCTTTCCATCTTTGATATTCCAAGATATGTTATTGTCAATGATATGTCTTGACTTAGCTATGAAGTTCCATATTCTCGAGCCTTTTGGGAACTCTTTAATTCTGACTATATCTTCCTTATTAAAGTTGCCTAAATATTTAGCTCTGAGAATTCTAGTCCATTTGAGGTCCTGATTATTCACTATTTTCCAATAAAGCTTTGCACCTAGAGCTTGGTTTTGCCATAATTGATTTTTAATGCCAGTGCCACCTGAAGATTTTAGTTTACATATTTTATCCCATGAGATTAATGCAAATTTCCTCTTAGTATCTGTACCCTGCCAAAAAAATTTCCTAAGTTTCTTCACCATATCCATATATCCCTTTGTGGTAAGTGAAAGGAAAGACATTAGGTATATTGGTATTGTTGACAATGTTTCTTTGATCATGACTAATCTCCCAGCCCAAGATAGCCATCTAGTTTTCCAATTATCCATCTTCCTGTCCATCTTTTCATTGAGAGGTTTCCAAACTGATGCGGTTCTGAGTGATTTGTCAATCAGGATGCCCAGGTATGGACATGGGAGAGAGCCTAATTTACATTCCAGAATTTTTACAATTTTCTGTTGGATTTTCTTTTTTGTGTGGAAAAAGAAGACCACTGATTTCTCTTTATTGACTAGTTGCCCTGAAGCTTGTCCATAGTGATCTAGTATCTTGGAAATCTACTTAGCTTCCTAGATACTCCCCTGACCCATGAGAATAATGTCATCTACAAATTGTTGATGAGTAACTAGCCGAATGGATGAGGATATTGTAATGCCATTGATTAGGTTTTGATCCTGCAAACTGATCATACTTCTCCCTAATGCCTCAGCCATAATTATGTATAAGAATGGTGATAATGGATCTCCTTGTCTAATGCCATTAGAGCCTTCAAAGAAGCCTTGTGGTGATCCATTCACCAAGATAGAGAATTTAGGAGTTGAAATACAATAAAATATCAAATTGATCCATGCTTTAGAAAACCCAAATCACTCCATACATTTAATCAAGAATCTCCAATTGACCTTGTCATAGGCTTTCTTGATATCCAATTTTATAATCATGTTGGATTGCTTATTATGCTGGATAGAATGTATCACTTCTTGGGCTATGATTATCCCATCTAGAATTGATCTACCCGGGACAAAACTGGTCTGTTCCTCCCCAATTGGTTTGACTAAGACCTTTTTTAGTCTATTTGCTAGAGCTTTAGAGAGAATTTTGTAAATTGTGTTATAGAGAGCAATTGGTCTTTGATCATCCAAATTAATGACTTGTTCTTTTTTAGGTATTAACACTATGAAAGAATTGTTGATTTTAGTTAGAAATCTACCTGAAGCTCTTGCGCCCTCCAAAGAATCAGTGAGGTCTTTGCCCAAAATGCTCCAGCAATGAAGGAAGAAGCTTGGAGGAAAGCCATCCGGTCTTGGGGCTTTGTCTGGAGCCATCTGGGAGATAGTATGCCAGATTTCTTCTTCTTGAAAGGGTTTGGATAGCATCTGATTATCTACATCAGTAATGATATTTGGGATGTTTTCCAATAACCCTTGTTGAATCCTCAAGGGAGATGAGATAGAACAATTGAGAAGCTAAGAGTGATATCTGATGATTTCTTTGATGATCTCCTTCTGAGCCTCCAATATAGAGCCAATAGCATCCTTGAGTTGAGAAATCCTATTAATGCCTCTCCTCTATTTTGTACTTGAGTGAAAAAATTTTGTATTCTTGTCTCCTTCAGCTAGCCAAGACTCTCTAGATTTTTGTTTCTAGTATATTTCTTCTTTAGTTAGGATATCTTCCCAGTCCCTTAAGAGAGATTTTTCTTCTAAGTAACTGTCATGGTCCAATCCTGATTGCATTATTTTTAGATTTAGATTCTCCAATTTTTGATTAATCTCCAGTTTTGATGTGAAGATGTTGTTAAAATGAGTTCTATTCCATATGAGAAGGTTTTGCTTGATGTATTTCAGTTTGGAGACAAAGCAAAATAACTTAGAACCTTCAACTTTGAAATCCTTCCACCATTCATCTATGAGCTCCAAGAAATTCTCCTCTTTAAGCCACATGTTTTCAAATTTAAAAGGACATCCCAAGGGTCTGTTGGCCTTGAGAATGTTAAGCTGAATAGGGAAGTGATCAGATCCTGAAATTGAAGTGATAGAGGCTTTTAAGTCAAAAGGGAATTCTGAAAGGTCTCCTTTAAATAGAAAATGATCCAGTTTTTTGGAGATGTTGCATATGCCCATTCTTCGGTTTGACCATGTGAAGGAGCCATTTTGTAGCTCCACCTCCATAAGACTCTCTTTTTGTAACCAATCCCTAAAATCATTCTGTGACTGAGAGGTTCTGAGAGATCCCCCTAATTTTTCTGATGCATGAACTATAAAATTGAAATCACCCCCCACTATAAAGTTGTCCTCTAGCCATTGAGCAAAGCAATTATAGATTTCTATCCATAATTCTGCCTTCTTCTTGTGTGAGATGGGGCCATATACATTTACTGTATGAATATTTAAATTGGATTTGGTACTAATTAGGTTCCCAGCTATCCAATTTGGTCCATGATCCATTGGAATGAAAGAAGAAAACCTGGGATTCCATAGAACCGATAAGCCACCTGAGGATCCTATTGCATCAACACTATGAACCTTCCAATCTCCTAAATTCTTGGTGAAGATTTCCAATTGCTCTTTATCCATCTTTGTTTCCTGTAGTAGAGCTAATTCTACTTTGGATGTTATGATGTAGTGTTTGACCAAACACTGTTTGTTAGGGGCATTAAGTCCCCTAACATTCCAGGAGATGATTCTCATTGCAACTTGGGAAGGAACTTCCCCTTCCCTACATTAATGTATGATGTTATTTTGGTTTGATCTGATTCCTCACCAACCTCCTTCCTGAGTGATGCATTAGATTTCCTTCCTCTCCCCTGCTTTTTGATCTTTCCACAATCCATGTGACAATCTAGAATAGATTGCGCTAGTCCTAGGCTGTTGCATTTTGGTGAATAATCTTGTCAGTGATCTTCCTTTGATTCTTCTTGGGTGTGCACTGAGATGTCTATTAGTCTTTCTTCATCCTTAATAAAATCCTCATCTAGAAGCCTTTCCACATATGCTAACTTCTGAGAATCCCCGATTGGTTGTTCTAATGTTATATCACCAAAAAGATCATAAACTGCCTGAAGTTTTGGGGGGATCTGTGTTTCCTCATACTCTTGAGAGAGTACACCTTTTTTCAATTGTAGATTATTAATACCGAGGTGATCCATGTTTGCTTCTAATGGTTTGAGATTAATTAACCCTCCTTTGACTCTAAATGTGGATGAGGTTTTCTACATTTGAGGGGCTAGCCACTTAGTCATCTCTTTTTGTTCTTTGAGTCTCAATCTGTAAGATGTTCTCCATCCTGAGTAAGAAGAAGACGGTGAATTAAGAGTTTGAAGGTTAACCCCTTGAAAGGTTGGTGAAGAAGATGTTGTGGCCGGACTTTTTGTTTCGATTGAGGCTTTGAGGTCACATAACTTAATCTTAAGAATGTCATCTTCTTCTGTTGCTTCTTCTGCATTTGAGTTTTCCTTTTCCAAATTGTTTGAGGATGTTGGCTTCTCCAACAACATCTCCAATGGCAGCAGGAGTCGATTTGAAGATTCCTCCTTGCTCATTACTTGATCTGCTATTTCCTCTATCAAATCCAATTGGACTTCCGATACCCATTGAAGAATGATTTGCTATAGAGTTAAAGGATTGAACCTAAAATGCTTCAAGAAGATGTTCTTATGCAAGGGAAAAAGTGAAGATGCTTCAGGAAAACATTAAAAACCTAGAATCAAGGAAGAAATATGAGGCAGCGCTGAGTCTTGAAGACTCTTGGACGAGAGAGAATCCTGGCAACTATTGGAAGCCTTGTCTGGGTAAGTTATTGTAAGACCATGTTGATGGGGTTGCTTTGGAAACCTGTGCATGAGCCAACCTAACACTCGGATAAAAGACTCCAAGACCGTTGACTCTTCCCAGCTTGAATGGTCTCCTCGAACATTGTGGTTCTGCGATAGTTCTGAAACATCTATAACTTCTAAATGTAAGTCTCCAACCATCTCCATTCCTTGATGAGAAAATGAGAGATTGGTATAAGCTTCTTGATCTCTTGCCAAACCTGAATGGAGCTCCCTGATTATTTTATCCACCTCCATCTCTTGGTGTCTTTCCTCAGATATGGGAAGATTCTCAATCCCTTGGGTAATGAGCTGAATCCAATTGCCTTGTTTTGAAATAATTTTAATTGAAGCAGGGAATTCCCATTCTAGACTTGCAAGAAAACATATCTTCACAGAAGCAAAAGAGCAGTCTATGTGATGGTCGAGATAAATTCCTATTTTATTAGCCAGAATATGAATGATCTCTTTTCCTCTGTATTCCATTGGTAAGTTTTGCAGTGTGATCCACTTGGGTATGAACCTGATGACATTATTCTTGCTATTGAAGTTGGGCATCTAGTATTGCATATGTAGACCCTACGATTTGTAGAACCATTTTTTGTTTCGAAAAACCTTGTCTCGAGACAATTTATCCTAAAAAATGACCATAAAATATCCCAGTTCATTATATAAAGAGTAAATTTGGATAGAATTCGACCAGTTTGTAGATACCCAACTGTGGAATACATCATATTCCATGTTGATTTCCCAAAATTTGCAAATGATTGCATATTTGAAGAGGAATGCCTTCCTCTCAGCTAGCATTTCCTCCAGAAAGGTGATCGAAGGAGTTTGGTCCCTTGTTGATACTGGCTTCTCCATTGCAATATGTAGAGAGTCTACCTTATTGCCTTCCCCATCCTGGTCCAATGGAGCTTCGTTGAATCCCTTTTGGGTATCATCCTTGTGGATTGGTCTCCAAATCTGAAACCATTTTTTAAAAGTTCCCCAACTCTGGGGATTCCGGTTCAGGTTCCCTAATAGGGCAAGTCTTCTTCTATGAATCTTCCAATAAGTGTCCGTCCAAGCTTTTTTTGGTAGAGGAGGATTGATCGGAATGCCCCTTGAAGATGTTGGGAATATGGGTATTAAGTTGGGATTCAGAGTATTGTCTCTCCCTGATGTAGGGTTGAACCTAGTTTTTGAAAACTTAAAAAAAGACCCATTTTTATTATGGGATCCCCTATGCAGATGGAACTCTATTTTATTATGTTGGAGTGGTTGAGTTTTGATGTAATGATGAGAGTGACGTACCTGGGAGATTCCCCACTTGTCGCGGTTTGCATTCCAATTCTTCTCCCGAATGTGAAGCCAACGACTTCTCTGGTTTGTTTCCTTCTTCCTTTCTGAGGGCCATTTTCCCATCCATCTCTAGTATCTTTTCTCCTCATGGAAACCGTTAGTGTATTTGTGGAAGCTTGCAACAATCGCCATACAAGTTTCATTTCGTTCTATTCTTTTATTATATTCTTTTGAATATCAGTATAAGAATTTATATATCTAACTATAAATATATATGTTTGTGTATGAATATATATAATGAATTAGATATTCTTAGAAATTTATTTTCTCTATTTTATATTATTAATTTAATCTTGTCAGAAATAGAAATTAAAATTTATTAGATATGTTTAAACTAAACATTTAATTTCATATACATTAAAATTTGGAAAAAAATTAATTGAAAAACAATTAACTAAGACATAGATTGTCTTAATCATAGTTCTTTTCTTATATTCATTTTTTTCAAAACTTAAAGTAAATTCAATTATTTTAGTTAATTAAAACATTCTAATAATGAAGGTTGAAAATTGTTTGTAATAAAAATTAAAATATGATAAAATTGTATATATAAATTGAATATATGATGTTTTAAAAAAGAGTTGTAGAATTTATTCAACACACATATCAAATATAAATCTACTTAAACAAAAACACTCAAGATAATGTGCTTAAATCTATTAAATATAGAATCTATTAAATACGGACACTACTTTATCCATTAAACCCTAACTATTCTTGCCTACACTTTGTTCTATGCTTATTTAAAATCTATATGTTTATGTGATTACAACTTCAATATATGGAAACCTTATATAGATATGGATTTCAATGTATTTATTTGAAAATTGTGCCACTTACAAAAACAAGGGCTGCATCGTAGTTCTTGCCAAATGTTGGTAGGACAGATATGGAATGTTGGCAGGATAGGTATGAAATGATGTTTTTATATAAGAAATTATGTATAGTTTTAATTGATTGATGAATTTCAATCATGTATGTGGAATGAAATTTTTAATGAAGTTTTATAATTTACAAAATCTTAACTTTATTTTATTAATATCTTTCCAAAAAGATACTTATATAGAATTTTAATAGTTTTGTTTTAGTTCCTAGTCTATTTTAGATTGTTTTAGATTGATGCATTGGCTTCATGTTTATGTTTGAAGATTTCCAATTGTCAAGCTGAATTCTTTTTCAGCTCCAAAGATGCACTTGTTCTGAATGTGCTTCAAAGAAGCACTTGTTCTAAATTTGCAAGACAAATGGGAAATAGACTATTTTTTTACCTTTGGGAAGAAATATAACTCATGTATCCCAGACTTGAAGCAATTATGTGGTTTCCAGACTTCTTGTGCTTATTTAAGCATTCCCCATCTTTCTAATGCCTAAACTGAGGAAGCACTGCAACCAATCTGAAGAAGATATTTGAAAAATTGAAAATGGCCCGCCTCTAAGCTTTTTGACACACATAAAGCTTAGACTAGGCACTAATTTCAAATTCATCAAATTCTTTCATAAATATGAAATTTTTTCTATCTTAAATCAAACACAATTTAGTTTTCTCTTACAAATATAGATTTTATTTGTATTAAAACTTGAACACATCCTTCAATTCAAAGGGAGCTTACTTTGGTCAAGACACGGCTCAATCATCATTATTGCCAACTTCAAATTTGGCTAAAGGTTGAAGTCTCCATGGAGATCAAGTATAGGAACTATCATGGAAGGAGAGAAAGAAATACAAAGATATTAAGAGATGGGTTGACTTAATGAAAAATGACTTGAAATTTAACACAAACTATTTTCAAATATGATAAACTGGATAAAAGTATTACAGGACTATTTCAAACACAATACTTGAAACAAAACTAAAGTATTATAAGAAATCAAAAGTGACCCATTTCAAAACAGAAACAAAACAAGAGAAAATATGTCCAATTTTAGTACTCGAAAGAGAAAATGGGGATCGGAAAAATTTTCAACTCCCCCTTTAATGATATAAATTTAGAACATAACCAAGTAAAGAGTCAGAATGGGGCTTTATAATTTTATGAATAAAATCTATTAAACAAAGCTTGAAAAGATACGGTGTTCACTTGTAAGGTAGTATACCTATGGAGTTACAAGTAGGTTTATATCAGGATACAAAAAATTGAATTTCATCTTTGTCCAAGGATAACCTAAAACACACTAAATGGCCATAATTCATTTAACGAAAACAATCAATCATTTTTCTTATAATCATAAAAGCCACCAAACTTGAACAAAATTGATTGATAAGGCAACACCAATTTAAAGATAAGGGAAGTGCAAATTGAAACTTAAAAGGTATTCTAATTTTTCGTAATGGGAAAGACTTGATAGTATTTTGGCTTATTAAAAGACACAATTAAACCTCGACCAGATAAAAAACTCTCAGACTTCAAAAAATTAAATCTAAAAAACTTCAGATATCTTGTGCTCTTACTGAAACTACCTGTAATGAAAAAATATGCCCAAGATGAAGCGAAAAGAACGAGGCTAATTCTAGTCAATATGTTGAGAAAATGAAAAGATACTCAATCAATAGCTTGTTGATGATAAATTTACATAGCAAGACGAGGTAAGTTAAATCAGAAAAAGAATTTGAGATTTTGTCATCCTTGCCTGGCAACATAAATGACATTAATTTTTCATAGATGGTACATAAATGCCTTTAAAAAAAATTCAAACGCCTATCCGAAATATTAACATTCTGATAAAAAGTATGTCTAAAAAGTCAAATGGTATCAAACATTTTAATTTTTTGTTTTCTGATACATTCGTTCACTCCTGATTGTTTGGGACGCTCTAGTTTTAGTTAATAGCATTTATGTTACCGTGGGATTTATATGAAAGATTTCAGGCTTCTACTGAAAAATCAACGGAAAACATTACAATTTATAAGTGCATCAAGAGGAATAGCTATGTTTACCACCTCGTGGAGTTAAAATCTGAAGGATCTCAGGAGGCTGTATATTTACAATGTTCTTTCCCCCAAGATAAACTCAGTGTCCATCCTTTCTGATGAGGAAATTTTGTCCTCAAGCTCCATCACTACCCACCGTTAATCCTTTGGATGCATTCACTCATCTCTCTAATAGAATACTGACAGTTATTAGGATGACAGTATTCTATATCACGAACAATACCATCCCCTCCTTTGAACTGGCTAGCACCTCCACTGTTCTCCATAAGCCAAAATTTGTGCAGCAGAACAAAATATTATTGTTCAATAATTTCATGATTTTTAATGCGTGTGTTGGTCATATAGCATTGCACTCCACTAGTTCTATTCCATCTTGGCCCATCACCACATCCACCCCTATGGTTTCATATAACCAAATGTATTATCACCAAATGTAAGATTGTTCATGCAACCTTGTGAATAATCACATGCTTTAAATGAAGTGAGAACAACATCAGTCACACGCTATGATGTAAGCAGATTGCCACCACCACCAACAACTTTCTCACTTGGGGAAAGTAGAGACAACCTTTATTAAGAGGTACATCAACGTCCACAAGCCATCGCACACAATATATAACTACAACCATTGTCACTGCCTCAGAAGTATTCCAATTTCTATATAGTTTCCATATACTTTTGTACTAGTTCCTTCAAAGTCATTTACAATCTTTTGTCTTGTTTTTGTTATTTAAAATGCAATATAGAATAAACTACTTACAGTTGCATTGAATGAGGAGTCCCAATAGATGTCAATACAAATAAACTAGTTGTCAAATAGTGGCAACCACATGTCAAAAGATTAAAAAAAATTTGTAGAAGTTGCAGGTCCAAAAATATTAAAGAAATTAAAGAAGGGACCATACATCTAATAGCATGGAGTCACCACATCCAAACCCAATCACAACCAGTGCAGATTGAAGATAGAACAGTGCAGGTAATCTCAGAGTTGGAGCATAGGGGTTCATGCATTCTCTTGCTTTGGAACTCTCTACTCCTTCAATGTACTACCAAAAATATCAGGAGATATGTGTTCTCTGGCTTTGGAATTTGTATTTTATTTGATGTTTTTTGTTATACCATTTCTAGCACAATCATATAATAAATAAACATTTTTAATACATGTTAGGTTTATAAAACTTGCACTTTTCTTAGCTGAAACACAGCATTAAATATGAATTGATAAAAAATTGAACTATGATTGGTTGTTGTCAATGAAGTTTAATCACTGGTTAAGTAGCAAGCCCTCCACAATTGTGCCATATGCATGGCATGAACTAATAAAACTTTCATTTCATTAATGATACAAAATACAATTGTATAAGCATGTGATTGGATTAAAATGGTGAATGTAAGGCTTTATTTATAGTCTTTACGAGGAAATCAACTAAGTGATTAAGAGAAGAGTGAAAAGATGAGTTAATTGAATTGAATATTGAGTGAATTCACTAAAAAAAATAAAGAATCTATCTTTTCAGATTGATGAGAGTATAAAAATGAACTGTTAAATGTGATTGACAGATAAATCAATGGAATATATATATGATAATATATGTTCTATTGGATAAATGATTTCTTTATTTGACCTACCCTTGGTTATTTAGGTAGAGGTGCATTACCCTAAACATATACTAAAATAGATAATGATGTGAGGAACAAAAAAATGACAAAAAATAAGAATCATTTACATATGTATAATAATACTAATTGTATGTTGATGATTATTTTGTATTAAAGGTTAATTAGGTAACTTAATTGCTAAATAAATAACTTAAAGACCAATAATACTTGTTAAAAAGTTAAATACAAATAAGAAATACTATTGTGATCTATTAGTTTACTAGAAATATAGTTTATTACTCTACAAGACTCAAATTAGAATGTGTGTTTTACAAATTTAACTTTCCCTCTTCAAGAGCACTCCAAATGAAAATGTATCTCAGTTCTATGTCCTTTATTCAATTGTGAAAAGCTAGATTTTTGGTTTGATGTGTAATGTAATTTTCATCATTGAATATATTGAAAAATTATTGTTCATTGCCCAAATTACCCAATAAGTGTTACAACCATAACTCATGTTTAGCACCTTTGATGAGTGCAATCTATTCTAATTCTGTAGTAGAGAGTTCTACCAATTGTTGCAATATAGCGACCCAACTAATTGTTATCCTTGCAAATGTGAAGACAAAACCTTTAATAGACCATATTTTGTCTAAGTCAACAACCAAATCAAAATTAGCAAAATCATGCACTTGAGCTTCTTTTCCCTTAAATGTCAAAATATGAGGTCAAATTCCCTTCAAATATCTAATAGTCCACTTCACTACTTGCCAATAAATCATACGTGGATTGCACATAATGTTACTAATAACTTCTACTATACGAGCAATATTTTTTATTTAGGTAAAATATATTTTGGAGCAACCCCAAAACCTTTTAAAAAATGCTCCTAAAAGAAAAAGAAAATAAAACTAAGCATGAAAATAAACCATCATACAAAAATGTAGGAACAAAAAAAAAATAGGGTACACACATGAGGCACCCTACTATAATGTTTTATGTATTTTAGAAGCTTCCATATTTTTGTCAATCACTAAAATGTGCACATTCATAGCCTCATGGATAATCTAAGATTATTTTAGTCTCACACAACTTGAGACAATCATATAGTAAATGTATCTTCAATGATATATTTTCTCATGCTTCAAGGGTACACTTAGGTCCATCGTCATCCGTGGGTACACATATCAAGGAATAGGCTTACACTATGAAAAAGAAAATGTGGGGGAGTCTATAGGGACTAACATCCATTGAATTATTACACTCAATGAAGGGCCTCTATCTCCCAACATGGCATGCATCTCATATAGAAGAAATAAATCTACTATGAAGCTATGAACAACACAATATGTGATTATAAGATTCCAATGGGTGTCCTCTATCACTCAACTCCTGATTACGTGGTGTGCATCTCATATAGTATATGCTATGGAGCTAATACCAACATAACATAACAAAAAACATGACATTTAATATTTATTATCAAACACAAGTACTTCACCTTCACATCATGATCGAATATCACATACATAAGTTATGTTTACATATACATGACTTTTACAATGGGATAACTTAGGTGGATCATCCATATCATCTACCTTTCCCTTTTCCAAGTTGGATGAATAGTGACCTCCCACTTGAGATACAACACATTTATTGGTCTTATCACATGTCACTACACATATGCATTTATGCAATACACTAGAGGAAAGTAAGAGACACATACACATGCACTCTTGTAGCCTAACAAGGTTATTTTTCATAAAATTAAATTCATGTATCAAAATAGTTTTGTATTTACTTGTTTGATAATTCATATGATTTATTATTATTATTTATTTGATCTTGAATTGAAGGAGTTAGTAGTCCTAAGTTTCTTTAAGTTATTGATTAAATGTTTTATAAAATTATCCTTTTTACCTCAAGGACTTGTTATGAATTCTCATTTAATTTTTTTGAATTATTTCTTATTGGCCGCCTTTAAAATTGTATCATCATTTGTGTCTTTTCATTATTTATTTTATTTGAACATAATTTCTAGTTTTGAGGCTTGAATGAGTTTTTTTTACTGGTAGCTTGTGTATTGTGATGTGACATTGTAGATTGTCACACTCATGAGGGCTCCCTGATAGGTTGTATGGGAGGAGTAGATGGCTTGGGGAATCATTATGTAGGGGTAAATGAAACCAGTATGGGATAGTTACTATCCATTTTCCCTAGATCATATGATATTTTATTTTATTCATGTACCTCAAGGAGGACCTAATGGAAATTATTTGTGTGATATAGATTTTCAGTGGAGAATTTTGGGACACTAGTCATCCTCATCCCACTTTTTTGTGTGTCTCATGTTCTAATTTAAGTGAGTCCCATTGTGGTTATCTATGTGATAGCTATGTTTCATTTCTATATACATGCAACAAACACAATGACAAAGAATAAAAATTTAAAAGAAACTTATTTGGATGTGTAAGTATGGGTATAGGTCACTTGAAATGACCTATATGTTTGTATAGGCTAAAAATGACCTATACCTTGGGTTTTGAGCTCAAATTTAAACTCAGATTTGGGGTGCTAGAGAAGAAGAAGGTAAAGAAGAATCAATTTATAAGATTAAACATAATTGACATATTACCTCAAAATAACCAAATGGGGCCTAATAGAGAATTCACTTATGGATGTGAATGTTTGAGGATGGTACATTCTCAATTGATGTAACAGAAACCTTTTGTTAGTTAGATTAATATTTTATTCTTGAGCTTCTTTTCTCATTGCTTTAGCCTCTTTCTTAGATAATTCATAAAATTTGTGTTAATAGGCCTAATGAGGAGATGAAGGGGATCAAAAAGTCCTTTTGGTTTCCAAAACGTATTTGGGAACTAAACACAATTTTGGAACCAAACAAAATGCCACTCATTTTTATTGGTCCCATTTATTGTGTATATTTTCACTCTTCCTTGTAATCAAAAATTCCAAAAAGGTTTCTAGAGTCCTATGCGGGAACTAGAACTACTCAAATTATTGTCAAACTTCAATTTTTCCTTCAACTAGAAGTTCCTATTGAGGCTTCATTGAGCACCACTAGATCTGGAACTTGAAGCAAACTTAAATTTTTCCTTCTTCATTAGTTCTAAAAAGAGTGTTATAGCCCAACATTAGAAATGGATGTTACTTTAATTATTCAAAGTTGAACAAAAATGACTTCAAGATGAAATCTTAGAGGTCGAAGTTCAAATTTGAACTAGCCACAATGATTTGTCATTAATATTTCAACTTGTTTCATTAGAGTCCATTCATTAAAGTGGAACTTGAACTATTTGGTTGCAAACCATTCAATATTTCATTTACGTATCTTTTCTACTTCTACATAGTTCCAAGAAGCATGTTTTTGAGGGACAACAAAAGAAGAACTTGAATGGACTTAGATATTTTCAAAGAAATAAAGGTACAAATGAGTTCTACAAAGCTTGTTAGGGTCAAACATGAAGGATCAAAATTTAAAAAGCATTTAACCAACTAAAGATTTATCAAAGAAAAACCATCTTGAAAGGGTTTCACATGGCTTGTTAGAGTTTTACAAGTGTTTATGAACTAGTTTAAAACTCTTACCAACTTGATGACTTAACAAACTTAACTCATTAAATTTGAACAAGGATACCTTACTTAGCCAAAATTTGAACATGGGGTGAAATTGTATGTAACAATATACATACATGTATATGTGTGTGTGTGTTTATACGTGCATGTGTGTTTGTATCCATACGTGTGGGTGTACACATACATTTGTGTGCGCATGTGTGTGTGTGCGTGCATACATGAACACATGCATTTTTATATAAGTACATGTGTATATGTGTACATATGTGTATCTGTGTACATGTGTGTATCTGTGTACATTTATATTTATATGTACACAAACACACACATATATACACATATACATATATTCACATACATGTACAAATTTAAATACATAGATACATACATATTGCAAGATTCAAATCTAGGATTCATTCATTTAGAGAAATATTGTACTTGGTAAGGCATAACAATAATTCTAATTTGTTGTAATTGTGATACAATAGTAAATTAGGAAGGTGAAAAGAAAATATGTAGAGCTTACAAATAGGTATCACTTTTATATAAATGTATTCCTCCACTAAAAAATCAAACCCCATCAGTAGAAGATGATATTTAAGAGTATTCTTCATCAAATAAGCTTAATGTCATGAATTAAAATATCAACAATAATATATGACTCTTTCAAATACCCTTGATGGGAGTCCTAGTTGAATACAAGGAAATTAAAAAAAAATGTATTAAGGACCCAAGAAAATGAAATGATACGAAATAAAATAAAATAAAATAGTAAATACTTCCAACTTAGTCAAGACATGTGGGGAAATTTATAGAGGTTAAGAAAGAGAACTCTCCCAAAGTAAGTAGCATCATGAGATATCATCCAAACCTCTAAAAACAAATTCAAACAAGAAGGGACATAGAAGAAATAAATAGTCAAAGAAAATCATTGGAATCCATCTAAGAAAATATCCTTTCTGATATGAGATAGGATGACAAGAACCTCTATGCAAAGTAACTAGGATTGGTAGATTATCATTGAGCAAGACTTCAAACTATAATCATGCAAGAAAAATAGGTTGGTTGGTTAAGGTACTTGAGAGAAACCACATCACAATTTGAATACACTCAACTTCACATAAGGCATTAGTAATGAGAGAGACAACATATATTTTCAAAGTAAATGTCTAAATTACTATTGATAAAACTTAAGTAATTATTTTTAAAAAGTTCTAAAAAATGAGTTACTAATTTACTCATTGTATTATATTTAAATATATAATAATAATAAATTTAAATAATATAAATGGTGTATAATTTTTATTATTCCTATTAAATAGTACAAGTTAAATATATTAAAGTTTAAAATAAAGTACATGGTTAAGCATATTTAAGTCACTTGGATCTATAACCTTGTAGAAAGTTCCAACATTGAATTATATAATCTTATTAAAATAAAATTTGACTAATTATGAAGGGGTATTAGGAAGCCTAAATCAAATTGACATTGTAGAAAATGTTTTTAAAAAAATATTGAACTTTAAGTTTCATGACTTAGTACAAAATCCTTGTAATTTTGAATCCATCCCAATAGGAACAACAATAGTAATTTTGAAAATAAATCTACAAAAAGCTATTGATAAAACTGAAATTATTAATTTTATAAAGATATGAAAAACCAATCATTATTTAATATATCATTTAATATTTGGCATATTAATAATAAAAGTAATATTTAAATAATACATATTCTAATCATGATAAAATTGGACAAAGAAAATAGATTTGATTTTGAAGGAAAGCGTATAATAAAACATGTTTAAATCATTTGTATCCTCCAAGAATGTTCCAACGTTTTACCTCTAGACTATTGAATACACTCATCAGGAATGAATTTATAGAAAACACGGTTTGTTAAATATAAATTAATAGATTTTACTCAAACACTAGTCGACTTAAAGAAATATAGGGCCCATCCAATCGCCCTAAAAGACGTGGGCGGCGGGGAAAATGGGATCAAAATCAGGCACGTTTAAATATTTTCCAGATCAATGTTCTGCCCGGCTAGTATCGAATGTTTCGTTTTCGTCACCATTTCGAACCCTAGTTGGATACTGGTTTCGTGTTCTTGCCGCGGAGCTTTATCCTGGTTGTATCCCTTTGCTATAAATACCCTATTCCGCTTCATCATTTTCCTCACTACACTTCCTTCCATCGCTTAGAATACAAAAATTATCAATGGCTCTCCGCGTTAAAAGCCTGGCTCTCCTGCTTCTGCTTGCGGGCGTGCTCAGCCTGTTTACAGTCTCCGCTTCGGTGCATTACTATTAACTCTGCATTTCTTATCTGTAACCCTAATTTTCTTTTAAATCGAGTTCATGTTGTAACGTGTAAGTGGCTGGGGGACACTGGTTGCAGTGGGAAACTGTGATTGTGGCGTTTGTAATGCCGCAGCGCGCCGATGACGGGCAAGTGTTCAAGATCATCGGAAGCGGGGAGGAACTCGGCAATTGGAACCTTGCAAATGTAGAGAACATGACTCGGACACCTGTCGACACATGGGTCTCCTCAACTGTATGTTTAATCCTTTTTTTTATTGCATTCTACTGTCTTTCTTGTGATTCGAGGAGCTGAGCTGAGATACACAAACATATTGATTCATATCTCTTTAATTCTATCGTTTTGTGTATTGTAAAAGATATTGACGAAAGGAGTAACGTACGAGTACAGAGCTGTTCTGGTGAGCTCTTCCGCTCCGAACAATGGAATCTGCTCTATGCGGGATGGTGACCGCCTGCTAACCGTGCCAGAAGATTATGCTAAGTCTAATTATGTGGAAACAGTGTTTTGGGATGCAGTTTGTGGCTACGATTGCCATGAAAACCTCCCATGTAGTACAATGCTTAACCCTATTCGCCGCACTTAATGAAATGTCGCATAGTATTGTAATAAATAAGCTCTCTATGTAGAGTACTCTGTCTAGTCAGACAGGTGGACTTCATTATGTATTTGGTTCACTAGGGAACATACTTCATATATTATATTAATGGATATTAATATTATATATATTATTTATTTTCATTCTCTAAATTAACAGATAATCATTAATGTAAAAAATAGTTTATTATATTCTTTTGAATATCAGTATAAGAATTTATATATCTAACTATAACTATATATGTTTGTGTATGAATCTATATAATGAATTAGATATTCTTAGAAATTTATTTTCTTTGTTTTATATTATTAATTTAATATTGTCAAAAATATAAATTAAAATTTATTAGATATATTTTAACTAAACATTTAATTTCATATACATTAAAATTTGGAAAAAAATTAATTGAAAAAAATTAACTAAGACATAGATTGTCTTAATCATAATTCTTTTCTTATATTCATTTTTTTCAAAACTTAAAGTAAATTCAATTATTTTAGTTAATTAAAAAATTCTAATAATGAAGGTTGAAGATTGTTTGTAATAAAAATTAAAATATGATAAAATTGTATATATAAATTGAATATATGATATTTAAAAAAAGAGTTGTAGAATTTATTCAACACACATATCAAATATAAATCTACTTAAACAAAAACACTCAAGATAATGTGCTTAAATCTATTAAATATAGAATCTATTAAATATGGACACTACTTTATCTATTAAACCCTAACTATTCTTGCTTACACTTTGTTCTATGCTTATTTAAAATCTATATGTTTACGTGATTACAACTTCAATATATGGAAACCTTATATAGATATGGATTTCATTGTATTTATTTGAAAATTATGACACTTACAAAAATAAGGGTTGTATTGTAGCGTAGTTCTTGCCAAATGTTGGCAGGACAAATATGGAATGTTGGCAGGATAGGTATGAAATGATGTTTGTATATAAGAAATTATGTATAGTTTTAATTGATTGATGAATTTCAATCATGTATGTGGAATGAAATTTTTAATGAATTTTTAATGAATGTGCTTCAAAGAAGCACTTGTTCTAAATTTGCAAGACAAATGGGAAATAGACTATTTTTTTACCTTTGGGAAGAAATATAACTCATGTATCCTAGACTTGAAGCAATTATGTGGTTTCCAGACTTCTTGTGCTTATTTAAGCATTCCCCAACTTTCTGATGCCTAAACCAAGGAAGCACTGCAACCAATCTAAAGAAGATATTTGAAAATTTGAAAATGCCCTGCCTCTGAGCTTTTTGACACACATAAAGCTTAGACTAGGCACTAATTTCAAATTCATCAAATTCTTTCATAAATTTGAAAATGTTTCTATCTTAAATCAAACACAATTTAGTTTTCTCTTACAAATATAGATTTTATTTGTATTAAAATCTGAACCCATCCTTCAATTCAAAGGGACCTTACTTTGGTCAAGACATGACTCAATCATCATTATTGCCAACTTCAAATTTGGCTAAAGGTTGAAGTCTCCATGGAGATCAAGTGCTGGAACTATCATGAAAGGAGAAATAAATACAAAGATATTAAGAGATGGGTTGACTTAATGAAAAATGACTTGAAATTTAACACAAACTATTTTCAAATATGATAAACTAGATAAAAGTATTAGAGGAATGTTTCAAACACAATACTTGAAACAAAACTAAAGTATTATAATAAATCAAAAGTGACCCATTTCAAAACATAAACAAAACAAGAGAAAATAGGTCCATTTTTAGTACTTGAAAGAGAAAACAGGGATCGGAAAAAGTTTCAACTCCCCCTTTAATGATATAAATTTTAAACATAACCAAGTAAAGAGTTGGGATGGGGCTTTATAATTTTATGAATAAAATCTATTAAACAAAGCTTGAAAAGATATGGGGTTCACTTGTAGGGTAGTATACCTATGGAGTTACAAGTAGGTTTATATCAAGATACAAAACATTGAATTTCATCTTTGTCCAAGGCTAACCTAAAACACATTAAATGGCCATAATTCATTTAACGAAAAGAATCAATCATTTTTCTTATAATCATAAAAGCCACCAAACTTGAACAAAATTGATTGATTAGGCAATGCCAATTTAAAGATAAGGGAAGTGCGAATTGAAACTTAAAAGGTATTTTGGTTTTTCGCAATGGGAAAGACTTGATAATATTTTGACTAATGAAAAGGCACAATAAAACCTCGACCAGATAAAAAATTCTCAGACTTCAAAAAACTAAATCTAAAAACTTCAGATATCTTGTGCTCTTACTAAAACTACCTCTAAATGAAAAAATATGCCCTAGATGAAGTGAAAAGAATGAGGCTAATTCTACTCGATATGTTGAGAAAATGAAAAGATACACAATCAATAGCTTCTTGATGATAAATTTACATAGCAGGATGAGGTAAGTTAAATCAAAAAAAGAATTTGAGATTTTGTCATCCTTGCCAACATAAATGACACCAATTTTTCATAGATGGTACATAAATGCCTTTTAAAAAAATTCAAACGCCTATCCAAAATATTAACATTCTGATAAAAAGCATGTCTGAAAAGTCAAATGGTATCAAATGTTTTAATTTTTTGTTTTTTGATACGTTCATTCACTCCTGATTGTTTGCGATGCTCTAGTTTTAGTTAATAGCATTTATGTTATCGTGGGATTTATATGAAGATTTCAGGCTTCTACTAAAATATCAACGAAAAACATTACAATTTATAAGTGCATCAAGAGGAATAGCTACGTTTACCACCTCATGGAGTTAAAATCTAAAGGATCTTAGGAGGCTGTATATTTATAGTTTTCTTTCCCCCAAGATAAACTCGGTGTCCTTCCTTTTTGATGAGGAAATTTTGTCCTCAAGCTCCATCACTAGCCACCATTAATCCTTTGGATGCATTCACTCATCTCTCTAATAGAATACTGATAGTTATAGGATGACAATATTCTATATCACGAACAATACCATCCCCTCCTTTGAACTGGCTAGCACCTCAACTGTTCTCCGTAAGCCAAAATTTGTGCAGCAACACAAAATATCATTGTTCAAGAATTTCATGATTTTTAATGCATGTGTTGGTCATATAGCATTGCACTCCACTAGTTCTATTCCATCTTGGCTTATCACCACATCCACCCCTATGGTTTCATAATAATCAAATGTATTACCACCAAATGTATTATCACAAATGTAAGATTGTTCATGCAACCTTGTGAATAATCATATGCTTGAAATGTAGTGAGAACAACATTAGTTGCACGCTATGATGTAAGTAGATTGCCACCACCACCAACAACTTTCTCACATGGTGAAAGCAAAGACAACCTTTATTAAGAGGTATATCAACGTCCACAAGCCATCACACACAATATATAACTACAACCATTGTCACTGCCTTAGGAGTATTCCAATTTCTATATAGTTTCTATATACTTTTGTGCTAGTTCCTTCAAAGACATTTACAATCTTCTATTTTGTTTTTGTTATTTAAAATACAATATAGAATAAACTAGTTATAGTTGCGTTGAATGAGGAGTCCCAATAGATGTCAATACAAATAAACTAGTTGTCAAATAGTGGTAACCACATGTAAAAAGATTTAAAAAAAAATTGTAGAAGTTGCAGTTCCAAAAATATTAAAGAGATTAAAGAAGGGACCATACATCTAACAGCACGGAGTCACCACATCAAAACCCAATCACAAGAAGTGCAGATTGAAGATAGAACAGTGCAGGTAATCTCAGATTTGGAGCATAAGGGTTCGTGCATTCTCTTGCTTTGGAACTCTCTACTCCTGCAATGCACTAGCAAAAATATCAGGAGATACGAGATCTCTAGCTTTGGAATTTGTATTTTATTTGATGGTTTCTGTTATACCATTTCTAGCACAATCATATATTAAATAAACATTTTTAATACATGTTAGGTTTATAAAACTTGCACTTTTCTTAGCTGAAACATAGCATTAAATAGGAATTGATAAAAAATTTAACTATGATTGGTTGTTGTCAATGAAGTTTAATCATTGGTTAAGTAGCAAGCCCTCCACAATAGTTACTACCATATGCATGGCATGAACTAATAAAACTTTCATTTCATTAATGATACAAAATACAATTGTATAAGCATGTGATTGGATTAAAATGGTGAATGTAAGGCTATATTTATAGTCTTTACGAGGAAATCAACTAAGTGATTAAGAGAAGAGTGAAAAGATGAGTTAATTGAATTGAATATTGAATCAATTCACTAAAAAAAATTAAGAATCTATCTTTTCAGATTGATGAGAGTATAAAAATGAACTGTTAAATGTGATTGACAGATAAATCAATGGAATATATATATGATAATATATGTTCTATTGGATAAATGATTTCTTTATTTGACCTACCCTTGGTTATTTAGGTAGAGGTGCATTATCCTAAACATATACTAAAATAGATAATGATGTGATGAACAAAAAAATGGGGAAAAAATAAGAATCATTTACATATGTATAATAATATTAATTGTATGTTGATGATTCTTTTGTATTAAAGGTTAATTAGGTAACTTAATTGCTAAATAAATAACTTAAATAGACCAATAATACTTGTTAAAAAGTTAAATACAAATAAATAATACTATTGTGATCTATTAGTTTACTAGAAATATAATTTATTACTCTACAAGACTCAACCTAGAATGTGCCTTTTACAAATTTAACTTACCCTCTTCAAGAGCACTCCAAATGAAAATGTATCTCAGCTCTATGTCCTTTATTCAATTGTGAAAAGTTAGATTTTTGGCTTGATGTGTAATGTAATTTTCATCATTGAATATATTGAAAAATTATTGTTCACTACCCAAATTACCTAATAAGTGTTACAACCATAACTCATGTTTAGCACCTTTGATGAGTGCAATCTATTCTAATTCTGTAGTAGAGAGTTCTACCAATTGTTTCAATATAGTGACCCAACTAATTGTTATCCTTGCAAATGTGAAGACATAACCTTTAATAGACCATATTTTGTCTAAGTCAACAACCATATCAAAATTAGCAAAATCATGCACTTGAGCTTCTTTTCCCTCAAATGTCAAAATACGAGGTCAAATTCCCTTCAAATATCTAATAGTCCACTTCACTACTTGCCAATCAATCATACGTGGATTGCACATAATGTCACTAACCACTTATACTATATGAGCAATATTTTTTATTTAGGTAAAATATATTTTGGAGCAACCCCAAAACCTTTTAAAAATGCTCCTAAAAGAAAAAGAAAATAAAACTAAGCATGAAAGTAAACCATCATACAAAAAGGTAGGAACAAAAACAAAATAGGGTACACACATGAGGCACCCTACTATAATGTTTTATGTATTTTAGAAGCCTCCATATTTTTGGCAATCACTAAAATGTGCACATTCATACCCTCATGGATAATCTAAGATTATTTTAGTCTCACACAACTTGAGACAATCATATAGTAAATGTATCTTCAATGATAGATTTTCTCATGCTTCAAGGATACACTTAGGTCCATCCTCATCCATGGGTACACATATCAAGGAATAGGCTTACACTATGAAAAAAAAATGTGGGGGAGTCTATAGGGACTAACATCCATCAAATTATTACACTCAATGAAGGGCCTTTGTCTCCCAACATGGCATGCATCTCATATAGAAGAAATAAATCTACTATGAAGCTATGAACAACATAATATGTGATTATAAGACTCCAATGGGTGTCCTCTATCACTCAACTCCTAATTACATGATGTGCATTTCATATAGTATATGCTATGGAGCTAATACCAACATAACATAACACAAAACATGACATTTAATATTTATTATCAAACACAAGTACTTCACCTTCACATCATGATCGAATATCACATACATAAGTTATGTTTACATATACATGACTTTCACGAAGGGATCACTCAGGTGGATCATCCATAGCATCTACTTTTCCTTTTCCAAGTTGGATGAATAGTGACCTCCCACTTGAGATACAACACATTTATTGGTCTTATCACATATCACTACACATATGCATTTATGCAATACACTAGAGGAAAGTAAGAGACACATACACATGCACTCTTGTAGCTCAACAAGGTTATTTTTCATAAAATTAAATTCATATCAAAATTGTTTTGTATTTACTTGTTTGATAATTCATATGATTTATTATTATTACTTATTTGATCTTGAATTGAAGGAGTTAGTAGTCTTGAGTTTCTTTAAGTTATTGATTAAATACTTTATAAAATTATCCTTTTTACCTCAAGGACTTGTTATTAATTCTCATTTAATTTTTTTGAATTATTTCTTAGTGGCCACCATTAAAATTTTATCATCATTTGTGTCTTTTCATTATTTATTTTATTTGAACATAATTTCTAGTTTTGAGGCTTGAATGAATTTGTTTTTTTACTGGTAGCTTGTGTATTGTGATGTGACCTATGTAGATTATCACACTCATGAGGGCTCCCTGATAGGTTGTATGGGAGGAGTAGATGGCCTGGGGAATCATTATGTAGGGGTAAATGAAACCAGTATGGGACAATTACTATCGATTTTCCCTAGATCACATGATATTTTATTTTATTCAAGTACCTCAAGGAGGACCTAATGCAAATTATTTGTGTGATATAGATTCTCAGTGGAGAATTTTGGGACACTAGTCATCCTCATCCCATTTTTTTGTGTGTCTCGTGTTCTGATTTAAGTGAGTCCCATTGTGGTTATCTATGTGATAACTATGTTTCATTTTGATAAACATGCAACAAACACAATGATAAAGAATAAAAATTTAAAAGAAAGTTATTTGGATGTGTAAGTATGTTGGGTTTGATGTGATGAATGTGTTCATTTTTATAATGATAAATCATATATTGTGGTATGCTAGACATTTAATGTAATTTGATTAATGAGTGACTTTTTAAAAGAAGAAGAAGAAGAAGAAGAATATTGTGTTACTCTTGTTTGTTAAAAATTCTTTATGGATACTGATGCAAGAGCATCCTATGTGTAAGAGAAATCTTGCATCACCAAAAAAATATTTCTGGTTTCATTTCAATAAGGGCTATCTTGTGTAGAGTTGCTATTTATGGAAACTTTCTATTTTTAGTAAGTTAGTCATACGATCTCAAAATGTTTTGATTTCACATGTGGAGGTTCATTTCAGTCGTATCATCCTGCCAGTAAAGTTTCATTGATAGATTAAGTCTAGCTTTGGAGATATTGAAGATTTTTAGTATTGGCAATAAGGTACAGAAACTTTGGACTCTGTTTTGAAGGCTTTAGAGGCCTCGAATGAGGTCAAAAATTTGGGTGACAGGCACTTGTGCGAGTCAAGCCTGTAGAGCACTTCGTGACCTTTTTGGAATGGGGTCATAATAGTCAATCGAGTCAACTGGCGATGACTTATGGTCTTTGGAGGTTGGGCCACCTGAAATGGCAGAAAATAATTTTCCTTCAAAATTTCCATTCGGGTTTCAAAAGTTATTTTGAGCTAACTTTGATGTAATAAATTGAAAAATAAAATAATTCTAAGTTTGGTCGGCCCTATGGGCTAAATTTTTGGAACCTTCTCGGGCGGTGGAAACTGCATATATAATGAAGGCCTGTAGTGTTGTCTAGGGTAGTTTGGAGTAGATCTGGGTAATGATTCAAGGCTTTGTCCTACTAAATATTGTAAGGGGAATGCCCATGTGGCTTGCATATTGTAGTTTTGAAAATTTGTATTTCCACATTTGTGGAGATAATAAGAAGCCCATTTTCTATTCTTGAAAATTGTTGTTGTTTCTCTATTTTTGTTATGTGTTGTTGGTATTAATGGGAGCACCCTTCATCAACTGGTATCAGAGTAGGAGTTCCTGAGTGTGTAGATAGATCATTGATTGTGAGGCAGTTTGCACCAGGACCGTGGTGAGGGTTTCAGTGATAAGTGTGAAAATGCCTCCATGAAGGGAATGTGGCAGAAGAGCTGGTGCTGTGACACCTGAGTTTAGAGCGCTCTAGAGACAAGTGTGAGCATTGCAAGAAGAGATTCATAGAGGAATGAATCTTAATGTCAGAGATGAAAGTGAGGATGAAGCTAAAGAAGGAAATGATGATCAAGAAGCAGAATTTGAAGTTTTGAATCAAGAGGAAGAAAGGCTTTTCTGAGCCATTTCCAAGATCGGGAAAAGACCGAAGATCGAGGTTCCTACATTTTCAGGGAATCTTAACCCAGAGGAGTTGATCAACTAGATGAATGAATGTGAATAATATTTTGAGTATGAAGATATCGAGGATCTTGATAGGGTCAAATTTGTGAAGGCCAGACTGAAAGGTCATGTGAAGATCTAGTGGAAAGAGATTCAATTGGAGTGAAATAGAAGAGGAAAGGATAAAATCACAAGATGGGATTAGATAGTGGATAAATTGAAGTGAAAGTTCATTCTTGTTGATTATGAGCTTGACCTACTAAAGAAGATGCAAAGTTTGAAGTAAGCAGGAAGATTTGTTCAGGAGTCTACAGAGCAGTTCGATTGACTCCTCATCAGAACAAGTCATGTAGAAGCTAATAAGGAGAAAGTTTCCCGTTACCTTAATGGGTTGAGGCTGAGCATTCAGGAAGAATTGAATCTAGTTTGAATGAATAGTATTGAAGAGGCATACCAGTTTTCCCTAAAAGTAGAGGAAAAGTTGAACAAGAAGTTTGAGAGAAGAAAAAATGAAAGAGGTCATGATAGAAGATCTGGTGGATGGTCATATGGAGATCGAAATGAAGATCTGAAAAAGTAGGATGAGGCTAGTAATAGTCACAATAAGATAGGAGACAATTTCAATCATTTCCATGATCAAAATAATAGAGACCAGCGAGGAAGAGGAAGAGGACAAGGATCTAGAAGAGGAGGCTTCTGAGGAACATGTTTTCAATGTGGAGAAGAAGGCCATAGGGCATTGGAATGTCCTCAATGTCAAAGAAGGACATATAGGAGAAATGACAGCTAGGCCAGAGTTGCGCATGTAGATGAAGATGCCGAATCATCACATTCTGAAGATGCTGAAAGAGGATAAACACTAATTAATAGAAGAGTCCTGCTAAGTGGTGAGAATGAACCCGAGCAAAGGAGGAGCCTGTTTCACACTAGGTGCAAGTGTGAGGGTAAGTGTTGTGATTTGATTATTGATAGTGGTAGTATTGATAATTTGGTGTCAGAAGAGATGGTGACAAAGTTGAAGCTCAAGAGATAGAAACATCCACATCCATTTCGGGTTACCTGGGTGCAAGATGACCGCAAGGTCATGGTCAGTGAATAGTGCCTAGTGAAGTTCAAGATTGGTAGGTACCATGATGAGGTACTATGTGATATCATACCTATGGATGCATGTCATATGTTATTGGGTAGGCTGTGGTAGTTTGATAGATGTGCTATACATGATGGTCGTGCGAATACCTATTCCTTGAAAAAGGATGGAGTACGACATAAGATAAAGCCATTGAAGGAGATTGAAGAAAATGTATGTGGTAATTTGCAAGAATAACTTTTTTTGATAGAGGAAATTTCATAGATGGTATGCGACATGAGCATATGTGTTTTACCTTAATTCCAAATGCTAGCAAAGAGGAAGTAGAAGATGTACCTATGAAAGTTGCAGAATCCTTGAATGAGTTTTAGGATATTGCATCGGATGGATTACCACTGGTAAGAAAGATCAATCATTAGATGGATTTGATTCCAGGAGCTAGTTTACCAAATAAGGTAGCACACAAAATGACACTAGCAAAAAGTGAAGAGTTGAAGATAGAATTGAAGTTTAGTTCATCACATCATCCATAGATTGTATATGGAAGTAGTCCCAGAAATGCATCTAAGTTGAGAAAGATAGATAAAGGAGAAATAAGTAGTGCTAAAGCTAAGGATTTTGTAAAACACTTGAAGAACATCCATGAGGAAGTCAGGAGGCACATTACCAAAATGAATGCATAGTATAAGGGTAAGGCAAATTAGAAAAGGAGGCATAAGGAATTTCAGGTTGGAGATGAAGTCATGGTTGATTTGCGGAAGGAGCAGTTTCTAGTTGGTACATATAACAAGCTGAAAATGAAGAAGTTTGGGCCATGTAAGATACTGAAAAAGCATGATTGAGGAAATTCATATGAGGTAGATTTGCCTACTGAATTGAATATTTCACTAGTATTTAACATTTTAGATCTGACAGAATATCATGAGGGAGGTGTTGAAGATGAGATCACAGTAGCACAGTGGAGTATTCTAGCAACTAGTTTAGATACTAAGGAGATTGAGGAAATATTGGATAGTCATGTTGGTAGAAGCACAAGGAACATGAGATATGAATAATATCTGGTCAAGTGGAAATGATGACCTATTGAAGATTCATCATGGCTAACAAAGTAGGAGGTTAGCCATCTTGGTTTCCCTCTTCACACTTGAGTTGTGACAAGGTCACTTCTCAAATTATCCTAGGTGCCTGATGTAGGAACATCCTGGGTGTAAGAGAAATCTTGCATCACCAAAAAAATATTTTTGGTTTCATTTCAATAAGGGCTATCTTGTGTAGAGCTGTTATTTATGGAAACTTGCTATTTTTAGTTAGTCATACAATCTCAGAATGTTTTGATTTCACATGTGGAGGTTCATCTCAGTCGTATCAGCCTGCCAGTAAAGTTTCATTGATAGATTAAGTCTTTTGGAGATATTGAATATTTTCGGTATTGGCAGTAGGGTACAGAAACTTTGAACTCAGTTTTGAAGGCTATAGAGGCCCCAGATGAGGTAAACAATTTGGGCAAGAATAACTTTTGTTGATAGAGAAAATTTCATAGATGGTATGGGGCATGAGCATATGTGTTTTACCTTAATTCCAAAGGTTGCGAAAGAGGAAGTAGAAGATGTACTTGAAAAAGTTGCAGAATCATTGAATGAGTTTCAGGATATTGTATTTGATGGATTACCATTGGTAAGAAAGATCAGTCATCAGATGGATTTGATTCCAAGAACTAGTTTGCCAAATAAGGCAGCACACAAAATGACACTAGTAGAAAGTGAAGAGTTGAAGATAGATTTGAAGTTTAGTTCATCACATCATCCACAAATTGTATATGGAAGTAGTCCCAAAAATGCATCTAAGTTGAGAAAGATAGATAAAGGAGAAATAAGTAGTGTTGAAGCTAAGGATTTTGCAAAACACTTGAAGAACATCCATGAGGAAGTTAGGAGGCACATTACCAAAATGAATGCACAGTATAAGGGTAAGGCAGATTAGAAAAGGAGGCATAAGGAATTTTAGGTTGGAGATGAAATCATGGTTCATTTGCGGAAGGAGCAGTTTCCAGTTGGTACATATAACAAGCTGAAAATGAAGAAGTTTGGGCCATGTAAGATACTAAAAAAGCATGATTGAGGAAATGATTATGTGGTAGAATTGCCTATTGAACTGAATATTTCACCAGTGTTTAACATTTCAAATTTGACAGAATATCATGAGGGAGGTGTTGAAGATGAGATCACAGTAGCACAGTGGAGTATTCCAGTAACTAGTTCAGATACTAAGGAGATTGAGGACATACTGGACAGTTGTGTTGGCAGAAGCACAAGGAATAGGACATATGAAGAATATTTGGTCAAGTGGAAAGGATGACCTATTGAAGATTCATCATGGCTGACAAAGCAGGAGGTTAACCATCTTGGTTTCTCTCTTCACACTTGACTCATGATAGGATCACTTTTCAAATTACCCTAGGTTTCTGATGCAGGACCATCCTGGGTGTAAGAGCAATCTTGCATCACCAAAAATATATTTCTAGTTTCATTTCAATAAGGGCTATCTTTTGTAGAGCTGCTATTTATGGAAACTTTCTATTTTTAGTAGGTTAGTCATATGATCTTAGAATGTTCTAATTTCACATGTGGAGGTTCATCTCAGTCATATCAGCCTGCCAATAAAGTTTCATTGACAAATTAAGTCTAGCTTTGGAGATATTGAAGATTTTCGGTATTGGCAACAGGGTACAGAAACTTTGAACTCAGTTTTGAAGGCTTTAGAGGCCCCAGATGAGGTCAAAAATTTGGGTGATAGGTGCTTGCATGAGTCATGCCTATAGAGCGCTTCATGGCCTTTTCAAAATGGGGTCATAATAGTCAATCGGGTCAACTGGTGATGACTTATGGTCTTCAGAGGTTAGGCCACTTGAAATGGTAGAAAATAATTCTCCTTCAAAATTTCTATTCGGGTTTCAAAAGTTATTTTGAGTCAACTTTGATGTAATAAATAGAAAAATAAAATAATTCTAAGTTTGGTCGGCCCTATGGGCTAAATTTCTAGAACCTTCTCGGGCGGTGGAAATTGCCTATATAATGAAGGCCTGTAGTGTTGTCTAGGGCAGTTCAGAGTAGATCTGGGTAATGATTCAAGGCTTTGTCCTACTGAATATTGTAAGGGGAATGCCCATGTGGCTTACATATTGTAATTCTAAAAATTTTTAATTCGACATTTGTGGAGATAATAAGAAGTGCATTTTCTGTTCTTGCAAATTGTTGTTGTTTCTCTATTTCTATTATGTGTTTGTGGTATTAAGGGGAGCACTGTTCATCAGATACTTTTTTGTTCATAATGATATGCTAGATGGTAACATTGTAATTTACACACTACTTACTAAGGGAGAAGTTTGATCCATTCACCTTATAGATGTGCTCTAAGGTAGGTCGTTTAACTTTTTACCAACTTCTAGGAGAAAGTTCAATCTTAGGGGGGTAGCATGTCATGCCCCATCCAAAGATGGATGTTGGTTTATGATTAGTTCTTGATTAAAGTTACATTGCAAAGGCTAAATAGTCAAATTTCATCTTTTACAAGTTTGTGTACTCTTGATGTATCATTGATAAAATATCTCCATAGTATTTTAATGTGATCAATTAATTTATTTCTCACCTATAGAACTACATATATTATCATAAGGGTTGAATAGAAAATAATGTAAATTAGCTTCTAGGTATGTTTTTGATAGATAAAGAAGCAAGAGGGTGCTGCCCCAAGGAACATAGGACTAGTAGCACATTAACAACACATTAATGGAACTAGTCAGAGCAGATAAAATAGTTAACAACATAATCACCAAGTCTAACTCTGCCCCTATCAAAAACATAAACCACAATCCTGATCAACAAGATTAAACCAAAGTACTTAAAACAAATAGTAGCATGTAAAGTATCAGTAAAAAATCATGCAGGGCTGAATGATAGCAAATAAAAACTAACATTAACCCCAAACACAAAATAGGGGATCCGAGGGCCAAGCCTAGTCAAAATAACCCAGCACATGGACACTGGAAACTAGTTCTTCCCATCCAGCTGCTTAGACACCAAGGTCCTTGTTGTCCTCGTTCACTTCCAGCCTGCTGCCCGCTAGCTTTTTCTGCACATGACAAAGGGTCGTAGCTGAAGCATGCATGAACTTCAGGGAAAATTTGTTGGTCCTCATGCATTGGCTCATCAGATCCTGCATATTCTTCTTAATCTCCGCAATATCCTTGTCCAAATTTGAGAATCTCCTTTTGAGGGTGCCTTTAAATTTGTAATTGTCCTGCAGGGCTTCGGTATTGTAATCAAGGTTGGGGGGCTTGTCCTAGGAATCATGAGAAGGATTGAGGGGCAGGGTAGGGATATTGGGAGTTTCCATGGTATGATGGGGGTTGGGCAGAGGATTGTTAATAGTCGTAGGGGGACTCATATGATCATCCGAGGAGCCTTCCTTGGACTCAGTAGTGTGGGAGTCCTTTTTCAGACAGGGAATGCTCTTTAGAAGCCATTTCCAACAACCTAGTTTTACATTGTTATTTGGCAATTCTATTTGACCTCCAATGACCCGAGCCACTTAAGTCCACCTCCAGCTTAACTTGATTCTCTGTCATTCTCTAATTTTTGGGATTACTATTAGTTTCAGGGGTGCTATCAGCCTCCTTCCTATCTTTGTGCTCCACAGACTTAGAGACATAAGACTCTTCCTAACCCTCCTTCCTATTGAAAGGGTTTTTAATGCATTTTTTGCAATTCCTACCCTCTTTAGCACCCATCACAAGCTTCTAGATGACACAGATGGACTGGGAGAAGGAATGGGTGGGAATTTCAGTTTTGTTCGGGGACTCCTCCTGGGTCATCTCCTAGATAATCGGGGGGGTTGGGGTGCCGGGCAAATAGCTTTGTGAAAATGGTAAATGTATAGGAGAAGGCCCTGATGGAGGATAGGTATAGACTTATTAGGGTTGTCCTTAATGTCGAGGATATTACTCTTAATGGAGTGCAAAAGGTAGAAAGGTATGGAGATTAAATCCTTATTTATGATATGATTTAGGAACGATAAGTTATAGTAGTAAAACACAATGAGCTTACCTTCCAACATGAAGTATTTCATCAGAATGAGGCATATTTTCAGCCAGAAGTCCGACAGCTCCTCCCTGTTGAAGCCCCCTTATTTTTTCACTGGCTACTCCCTGTCCTTGAAAAATTGGTTAAGACTGGTAGGGTCGGGAGTACAACTAGTCTTTTTGTATTTCCTCCCCACCATAGACAGACCAATCCTATAACCTCTTTATTTAGCTAGAAGTGGATGCCCCCAACTGAGACACTCCCATTGTTCCAGGAAGAAACAAACTATTTGGAGATTCACTCGTCATGCCCACCTTTCATTCTCTCCATAAAACCCCATATGATAGTTTCTTTGCAGTAATGCGTCACCAACGCATCAGAGGTGATAGCTCATCAATTTTATCAGGCTCAATGTAGAGAGTGTTGCCTCCCATATCAGAGCTCAGCTCCTCTAGCACCAGAGTATCCTAGAAATCTAAGAGCCGAATGTTTTTGCAGACCTTAAAAAACTCCTTGTTTTTACAGAGCCTTTCCGAGGAAAGATTATATTTAAAAATCGGGCTTTGAATTTTTTTTTTGGAAAATGTGCTTCATACAACTAGATCTAAAAGATATCTAGGTGCCATTAATAATAATAATACTAGGGACACACTTATTGTCCTTAATAGTCCAGTAAGCCCTCTGATTCAGACAGCTCTTACTCCACACGTTTGAAAGGTAATGATAATTCTTTATGGGAATTTGAGTTCACCTTTCCATAATCACAAAAATCACCCGAGCACACCAGCACGTGACCCAGTAGGGATTCGTAATGACTCTGACAGCTTGGCACATTTAAATAGTAATATTCATTTCTCCCCCAATGAGTTACTGAGTCATTGCTGGTAAATCACTAACCACCCTCCAACTATTGAGTTTAGTTTGTTTTAGGCCAATTACTGCCATTGAGTTAGCAACCAAATTTCCCTCTCTATACGTGTGATCCATAGTCATGCGCTAGAAACTATTGAGCAGCTCACTGATCTCCATAATAATAGGTCTAGCCCACCACCCCACACAAGCACCACTTTTGACAGCCTCAACAACCACTTTGGAATCCCCCTTGATTTCCAAGTGCCCAATGTTCAATTTTTTTTGTGAATTTAATCCCCTAGAGAAGGGCCATTCCTTCCACCTAGGTAATAGTGTCATTATTGATCGGCCCAGCATAAGTCAGTAGGCAAGTACCTTGGTGATCTGTCAGCACACCACCCCCTCCTTGGCCAAGATTATTTACCACCCCGTCAAAGTTTAATTTGGTCCATCCTCTGGGAGGGGTGGCCCATCTGGTAGCTTTTCTAGCTCTCCTTTTAACATCATCAAACCTAGAGAATCCATCAAGGAGGTTCCATATGTCAGCAATTCTCACTTCCCAGGCAGCAAGAGGATAGGGGGAAGCTTCCAATTAGCCATCTTGGCATTCTCACACATGAGCTTAGTTCCAATATGGAGATAGGTCTCAGACTGCTTATTATCCTCTTTGAAAATCCTATTGTTCTGTTCCTTCCAAATGGCCCAATAGATATGAGGGGGTAGCATACGCCAAAAGAGTTGGAGAAGGGGGTGATTAGAGAGAGATTTCCAGTTATTAAATTGATGCACCTCTCTGCCCAGAGCCCACAAGATACCCAATTTGCCTATAACCTCTTGCCAAATACTAGTGGCATAATCACAGTGGATGAAAAGGTGGTTCACCATTTCCTCCTCCTTTTTACATAGGACACATCTATTCACCATGGAGAAGCCCCTCTTTATAAGATTGTCTTGGGTTAGGACCTTACCATGCATTAGAGTCCACCAGAAAAAAATTATTTTCGGCATGAGTTGAGGGATCCACACCTTCTTCCATTCCTCTGGATTACTTTCCTCCTTTAGAAGTAGATTGTAAGTAGATTTAATAGAGAAAGTACCAGCCTAGGTGGGGGCCCAGATAATAGTCATCACTCCCTGAAATTCTGATATCAGTCAAGTTTTCCATGAGATCCTTGGCTAAGTGTTACAGGTTGGGTTTGTCCCTTAACCGATTAGGTATGTCCTTCCTGTCCCTACCAGTGATATAGCTAGAGGCTCTATTACCTAGGATAGGTTTGAGATAGTCCATAAGAGGTTTGAATCTATAGCCCAGGTTAGGTTGGTTCACGATCCAGTGGTCATTCCAAAATCTAATGGATCTCCCATTCCCTATTTGCCAAAATGTTCCTTTAGACAAAAGGGTCTTACATTTACATATGTTCATCCAGAGTTTGGATCCACTTGTGAGGTCACTATTGTGGAACATCCTCCTGTAGGGATGTCCTTGGAGGTACTCGGGTTCCATTAATATGCACCAGTCTGCCTTTCCTTCTATGAGATTCCAAGCCACTTTCGTGGTAAGTACTTTGTTCATCAGACCAATTTTTCTTAGCCCCAGGCCACCCATTCTTTTTGGGAGGCAAACAGTGTCCCAATTGACAAGGGAAATCCTCTTCTTTTCTTCAGACCCCACCCACAGAAAGATTCTGTGAATCTTTTCAAGTTTGTCAGCCATATTGTTTCTGATTTTAAAAAGGGACAGGAAGTAAATAGGAATCCCTTGAAGAGTAGAGGCCATGAGTTGCAGTTTTCCAGCATTGCTCAAACACTTCCCCTTCCAACCAGCAAGTTTCCTCTAGGTTCTTTCAAGGATGTAATTCCAAAAATCTTGTGACACCTCTTTAACTGTAAGGGTGAGGCCAAGGTAGGTAGAAGGGAGCGAGGCCACCAGACAACCCAGGATTTGAAGCACCTTATTTTGTAACTCCATAGGGGTATTGAAGAAGAACGGCTAGCTCTTTTGATAGTTAATGCATTGTCTAGAAGCCCATGCATAACTTTCAAGGATTTGTTTCCACTATCTGGCCTCAATCACTGAAGAGTACCCAAAGAGGAAAGTGTCATCCACAAACTATTCTAACACCACCTGAGGAAGGGTGGAAGCAGGTTTGACACCTTTTATTCTTCCCGTATAAGACATCATACAAAGATTCCTGCTAAGCACATCAACCACCATAATAAAGAGGTAGGGGGAGAGAGGGTCTCCCTATCTAAGACCCTTCTCAGGTTTAAAAAAACCACCAGGGGTGCCATTGACAAGAATAGAGAAGCTAACAGTTTGAGTACATTCTTGTATAATCTGTATAACCTTCTCATTAAAGCTTATTTTAGCAAGAATTTTAAGCAGAAATGACCAGTTAACTTTGTCATAAGCTTTAGAGATATCTAGTTTAAAGGCCATACCTAGGACCATGCTTCCATCCATAGAGTGGATGATTTCATGGGTGGCAATGACCACATCTAGGATGTTTCTACCTGGCACAAAACCTTTCTGAGTAGCGCAGATAATCTTGTTTAGAAGAGGCTTGATTCTGCCAACTAGGATCTTGATAAGGATCTTATAGAAGGTATTGCAAAGGCTGATGGGTTTGAAATCCAACATAGAGGTAGGATTGTCATGCTTAGGGACAAGCATAATGTAGGTTTGATTATGCTATCTGAGAAGGCACCCCATCCTAAAGAAGTCTCTTGTAGCAAGGGTAATATTAGTCCCCACAATGTCCCAATATTCCTGAAAGAATGCTAGAGCAAACCCGTCTGGTCTAGGGGCTTTGTAAGCTCCCAAAGCGAAGACAACAATCTTGACCTCCTCATCAGAGACCCAGTTTGTAAGCATGTCATTATTGCTAAGAGTTATAGCACTTTGGATGTGGTCCAGGAGCTAGTTTTGGACGTTGTTCAGACATATAGGACTCTCATTAGAGTACAGACCCTTAAAGTAGTTAACTGCAACCTGATTGATTTTATCCTTCTCCTTGACTTTGTTCCCTCCTTCATCCATAATAGCAGAGATGGTGTTTCTTTTTTTATGGATGCTGGCATACCTATGGAAGAAGGCTGTGTTCCTGTCTCCTTTAGCAAGCCACTGGATTCTAGATCTCTACTTCCAGTTGATTTCTTCTTTTTTCAGGGTTTCTTGCCACTTGTGTCTAGTCAACTCCTCCTCCACTTGAATCTGGGGTGGGTAGCTTCCAAAAGATAATTGGGCCTGGAGGGAATCTAAGGTTTCAGACAGATCCATTTTCTCTTTGCGAAAGTCTCTAAAATTATGTTTGCTCCAACCTTTAACCTCCCTTTTGATAATTTCAATCTTTTGGGCTATTCTGAACATGACAGTACCCCTAATATTAGTCTTCCACTAGACTTTCACTTGATCTCTAAAGGAAGGGTGAGAACACCACATAATTTCAAATCTGAAGGGCATCGGGCTGACTTTAGGGGTGTCAAGCTAGTAGAGGAGGAGGGGGTTATGATTCAAAGTAGTTCTAGGTAGGGAAGACAAGGAAGAGTTCAGATAGAGGTTCCATGAAGAGATGGCCAGGATGCGATCTAGCCTCACCTGGATGAGGTGAATACCCTTCCTATTGTTGGACCAAGTGAAGGGGTTCCCCTTCAGAGTAATGCCAAGAAGACCTGTGGAAGAAATAAAATCAGCTAGCTCCCCCATGCTATCCGAGTTTGCAAATGATAGTGATCATGTTTTTTCATGTAAGTATATTATATATTTGTAATAATATCAAGTTTGAATCATGATCTTGGTTTTAATAATGAATATTAGATAAATTCAATGTCATCCACTTTATTCATAATTTATGTCTTTTGTTCTCCATATTTTGATGCAGTATAATGATGGGAAGAATACTTATACTCTAACAAAGTAATGCAGAGATTTGAAAAAAAAGGTATTTGCAAGAAATAAATCTCAAATAAGAGTTAAATAAATTGTATAATGGAAAAAGTGTTCCTCCATGAATCATGGTTCAAATGATGTGGTCATTTTATGATATATTTTGAGTATGGATACTGATAAATAAATTATTTTTAGTTATGTTTATTAGATCTATTTTTTTACTATGACTAAGTGTGATTCGAGCATAAGTATGAAGGGATCATGGGAATGTAAGCATTCTTCATTTTGTAGGGGATGTATGTTTATAGAAGGTTTTGACCAATGAATTGTTACAAGAGAGAAGGTATGAGTTATTAACCTATCTTCATTAATGATGAAGATAAGGTTGTTCTAAGTGGTTTTGTATGTTAAGAATATAGTAACAACAATTGGAAAGATTAGGAAAGTAGTGTACTTTGCACTCTTTGCAAATCCCAATTACTCTTTAGTAAATCTTGAATAAAAATAAACTAGCTTTTATGGTGTGAAAAGGGGCGCTTCTATAAATAATGGTTCAGATGATTTAGCTATTTCTTATTATGTTTTTGATAGAAAAAGTATTTCTTATTATGTTGAGTCTAAGTAAATTCAGGTTTTTTTGGCTATGGTTACTGTGTTCTACTAACTATTGCAATGGTGTATGGTTCGAGCAAAGTACTTGAAGAAAGTGAGAGGATAGAAACTACCATCAAGTGTTAGGAGTCATGTTACATAAGGATTTGACCAAGGGATGTATGTCTCAAGAAAGGTATGGATTAATGTTAATCTAGAAATTAATATATAGTCATACAAATATTTATTCATTCTATATATTTTCTTGAGGTAGTAGCTAGTAAAGATGAATCTAAACCATAACTATGTTGTATAGGTGGTTGGTATATTCATACAATATGTTTAAGATGTACTTGGTATTAAGAATAATTTTCTTATAGTGTAAATGAACCTAAGATCTTGATGCAAATGGTCACTACAAGAGTGAAATCATAATAAAAGATTATAAAATAAAGTACAATAGAAGATAAAACATAACTAGCTGATATCCACATGTCCATTATGTGAGAAGTACCTACCAGTAATGTGATAAAATAAAATATAGCAATATAGTATAACTTGGATTATGAATGTTACAAAAATAAATATATTGTCCAGATATATTTAATATCATTGCAATTGTGAAACCCATTTTAGAGTTGATAACATTAATTTAATAGAATATAAAACTAACATTAATATGATTATGATATTAAGAAATTTGTTGACAATTATATTAGTATTAATGTAAATATTTTCATAAGGCAAATCAGTAATATGTTCTTCATCCGTAGGTTTAGTTCATCAACCTATTTGTCAAGTTCTCATAATTGAGTGAGATGCCAAGTTTATGGAGCGTGGACAAGAGTGAATGTAGGAGGTAGTGTGCATTTAATTAGGCATGGAGACATGGTTCTCCAAGAAATAAGTTTTAGGTAATACAAGGAGATCGTCTTCTCGGGAAGGCAAGCATAGTATAGTGTGAGATTTTTCATATTGGCATTTAAGCTGGTGGCAAGAGAGTGGAGACAACTCAAAGTAATAGGCAAGGTACTATGTTCAATACACATGCCAGAAAATGACTTATGACTTCGTTTCCATCCTACGCAACATAATTTGACCTGGCCATTATTTTTCCAGCTATTCTGGCTCTTGGCAGGTATGGGAAACATCTAAGATCTAGGCGCTACTGCCAAGTCATTAATAAGGCATGACGTCCAATGCTTTTTGTCGGGGGGTCTAACTTCATTCACTGGAAAGTTTTTAAAGCTATTATTTCGTAAAATCTATTTTCTAAAAAAATTTGTAATCAATGCATTAAAAGGAACGACATATTTTTAAGGCAATCTGAAAGAATTAAATCAGTCACATAGGCAGGAAGGACGTCGGCAAATGTTGTGGAGTTTGGGCATTACCATTATTTCTATTTTAATAAGAACATAGTTATAGCTTTTTGGGAAAAGGAATATAAAAGAAAGAAAATGTTACGTAGGAAGTTTAGAAAGGGAAGTTTTTTGTTTTAGTTTTTATAAAACTCGGAGACTAAGTTTTAGAAAGGTGCATTCATGTGGATTTTTTTTTTAAACATAGGAATGAGAGGGGGATTCGAATTTAATAATTCTCTGGTGGTGTTCTGACTTGGGGAATTCATTTCTTTCTACTTCCCGGCTCCCAGTCACAGTTGAGGTAAGAGTCGATTGTGTTTAACATTTTCTTTATCTTACTATTTAATTAATCATATCCTTTTAAAACAATTCTCTCTTCTCAATATGTGTATGAAATAACAGATTTTTCCATCTGAATGTGGCCCATTATTTCTTGTTTTGAACTGAATTTCTTCTCTTGGTTTGAGGTCGGATCCACATTGAACGTAGCTTTGGGCATTTCCGTTTAGATGTGCACTGCCTATGTATACCCTCGACATAGTTTTTTTACTCGTTACCATTTACTTGTTCTCGCTGACTGTGGTTTACTAAAACCGTCAGACTGTTTGGGATAGAATGCTACAAAATCTCGTTAATTAGTTACTTTCAAGAATAAAAAAAATTATAATCATTGTTGACTTTAATGCTTCATCCTATCCATACATATGTTAGTTGTTGAAGTTGCTCGTTGCTGCTAAGGGTTGTGTTTGGTCTCTCAGTCTTGTGTACTTTCCCTTCTTGTCATCATTCCCTCCTTGCTATGTTTTTTATTTTGTTTGGGTGCTGTCATTACTGTGCATAGGGGATCTCTTTTCCTATTTTAAATGAGATTGAGCATCCCTCATTGCTGCATGGACTTCATAGGGAGATGTTTTGTTATTGTTTTACGTATTTGACTATGTACAAACAAGTCTATTTGGTTTTTGGGCATTGCTTCCTTTTAACTACCAGTACCGGTACAGTAATTTCGTTTACTCTTTCTGCTAAAAGGAGAACGTGCTTTTGTATTATAACCATAAGATGCCCAAAGAAATTCTCTTTATTTTCAAACCCTTGTTAGGAAAGCAACAATGTGAAAACACTTTTCGAATGCCAAATTAACACGGAAATAAGCAACTATATCTCAGAGATGTGCAAGACAATAAAATATGGAATACCAGACACAAAACACATAGAGAAAACAACAGATTTAATGTGGGAAAACCCTTTCAAGAAAAACCCACCACCCAACAAACCCTCGAGCAACTTTGTATTACAATAAAAAAGATTTACATACAATGCACTCCAGATTGTTACACAGGCTCAGATTGCCTTACAATCACCCTGATTTTCAACCACACAATTCTTCATGAATCTTGCAGCCATTTATGCACACTGCAATTCATTTCAGAATTCAGTAAAGAAATTGTTACAATAATTAGTCCTACCAGTCATCATTAGATGAACGATTAGCCAAAGAAACACTACTAACATCTTCATCACATTGAGAAGATTTAGAACTTAAAGAGTCATCCCTTTTCTTCTTCTTCTTCTCCTTGCAGTCCTTCTGGACATGACCAATCTGCCCACAGTTCCAACACCTCACTTTGGACTTATTTCTAGAAGACTTATACCTAGTCTTCTTGTCCTCCCATTTGCCTTCATTCTTTGATCTTTCTTGAACAAAGAGAGCCTCTTTGGCCACTTTAGAAGTCTTCCTCTGCATCTCCTCTAACAAGAGTACAATAATTATCTTGTCCATTTTTAACTACGTAGTAGTACTTCCAATAGCCATCACCAAGTGGTCCCACAAATCAGGAAAGGAACAAAACAAGAGCATACAATGTTCTTCCTCACCAATGGTTATACCAATAGATGTCAACTATGTGATAACTATATTGAATGCATTCATATGATTTGCAACAATTGCTCCTTCATCCATCTTCAAGGAGAACAATTTCTTTCTCAAGAAGAGTTTATTTACCAAGGACTTGCCCTGATAAATGTCTCCTAACTTCCTCCACAAGAAATGCACGGTTTTCTCTTCGTGTACATTAAAAAAAATAGAATCTGCCAAACTCAATCTTATGAGTCTTTTGGCTTTCCAATCCGCTATATCCCAATCTTCCTACTTCATGCTTGTAGGCTTGGCAATAGACATAATAGTCCACAGATCTTGATCAACCAACACATCTTTAATTTTAAGTTTCCATAACTCAAAATTTGTGCCATTGAACTTTTCAATGTGTATTCTTCCTCACGTTCCAGACATCTCAATATACTGGTCAACAAAAAAACTTTGCAAACTACCATTGCAAATAAATTGCCAAAAAAAAACCAAACCCTACCTAACAAGGATAACACAACTGGCCAGGCTCTGATACCACTTGTTAGGAAAGAAACAATGTGGAAGCACTTTCCAAATGCCAAATTAATAGGGAAATAAGAAAATATATCTCAAAGATGTCTAAGAGAATAAAATATGGAATACTAGACATAAAACACATAGAGAAAATGCCAGATTTAATGTGGGAAAATCCTTTCAGGAAAAACTGACCACCCAACAAACCCTCGAGCAACTTTTTATTATAGCAAAAAAATTTACATACAATGCACTCCGGATTGTTACATAGGCTCAGATTACCTTATAATCAACCTGATTTTCAACCACACAATTCTTCACGAATCTTGCAGCCATTTATGCACACTATAATTCATTTCAAAATTCAGTAAAGAAATCGTTAAGAGCAAAATTGTCTGCCAAACTAATTCCTCCTTCACCAGTGCAATTGGTTGTACACAATTACGGTGACTTCTCCCTTCAACTCTTTTGCCTCCGCCAGGTCTTGTTGTACGCTGACTTCTCCCTTTAACACTTTTTCCTCTGCTAGGTCTTTTCGTATGATGATTTCTCCCTTTGGCACTTTTGCCTCCACCAGGTCTTGCCATACACTAACTTCTCCCTTCGGTACTTTTGCCTCCGCCAGGTCTTTCCATACACTAACTTTTCCCTTCGGCACTTTTTCCTTTGTCAGGTCTTCATATTCTGTACGATGCCAGCCGTACAGTGGAATCACCATACGGTGAGGTCTCACCTCCACCATATGGTTAAACTATTGTACTTCTTTAATCCAACAACCCTCCCTTACGTATGGAGAAATTTCTGTGTAAAAGAACTTAAATTTCTTTACATGAATCTATACTTAGTTTTAGTATGTGTAGGAATATTAATATAGAGTCCAAAACTAGTATTTCCTAATTTGGGTTATTTGATTTCTTTTTAAAAAAAACTTCTAAAAATGTAGTTTGTATTATTTAAAGAAAATATCAGAAAGAAAATATTTTAGAAGATTTTAGTTGGCTGAAAAATTCTTTTTTAGTTTATTAGAAATGATATAAATGTATATGTTAATTGTTTATACATGTTTAGTATTATCAAATTCAAGTTAGATATTATATTGGTAATTAGAGTATTTTGTCCTTTCTAATTATTAATGATTAGATGATCCAGGGGATAAAAAAAAGTGAAAATTAAAATTTCCCCAATGATCCAAGAATCAACATCATTACAAAATGTTCAAAATTTTGACTCCAATGCAAATTGAAGAGTTTTTCTAGAGGTCATGTGAAAGTTATCTTGGAAATTAGGGGACAAAAATGTTCTTATATGAGTCAAACCCATAACCACTTTATCCCCAACCGACCTCTTTCACCGCCACACCCACATAACATATACTAATTTATGGAGAAATGTTCTTTTTAAGTTAAGTCAAAAACACCAAATGGAGTACATGGAGGCTAGTGGGGGTTGAACCCTTGACCACCAGCCTCCATGAAATTAAGGCCCATTGCTGCACCATTGACAACTTAAGAGTAACTTGCGGGATTATTTTTATTTGAATAGTGGTTAACTGCCAACCTTTATTTAAATAAAGTTATGTCATTAAAAACCACCCCTAATTTTGAAACAAAATCATAACCACAAAATGATAAAAGGATGAATATGAAGATGAAGTTGGTTAAGGGGGATTATTTTTTGTAATTATTTGTTTTAGCCTAATTATGGCTAATTTCATGTATAAAATGGGGTAATAGGCCTTTGTATGGTGCCATCTAGGTGGAGAGAATATTTTGGAGACGTGCTGATTATTTGTGCATAACAGAGGATAATGCTACTGTTGTACTTGAAGGGAAGATCTTGTAAACACTTGTAATTGATATCTTGGAGCTAATCAAATTGGTCACCTTATCGGAGAGGGACCCAAAGATGTAGTTTGACCCCAGACGAACTTCGTTATCATTTGTGTATTGCCTTCTATCTCTCTACTCTTTTTCTTTTAGTTCATTACCTTATTATACTTTATTTATTTGAGCATTTCAATTACATTAATTCTCTTAATTAAAGATTTGAATTAAATTTATGTAATTACATTAAGCACTCCTCTATAATCATCCTAGATCCTAATCATATCAAGTTTGGTATCAGAGCTCTGGTGTGACTAGTATTACAGATTTGAATGCTAAAAAGATCCAAGATTCAATGAGATGAAGACAAGCTTGAATAATACAATCCTAAGATTGTGAGATGAAGAACTAATGCACTATTACAAATGGAAAATACAGGTGGTGGAAAAGGTTTCGAAGACAAGAGTATTTAGAAGACTCTTAAAAATTTGCAAACAATGATAGAAGTTTTAGTATAGGAGAGAGAAGAAAGGATATGAAGATGTGAAACTCATGATTAGGAGGTGATCATGAGCCTCTGAAGACACCCCCAACTCCCTCTTCTCCTTCTTCTTTGTCTTCTCCTTCTTCTACTCATTATGAGTTTTCTAATCCTTTTAAGGGTGGACATAAGCCTAGAATTAAATTGAATGTAAAATTTGATCTACCAAAGTATTGTGGGGAATTAAGTGCTAAGAAATTAGATGATTAAATTCAACAAGTTGAAGTCTATTACAGAGTCCAAAATCTCTTAGATGATGGTGATAGGATCTAGTTAGCTACTCTTCGGTTAGGAGGTAGAACTCCAACCTTGTGGGAGAGTAGAACTTGGGCTGAAAATTCTCAACATGCTAGAGTCAATTTAACTTGATTAGAATTTATTAATGCTCTTAAGAAGTAATTCTATCCCGTAGGCCATATGCAACAGTTAATGATGAACTAGCAAACTTTAAGGAAAGGACAAGGTTAGTCTGTCCAAGAGTACACCCATGAATTTAGGAATAAGACTATTGCATTAAATGTTCCATTGTATACCCTGAATACTTTTCTCAAGTACATAGGTGGTCTTTAGTCTTATCCAAGACATTCCATTTTGGTTTTGAATCCTTATAATTTGGATGAAGTATGTGTACAAGCTACACATTTAGAGTCAAGGGGTAAGGGTAGTTTTATTCATGAGTTTGATAGGAAGCCATCTAATCTAAGATACACAAACATATTGATTTATATCTTTTAAATTCTTTCATTTTGTGTAATGTAAAAGATTTTGATGAAAGGAGTAACGTATGAATATAAATATATTCTGGTGAGCTGCTCTGAACAATGGAACCTTCTCTATGCGGGAGGGTGACAGCTAGCTAAATGTGCCAGAAGATTATGACAAGTCTAATTATGTGGAAATAGTGGTTTGGGATGTAGTTTGTGGCTATGATTTCCATGAGAACCTCCCATGTAGTACAATCCTTAGCCCTTTTCATTGCACTTAATGAAGATGTCACATGGTATTATAAATTTAAAAAAATCTCTTGATGTAGAGTGCTCTGTCTAGTTAGACAGACAGACTTCATTATGTATTTGGTTAACTAGGGAACATACTTGATATATTTGATTAATGGAAATTAATATTATACAGATAATTGAAAAATATTAAATATACTATTATTTATTTTCTTTCTCTAAATTAATAGATGGTCATTGATGTAAAAAATAGTTTATTATATTCTTTCATATCAGTATAAGAATTTATATATCTAAATATACAAACATCTATGTGTATGAATGCATACAATCAGTAAGATATTTTGGGACATATATTATTATTATTATTATTATTATTATTAACGTAGTATTTTTGATTGCAGGAAAAAATAGGTTTTGAGGGGACCCAAAACCCCTTACAAGTCAAACAAGAAAGATAACATCATTAAGTGCACTAAAATGAAATAGGATGGGAAACCAGTTCGCCAAATCTAGAACTAGAAAAGAAAAAAAAAAAGAAACCAGAGACCACACCCAGCAACCAAGAAACCCTATAAACTAAGAAAGCACAAAAATAGGGGAGCATGAGGACTTAGGAAAACTCTAGAAGAGTTCCCTGTGCTTCTTTCTTTACCTCTAAAATATTCTTGATGGTCGCATTAAAATCAGAAAGCTCAAGGATCTTGTCCCAAATCATTTTCCTTTTAGCGAACCGAGTATGTTGGCTAAGGCCAGCGTCATCTACATCCTCATTTTCATCATCAATATTCTTGGTAGGGGAATCAACATCCAGCTGCGTCTTGATTGTCATGAAACACTCCATCATAGACCCCATAAACATGTTATTGTCTAGCACATGCTTCTTTAGAGCATTCTCTAGGTTATCAATTTTGACCTGCATATCTTGCATTTTTTTCTTACCCTCGTTGACCTTATTTACATCCATACCCTCCAAACCAGTAGAAAAATCCCCTACAAAAGATCAACTTTGGCAGAGAGAGAGCAAACTTTCAAGTTTAGGCTTTTGATTTCTTGGAAGACCCATTTCATTAGGTAGAAAGAGTACATAGACATCGTCTTCACTGTCTAGAGGACACTGAAAGGGGGGTCTATCTTATCATCCATGTCCACTTTTAGGAGTTACACATTCCACTCCTGCCTGTCCACCATTTTAACAAAGGGAATGTTCTGAGAGGTAGAGGGAAGATTCCCCTTCTCAACATTGTTCTCCTCCAACCTCTTAGATTGCACTTCCATAACCACTTCACGCTTGGGGTAGATAGGAACATCGTGTTCCTCAGAGTTGTCATAATTAACTAGAATAAGCACCTTCTAGCCACCCACATCTTCATCTTTGTTCACATCCTCATCTTTGTCAATAGCAACAGGGTCATTCCCAATATCAATGGCTTCAACAAAAACCTCATCCTTATTCTCATTTTCACAAGAAATGCTGGCCGAAGCTGATAGAGACTCTTTACTTTCCTCATCAGATGATTAGTTGTAGCAACATAGCCCTCAACACTCTCACTAGTAGAATCAGTTTCTCATGCCGCCCTTCTTATCAAGATTCAATTTTTTACCAACAGATATCTCCTCTTTACACTCCCCTTCCCTAATATTTTTCACTATAGCCTTGGTAGAGCCAAAGGCTTTATGAGATGAGATAATAGGGCTACTAATGGCCTTAAGCTTAATATGCTCAATAATTAGGAGAATGAGGCCCTCATGCAGAATGGTCTTGTTCCCTCATGCAGAATGGTCTTGTTCCCTTTCTTTCTATGGTCAATTATACTGTGACAAAGGGATTACAGAAGAAAAAATGGTAGCGAAACCCTAACCTTGTGTCTGAAGTGATAAAATAACACAAAATGGTAAGAGTGATCTCACTTGTACCTACCATCCAGAGTAATATACTCCATGATGGGTATGTGCAAGATCATGGTATGCTAAAAAGTGGTGATGTGAAAAAGAAGTCCTGATTGATAGACTCTTTAAAAAACAACTATAACTTTCAAACAATATAATATTTTTGAAATCTAAAATATACATCACATTCTATGCTTCACCTAATACAATAATAATAAACAATTATTTCTATTTGATAAAGTTTAGACTAAGTTAAGGTGGTCAGACACGAGAGTTTTTATATTCAGTAAAATTTGTAGAAGAAAAATTATAATCAATTATTTACTTGGAAAAAAAATACAAAACAATATACATCACATCCAGACATGAGGCTACTACTTTTAGCTAGAATCTTATAAAAAAATATTATCATTTGATTTTGTTTAATGTGGTCAGACATACACCTACTTGTTATCTTTCTAGTCTTGATTGATAGAATAATTGAAAAATAGCTATAACTTTCAAACTGTATAACATTTTTTAAATCCAAAACATATGTCACATTCTATGATTTTCCTACTGCAAGAAAAATTTAAAAAAAAAATCAATTTGATAAAGTTTAGACTAACTTAACGTGGTCAGACATGAGACTTTTTGTATTTTAGAAAAGTTGTAGAAGAAAAATCATAATTAATTATTTACTTAGAAATAAATTACAAAAAAATATGTGTCACATCCATACATGAGTCTACTACTTATATCTATAATCTTGTAAAACAATTTATCATTTGATTGTGGTTAAGGTGGTAAGACATACACCCACTTCTTATTTTTTCTTGAAATTTTCATACTACTACATTGAAATTTAAAATCTTCAACATATAGAATAATTTTTTTTCAAAAAAGGCCTAGTATATTAGAAACTAAATTCAATTTTCAAAAGATTCTCTTGTTACACATTTTTGATATAATATTTATAACTTGTTCATTTTTTTATGTCAACTTCCCTAAACCTGATTTTCTCAATTTTGATTGCCACTTAATAGCCTAGTTTGGCATACCATGATCTTGCACATACCCTGATAGCGATCATGACCTTTTCCAAAATCTCCTTGAAGGTGTCAACATCATAGTAGCCACTAGAATCCTTTACCAAACACTCAGCATTAGCCTTGTCTTTAGGGTAGCACTAGATAGCTTTTGGGAGATCTTTTTGTCTTCGTAGAATTTCATACCCTTGAGGCTTAGCCCAGAGACCTCCACAATAAGATATTTAGTAATTTTCATAGTCATACCACCAATGGTCACTGTTGCATCCTTCCAGGACTCAACAAACACCATCGTGACTTCATCCTTGAAGCCGTGAAGGCATTCCATATAAATGGTGAGGCCACCCTTTCTAAGCTTGTCCCAAACCTCCAACATTTTCTTCCACTTAATGCAGTCCTTCAGCTCCCTATGATTAATCCCACCACCCATAGTGATGCAGAGGGAAGGGTGGTGGTATTAAATCCACAAAAAGATTTAGAAATTTAAGAGGTTTAGGCACTAGGACTTACCAAACCCTTAAGTGCACTTAGAGACTTGTCACACCAAACTTATTCCAAGACTCCTAAGTGATATTTTTGATCTCATAGGATTTTATTAACTTAGATTCAAAGGATTTTAAGATTTTCAGTCAAACCCATGTTCCCAATATTCCAATTTTTCTTAATCAGTCCCAAAGACCTAATTGCAATTTTAGTAGCCCTGCAGCAGGATACAAACCTAGATAACTTAAAATTTTCCCAAATAACCTAACAAGATAATGGCATTTATGGACACCCTTTTCAAAGTACTAAAACTTATCAAACCCTTGTTATGGACTCCTTTGGGCTAGGTCTGACTGTTCCCAAATAGTGACCTTCAAAATGGCATTCAACCCATGAATTGTCAAAGCAACGACACTCTCCACATTCCCTTATCACTCCAAAACTTCAAAAAAGTCATAAAATTACTAAAAATGAGTAAATCCAAAAGCAATTAGCCTCAAGGGCTCTGCAACGTCAAACCCCCAATTTGTGACTTCAAACCCTTGTTCCTTAGGGCTTTCTCAAAACCCTGTCTCCACACACTATAGCATCAAATTAGTGATTGAATCACCACCCATTCAACATGATAAAATGTTTCCAAACATAAAATACACACCTTGTTTAGATAGATTAGCCACTACTATATTGTACCTATCAATTTCTTCATAAAACCCTCATCATTCCGTAACACTCAATCAATACTGCATTACTCTTGCATTTCATGAGTTAGTAAGTTATTATACATGTTAGGTTGACACCTTGTTAGAAATAGGGAATACTAAGAGGGGGGGGTGAATCAGTATTCCAAAAACTTTAACTTTTGCCCAATTATGGATATAACAGATTATCTTTACACATGCATAACATAAGAAACTAAATAACATGCATAGCAATAAAGAACTCATAACACATGATATGTTCTCAAGGAAACCCTGGCCAAGAGAAAACCTTGGTGGGGATGGTACCCAGAAAGATCCACTAATCAAAAGTATCCTATTAAGGATGTTGACCTTGTTAGGAGTCTATTACAATCATATAGTGTAATGTCCTGATTAAGGGACTATAGGCCTTGTTAGAAGCCTCAACCCTGTTAGGAGTTGTCAATACAAAATCTAATTACCAGATGAGCCCACTGCCCAAACAAGTAATGTACAATGTATATATTGATTAAAAAAATGGATTTAGGTACATAACCTTATGCTGCTCACATCAATGTCTTTTCACTACTCTTACATTCGCATCACCACATTACAATTATAGTTACAATCACATCATCTCTAACATGACTTCCTTTACACTTTATACAAGTTATCAAGGCTAATAACTTTACATGGTCAACTTCCATATATCTTTATCGAAGAGTAAACATCTAGGATGTCATCCCTTCATATTTTTAAGTCATTATTTTGATAAACAAAATAATCCCTTAACTCTTTACCAATTTTGCCTTCATATTCTGTCCTGTCGGCTTCACACTGTCTTCGGTAAAACTGACATAACTAATTCCATACATGCTGTACTAACTTGCACTCTGAGATGGGTCATCATTAGTCATCATAGAGTCTATTTTCAAGTGTACAAGCACTTAACTTACTCCAGTCAATGTCGCAAACAAAAACTATGTCCTAGTTCATTGTGAAAATATTGTCTCACACTTAGACAAATTTGCAATGTGCTTTGCTATACTTGCTCTTACACTTTTGTGTTCTTCATGTGGATCATATGTTTCCATAATGACAACATCTATGTACTCACTTCAGGAAAATTTTCAACACACCTCCCATGAAGTTAGGGCCCTGAGATTTCATGGGATGGCCGTATTTTTGAAGAGAACCTAGATTGTTGTAGAGAAATCTTAAGTAAATAGCTTGTTAGTGGATACTAGGCATCTAACCCTTAACCAAGAGTATGTGAAATGTATTTAATGAAAAAAATGAAGAAAAAAGAAATTCTAATACATCATAATGAATGGAATTAAATCATGAATACACCTATGCACTTCCCACAATGAAATCATATTCAGTTTACAGAGAACAAGGATATTACAATGCCAGAAAATGAAATCTTGTTATTATCTTTCTCTAGTCCATACATAGCCAAGGATATATCTATCCTCCGTACATTCATCCCATTCCCCTTAATATCAAACTCCCTATAACCATATCAACCAACTTTTAACTTGGGTTGATTGGTTAAGCCTTAAAACTAATAAACTGCCATTTCCCTCTAAATTCCTAAAATAGTCATTGATGTTTAAATATTTGAATTTTTAAATAACAAAATGGCTTTATTTGTATATTTAACCCTTTTCTAAATGTTTCCTAAAGCCAAGATCCATCCCATACCTATCTTAGACTCCTAGAAACATTATTGAAAACATTATTGAAACTTGGACAACATTAGTCCATTACAACCAAATTCTTAGTCCTTTGAGGACATGACCAACATAAAATTGAGTCCTTTGAGGACATTACAAATAGATCAAAATATTGCACTACTTTAAGGTCATGATAGGTGCTAGGATCCTCTAGTTGATCTTTGAACTCTAATTATACATTCCACTCCTCTGATTATACATTCCACTCCTCTGATTGTACATTCCACTCCTTTGATTGTACATTCCACTCCTCTGATTTTCTTGGAGAGTCTTGAAGGTCTTCATAGTCCTCATCCCTAGATTGGATGTGTGAGGTGCTCCTACACCATACTCCCCCTCAAGCAAAGAACTCTTGACCCAAGATTTGGCTATCTTGTGACCACTATGGAGCTTAGTGAAAGTCTAAGATTGAGGGATAAGATACTCCACAAGAGTGACCTACCTCTGTCTCAACCTACCTGTATGCACACACAAAAGATTAGATAAAAAAATATTTGTAGTTTGTTGTCTTTCTTCATGATAGTACTGCTACTACACTCTAGACCCCTGAACAAACTTCATTGGTCTCTACCCTGTCACCCTTTCTCCTTCACCTATCTTGTCCTCCAATAGGAAACTTCACTATTCCAATCAGTACAAAAGGGTGTTCAAACATCCTTGCCTTCCTTAGACTATCCTGCCCCTCAATCTAGCACTATTTCAAACCCCAACCAGTATCATAATGTAGAGTACTTTGACCCTGCACTGGAACATCCCTATGAAAACACATAACTACAGTCTTCATTTCATTATCAATAAGTGGAGTCAACTTATAGGTGATCCTACCCTTATGCACTATATAAGTGTTTGTGAAACCATCATGTACAGTCCTCCTAAACCATTTTTAAGGTTGACCCAAGATAACATGTCCACAACTCATTTCCATTACATCACACAAAATACTATCAGAATATTGCCCAATTGAAAAATTTAGGATAACTTGCTCATTCACAAGTAGATTGTTATCCTTACTCACCCAAGTTGCATAGTATGGATTGGGGTGTGGAAAGGTTTGTAAATGTAACTTATTGACAAATTCCTTGGAAACCAAATTATGTGAAGCACCTAAATCAATAAGAAAACTGCAAATCTTACCTTGGATCAGACATTTGGTCTTGAAAATGCTTGCTCCTTGTGTTGGCTGTCCCCTTCCTACCAAAAAATATTCACCTTCCTCTGGTAGTACCAAGATAGGCTCTTGTTTGTCCTCTTTGTTTGTTTCTTCTTCCACCAAGGTCACTCTTCTATCTTTGCCTTCATTCCACTTGGGACACCTGAAGGATTGGTGGCCTACTTTATTGCAAGAAAAACTTCTCCTTGTGAAGATTTCACTTCCTCTTTCTCCACTCCTTCCACCTCTATGTCCACCCCTTGTATTAGATGGATAGGACTTGTCCTTTTCCTTATTAGTCTGATTCTAAAAATTAGTAGTATCTCTTCCCCCTCTTCCTCTCATGGAAGATCCACCTCTAGTGCTGCTTTGTCTCTCCTACCTCCTTTTGATCTTTTCTTCATCCTTAATGGCCAACTTGTAACACTCCTCAATAGACATAGGGGTAGAAAGACTAAGTTCATCTTGTATGTTGAACCTTAGTCCCCCCATGTACCTTTCTATCTTCTCATCCATGTCATCATCATGACTCACCCTTATGTCAAGTTTGTGAAATTCTTCAGTGTACCTTTGCACCTCCATATCTTTTTGTTTTAGATTTTACATCTTCTTATACAAATGAACTCTATAATTATTTGGAAAAATGTTTTCCTTTATCTTGTCCATCATGGTGTACCAAGAAGTGATATTGGGCTTACCATTCTTCCATCTATCTACTTGGATACAATCCCACCACAACAAAGCGTGTCCCTTCAACCTGGACTTTGCTATCTTCACTTTGTTCTTCTCTTCTATCCCTTCACACTCAAAGAAATTTTCAATTGCACCAAACCAATCTATCAGCTCTTCATCATCCATCTTCCCTCCATATATAGGTAAGTCTGTCCTTACCCTTACATATCCACTCTTTATAGCCTTCACCAATTTAGCAATCCTAACATCTTTAGAGTCTACTGGTTCCTCTACTTGGAGTTCTTCTTCCTCTTATTCCTCTTCTACTTCTTCATCCTTCCTGATGCTCTAATCCCTATTATCCAATGCTTCTATCCTCTCCATCATAGTTCTCATCAATCTATCCTTCTCATGGTTCTTGTCTCTTTGTTCTAGGGCTGCCTTAAGCTTTCTATTATCAACCAATTGCTCCTTCACAATCCTTGGCAACTCCATGTTGGTCATCCTAACAGGAAAATCTCCTTCTTCTCCATCATCCATGGTTACTTGATCAGCCTGGTACAAGAATCAACTCAAGGCTACTCCTAGGATAGTTCAACTGTAAGGACTTATCTCAGGATTCAAGAACCACCTTCACAAGACCAAATACACTTCAACAAGACTTTTCCCTAGGCTCTGATACCACTTGATGTAGGGGGAAGGGTGGTGGTATTAAATCCACAAAAATATTTAGAAATTTAAGAGGTTTAGGCACTAGGACTTACCAAACCCTTAAGTGCACTTAGAGACTTGTCTCACCAAACTTATTCCAAGAATCCTAAGTGATGTTTTTGATCTGATAGGATTTTATTAACTTAGATTCAAAGGCTTTTAAGATTTTTAGTCAAACCCATGTTCCCAATATTCCAATTCTTCTTAATCAGTCCGAGAGACCTAATTGTAATTCTAGTAGCCCTACAATAGGATACAAACCTAGATAACTTAAAATTTTACCAAATAACCTAACAAGATAATGGAATTTATGGACACCCTTTTCAAAGTACTAAAACATATCAAACCCTTGTTATGGACTCCTTTGGGCTAGGTCTGACTGTTCCCAAATAGTGACCTTCAAAATGGCATTAAACCCATGAATTTTCAAAGCAATGACACTCTCCACATTTCCTTATCACTCTAAAACTTCAACAGAGTCATAAAATTACTAAAAATGAGTAAATCCAAAAGAAATTAGCCTCAAGGGCTCTGCAACATCAAACCCCCAATTTGTGACTTCAAACCCTTGTTCCTTAGGGCTTTCTCAAAACCCTGTGTCCACACACTGTAGCATCAAATTAGTGATTGAATCACCATCCATTCAACATGATAAAATGTTTCCAAACATAAAATCCACTCCTATTTTGGACAGATTAGCCACTGCTATACTGTGCCTATCAATTTATTCATAAAACCCTCACTATTTCATAACAGTCAATCAATACTATATTACTCCTACATTTCATGAGTTAGTAAGTTATTATACATGTTAGGTTGATGCCTCCCATGAAGGAAAGGCCCTTAGATTTCATGGGATGGACATACTTTGAAGAGAACCTAGACTGTTGCAGAGAAATATTAAGTAAACAACCTGTTAGTGGATACCAGGCGTCTAACCCGTAACCCAGGGTATGTGAAACGTATTCAATGAAAAAAATTGAAGAACAAAGAACTTATGATACATCATAATGAATGGAATTAAATCATTAATACACCTCTGCACTTCCCACAATGAAATCCTGTTCAGTTTACAGACAACCAAGATATTACAATGCCAGAAAATGAAATCTTATTATTATCTTTCTCCAGTCTGTACATAGCCAAGGATATATCTCTCCTCCGTACATTCATCCCATTCCCCTTAATATCAAACTCCCTATAACCATATCAACAAAATTTTAATGTTGGGTTGATTGGTTAAGCCTTAAAACTAATAAACTGTCATTTCCCTCTAAATTCCTAAAATAGTCATTGATGTTTAAATATTTGAATTTTTAAATTAAAAAATGTCTTTATTTGTATATTTAACCCTTTTCTAAATGTTTCCTAAAGGAAAGACCCATCCCATACCTATCTTAGACTCCTAGAAACATTATTGAAAACATTATTGAAACTTGGACAACATTAGTCCATTACAACCAAATTCTTAGTCCTTTGAGGACATGACCAAAATAAAATTGAATCCTTTGAGGAAATTACAAATAGATCAAAATATTACACTACGTTAAGGTCATGATAGGTCCTAGGATCGTCTAGTTGATCTTTGAACTTTGGTTATACATTCTACTCCTCTGATTATACATTCCACTCCTCTAATTTTCTTGGAGAGTCTTGAAGGTCTTGATAGTCCATCCCTGGATTGGATGTGTGAGGTGCTCCTGCAGCACATAATTTCCTTAGAGAAAAAGACCTCAACCAAAGTAGTGGAAACAAAATAGAGATAAACAAAAATGGAAGCCTTCAAATCAAACTCCATGCTAATATACACGTATTTACTCTTAGTTATCTTGGGAAAGGTGAGGCTTTCCATAACCCTTATAACCAAATTAATAAACTTGTGTCTTTTCATCATAGCTTTTTGAGATATTCAAAATCAGCTCTTTTATTGTGAGTCCTATCAAATGCCAACTTGGCCTTTAAATTGATGGCTAGATCCTTACCTCCTTTCCATCTAATGATATCCTTAGCCTTGATAGTGATGTTAGCCAACTCATCTATAATACCATTTGCCTCCCAGAAGATGTGGGAAATGATAACCTGTGTAAAAGAATTAATGATAATCTGAGCCTCCTCAATAATAGCCTTAATAGACCATGATGGCTTGATCACACCTTTAATGTAGTTTAAGATGTTCATGGAATCACCTTCAATCCACACATTCAGGGACATGTCCTATTTAATAATTTTTAAAGCTTGAAGGAGAGCCATGGCCTCCACCAAATGATTGGTCTACACACTGATGGGGAGTGCTACTATAATAAGAAAATTCACCATGTTATCCCTAATAAGTGCTCTACAATCTGCAGGACCTGAGTTACCCTTAGCCGCTCCATCAAAATTGAGTTTGATCCATCGAGGAGGTGGGGAAAGCCAAATGGTGTTCTCCCATTGGGAAGAGGAATTAACTTTGGTGCCATCAACATTACATCTAGCAAAGAAATCCAGCTTCAACCTAATCAAGGTGGTGTAATTCTCCATGATACTTCTCTTAATCTTCTCGACAATCACCACCCAAGGGAGGGTAGTATCTCTAAACACTTTGTCATTGCATTCTGTCTATAGTTTCTAGATCACATGATGGGCAATGAAATTCCATAGTCTCTTATCCATAGGGACCTCTGCATTTCTCCATTGGGTTATGAAATTCTCTATATTATTAGGGAAAAACTAGCAAAGCTTCTAGCACTGCAAATTAAGACACCAAACCTCCTAGGAATACCAACAGTTAATGAATAGATGGAAGACCGACTCCTCAGCTTTTGGAGATTATCTATACTGAGAATCTTGTTCTATAACACCAGCTAAAAGAAATTATTAATTTTAGGAATTAACCTTTTATCCCAAACCTAAGCCCAAAAGGGAGGAGGATCTGGCTACTTCAACAAAATCTTAGAGGTAAAGGCAACATAAAAAACTCCAAAAGAGAGAATTCCCTAAATCAGCTCATCAACTTTGGTCATGTCCACTTTCCAAACCTTCAAGTCCAACAATAGAAGCTTAAGAGCGTCATCAACAATAGAGAGGTCAATCCAAGATCAACTTTCTCAATAATCTCTGACCCATAGACCAAATCTTTATAAGCATATATCAATAAAAGGTTGGAAGGAAGGGAAAGAGTTTAGAGGAAATTATTTAAGCCATTAATCATCCTAGAATTTAATTCTTTGTCCATTACCCAAATACCATTTAGCTCCCTTGAAGGTCATCTACCTTAACTTTTTGGATGCAATTCCAAATAAAAGAACCCTGTACCTTCACTTAAAAATTAGTAAAGTCTGAAATATGAGGGAAAGAGTAGAGATATTTATTGTGGCTGATCTCATTCCACTCTTTTTTCTCACCAAAGATCCTCCAAATTTTCTTAACCAGAAGCGCTTGATTAGTAACTCTTAAAGGGAGGATCTCCAACCCTCCACACTTCTTTGGAATGCAAACATTATCCCATGCAACTAAAGCTAGTATCTTTCTTTCTTCCACACATGTCCAAAGAAAATTTCTCTGAATCCTCTCAATAATGTCAACATATTTACCATGAATCTTAAATAGGCTTAGAGAATAGATAGAGAGACTCTCCAAGGAGGCCTTCAGGAGTTGGAGTTTACCAGCTTGACGAAGAAAAGATCCTTTCCAACCAGCTAATTTTCTATTGAATCTATCCAAAATCCTGACCCAAAATGAGTCAGGAGGTTTTAAGCCCAAAGGAAGACCGAGGTAAGTGACAGGAAAGGCACCAATTTCACATCCAATAATTTTGGCAATTTTGTCTTTCCATAGGTGTGTTAATAAAATACAGAGGGCTCTTTTCCAATTAATAATTTGACTAGTACCCATAGAGTAATTGGAAGAATCATGTTTAATAGTTCTAGCCTCCTAAATGGATGAAGATCCCATAATGATAGTTTTATCCACAAATTTCTCATGGGAGCATGACCTAGAGGCAAAAGGAGTGAGGCCCTTGATGGATCCAGTAGTCACCAAACTCTGAAAATAATGACCAAGAAACTCTGCTAGAATAGAAAAAAAAATAGTGGACAAGGGATCTCCTTGTTGAAGCCCCCCGGAAGGCTTAAAGAATCAGGAAAAGGATATGTTCACTATGACCACAACTATAGATGTACTAATAAGATGGAAAACCAATTGCAAGAGTTTATCACAAAAACCAAAGGAGTATAGGACCTTGATCATAAAATTCTAGTCCACTCAGTTAGAGGCCTTCAAGAGGTCAAGTTTCAACAAAAAACCAAAGTTGAGGGAAGCCTGAGTAGAATGAATAACCTCATGCACCTTCATAATAGAGTCAAGGATTTTCCTTCCGGGGACAATTCTACTCTGTTGGGAAGAAATAATCTTCAGGAGAATAGCCAACATCTTAAGAGTAATAACCTTAGAGAAAATTTTATACAGTAAATTACATAAGCTGATCGGCCTAAAGGAGTCAACAGAGTCAGCTCTAGGCCTCTTGGGAATCAAGACTATAAAAGTAGCATTAATTTTTTTTAGTATAGATCTAGATCCAAAAAATTCTTTCACAACATTGCAGATATCTAGGTCCATAATATGCCAGAATTTATGAAAAAAGAATAGAGGAAACCCATCCAGACCCGGGGACTTATCACCGTCAAAAGAAAAAAAATAGTCTTGATTTCCTCTGAGGAAGGGATAGAAGTAAGCTCCTTATTAGTAGCATCATCAACAATGGAGGGAATGGTCTCAAGAAGCAAAGCTTGTTTATCTAGGGAAAGATCCAAGTCTTTAGATAAAAGAGAAGAGAAAAATTCAACTATAGCTAAAGAAATATCCTTGTCATTGCTTACCTCTCTAGAAGCTACCCTGAGTCTGGAGACTTTGTTGGACACTCTATGTTTAGAAGCAGATATATGGAAAAACTTAGTGTTCTTATCTCCAACTTTGATCCATATTGATCTTGACCTCTATCTCCAGTACTCTTCCTCTTTGGAAATGTTATGATAAGTTTTGGCCAAGAGAATCTCCTCTATTTCCTTCAAGTCTTGAGGCAAGATGAATTGTTGGAACTTTCTTGAACATCATCAAGATCCCTTTTCAGTGCCAACTTAGTTTTAAAGATGTCACCACACTCTTCCTTACTCCAAGATTTAATATGTTGTTTTATATTCTAGAGCTTTTTAGCCACCCTGAACATAGTGGTACCCCAGATGTTAACATTCCACCAACCTCTGATCTTCTACTCAATTTCCAAGTGATCGATCTACATTTTCTCAAATCTAAAGGGGAGATTACTAGTATACATAATCAAGTTAGCAACAAAAGAGATAGGGAAATGATCAGACCCAATCTTCATTAGAGAGGACAGTGAGAAAGCAAAGATTTTGAACCAACAACCAGAGATCAAGACATGATCTAGATGAACCTAAATAAGATCCAACCCAAATATTTTGTTGGACCAAGTGTAATTAATCCCTTGAAGATCCATATCAAAAAGAGCCTATCTATTAAAAAAGTCCATGAGCTCAACTCTACCATCTAATTGACTCTGGCTGTCAACTCCACCAAAATTCTCATTATCTTTCAAAGGACAGTTGAAATCACCCATAACTATTCAAAGAGAGTTTTGGAAAGATAGTCCTTGATTCTCAAACCTCTTCCAATACTAAGCCCTGCCAGCTTTGTTATTAGGAGCATATATATTAGTAGCAACCCATTCAAAATTAGAGTTGAGATGAACAAATTTGATGCTCAAATAATTAAGGTTATCTGCTAGCACATCACCTCTAAAATTATTCTGGTTCCAAAAGACAACAATAACCCCTGAGGCCCCTTCAGAACTAGAGCCAACAACACCACCATTTTTGAAGATTCTAATTTTATCCACCTTATCTTTCACCATCTTAGTTTCTTGAACAAGAATAATATCAAGTTTGTGATCTCTAACCAAATTCCTAAGAGTATCCTACTTATGGGGTGTTCAACCCACTGATATTCCAATAGATGATTTTCATTTCTTAATTAGGGTACAAACTCCCTGGATGGTCAACTGCTTTCCATCCGCAATACCCTTCCTACTTTGTCTTTCTCTAATCTCTTTATTAAATAATCTACCATGTGTTTTCTTTCTAAGAACCAATGTTTGCCTTCAGATTCTTAGGTCCCATATCAGCTTTACTAGGGGTGAGAACACCCTTGGACCCAGGGGTAGAGAGTTTATTTTGTTATTTATTTTATTTTGTCCCCCTTTTTATAGTCTAGGGATCACCATTTCGATCATCCATGAAATGAATACCATCACAAGATATAGGGTCCTCATCACCACTCCTTGAATGGGTGTGAGGCATAGATGAAAAGTCTTCCTCATCAGAATTTTTAGGATTTCTAGGTGAGGGAAACTCCCCCATCACATCGCTGAACTTTTGAGCAATATGCTAAGATCCTTGAGCTGTATTCAAATCATCAACCTAAATAGGGACTAAAACCTCCATGAGCACTGATTCCTAAAAACCCAAAGAAATAGTATTGGGTGGGATCAAGATGTTTTCCATTCCAGGGACAAACTTTAAGAGAGCCACTAGCAAAAGAATTAGAAACATGAGTAACTAATTTGACAAATTCCCCTTCCTCTAGGTCAAGGAGATCGTTGGAATCTACATTATCACAATGGCATTCCTCCAAGACTAGAGCCTCCTTTTTGGCACTAACTCCCTCAGCAAAAGGAGGCTTTATCTCCTTCCAAAGTTGTTTGGTCTCCTTCTGAGGTTTAGGGACAAGGTCCATGACCTTAGTTTCCTTGTTAGATTTCTTTGGACAGTTCTTATCCCAGTGACCCATTTTATGACACACAAAATAGGCAAAGGGAAGGGATTCAAAGATCACTTCCTGCTTCCAAATACCCAGTTTGGAGATAATCCTGGCAAAGACCAGATGAGATTTAGTTGCCATCATAGAATCGACCAATAGAAGTTCCCCTCCAAAGGTGGAAGCTAAACCCTTAAGGACTTCCTCATTCTATTATTCAAGTAGAAAACTAGGGAACCTAACCTAGACTAGGGTAGCCTTGGAGAAAATTTTAGAATAGTCACAATTTGGAGCCCATTTATGAAAAGCCACCACCGTTCTACCAAATATCCAAGGACCCCAACATAAAATATAATCCAAATCTTCTCTATTAGAGAAAACAAAGGACAAAAAATGTTTGGGTAAAGCCGCAATATCCACCCGACCCTTCAAAATCCATCTTTTCTTAGCAAAGGATATAACCATTTCAATATTGGGATGGGGACTCAAGAACTTACCAACTAGTGAGAGCTCCATAGTAGAGACAAAGTGATCGACCAAATTGAAGGCCCACTTTAACAGACTCATATGGAGAAAAGGGCTTTCTCACTGATTTGGCTCCTAGAGTTTCTGACCACCTTTTGAAGGTGGAAGGGTTGACTTTGACACTATCAGTGCTAGTCACTCCATGTGACCCCACTAGTGGGTCCTTGGAAAGAACAACCTTATCATTCTTCTCTCCTAGTGAAGGGTGAGGCTCAACCCCTAATGCGAAAATACATTGCATTGATGCCTTAGGAGAAGGACATGAAAACACTTCCTTTGAGGGATAAACCCTGACTGCCTAGAATGGGGAAAGATTCTCCTTACCAAACATAATAGGATCTAATAGCTATAATGCCAGACCCATATAAGGTACTAGAGAGGTAGCCAAAGGTTTAACCAATTCCACCGAAACACTCTCCAAACTGCAATAGAATCATAACTCTCAGCCTGACTGCCATGCCTGGATGGGGACCCTTTGAAACTTGAAAAATCTCTCCCACTTGAATCCTCTCCCATCGCTCTTCGTAGTTCTCATTATTAACTTAGTGTTGTTAGAAATATAAATAAGAATTTATTAGACACATGTTAACTAAACATCTAATTTCATATACATTAAAATCTGGAGACAAATTAATTGAAAAAAAAAACTAAATAATAGATTGTCTTAATCAAAGTTCTCTTCTAATGGATTCATTTTTTTCAAAACATTAATTAAATTTAATTATTTTGATAAACAAAAAAATTCTAATAATGAAGGTTAAATATTGTTTGTAATAGAAATTAAAAGAGTTTTTTAAATTAAAAAGGGAATTTTAGAATTTATTCAAAAACATGTGTGTTGTGAGAATGTTAAATTTGTTCATAGATACATACATTCATACATATTGAAATGATGTCACATGTGCATATAATAGACAATTTCAATAGGAAAAGTTTTGATGTAATATATGTCTTTAACTAAAATAAATCTACTTAAACATAAATACACATCTGCTTAAATGTATTAAATATGGGACACTACTTTATCCCTTATTTAAAATCTATTAAATATAGGACACTACTTTATCCCTTATTTAAAATCTATGTGTTTATGTAATCACAACTTCAATACATGGAGTTGTCTAAATTTTATCTTTTATCCCATTTATATTTTTTAATCTAAATTTACTAAGCAATCGATTTGTCTTTTGAATGGTAAAATCAATCCTTTAATTTATTGCTAAAATTAAAAATCATTTTCAATACAAAGACACAAAAGCATAAACTAGAAATCAGATCCAATTCTATCTAACGATCCCACTACAAACCTTATATAGGCATGGATTTGATGCAGGAGCTTTTAGTGGCTTTTAAGATTTTAGTGTTTTATTTAGAAAGTTGTTTTTTATAATAAATTCAAAATATTGTTTCCAATTTCAAAGGTTAGTTGGTAGTTCATCTTATCTTAGTTTTAGGAAGCTTCATAGAAAAAATAAGCTTTTTTTGAGTTGTTTTAAAAATTACCAAAAATGGCAAAAAATAATTTTATGAAAAATCTACCAAAAAGGTTAATTTCAGATTTGTACTTAAATTAGTGTTTTCTCTCATTGTAGGAGGAGATTAGTTGGAAGAATAATAAAGAAAGATTGTAATTTTGAAAATCTTATGTGTTTTTTTTCTCTTGTATTTTTGTTAATTGTTAAAGGAATTTTGGCTACATCATCTGGTATTAGAGTCTAGAAGATCTGGGAAAGAGAGCTTGGTGTTTGTATGTTTATGTTTGTGCAGGTTGAAAAGAGAACCTAGTTTCCAAAATACTAGGTAGAGAAGAGAAAATATAGAGCTGAGGCAAAAGACAAAGTGGAAGCAAGGTCAAAGGGACTTGCTTGAAGAGATGCTTGCAGACTGAGAGCTCACTAAAGAAGAAACAAGAAAAAAAGAGAAGATGAAAGACAAAAGTGTGAAGAAGAAGGAAGATGGCAAAGAAAATTTAGAACATCTTAAGTAGGAGGTACAAAGGTTGGATAGAGCCTTAAAAGAATTGGCAACAAAATTTTCCCTAGAGTTACAAAAATGGCACCTACTAGTCAAGAAGAAGATCACATGGCCCATTAGAAAGATTATTCAAAAGAGGAAAATGAAAGAAAGGACAAAAATAATAGAGGAAGAGGTAGAAAATGAAATGGTGAGTATACCTATGACTGTTTTGACATCAAGAATTGAAGAAGACAAAGTAAACACAGTTGTAGATGAGTCTTCCTATTATTTTCAATTATTTGAATATGATGTTCAAACTGAGCAAGTGGAAATTCCTATTGATAGTAAGGTTGATAGTGAGGATGTTTCTGATTTGTTTGTTAATGAGGCATTTGTAGATTTTCAAAAGTATTATGAAAATCATGGTAATGGAGAATATAATGTTATATTATATGATGCAGACATAAACAATGATACTATTGAAGTATATGTACATGAAATTGAATTTTGGAATCTAAAAGTTGACCTGGCACTGAATAGGAGATTGTTTACAAAAAATAAGAGGAAGAAGGATCTAGGGATAGTTGCAAAGATGAAGAAAAAATTGCCAAAGAATTGGAAGACTAGGAAAAAGGAGTAGACTTTCATTCAAGAGAGATTCAATTTTCTCTTCTCTGGGTTAATACAATAAATATATGGTCTAATGGGAATGATTAGATCTAGACAAGAAGCATGCATTCGAAAATGACTTGCAGGAGCTACGTTCTTTCAACTAGAGGAGAATGATGCGGGAGCTTTTAGTGGCTTTTAAGATTTTAGTGTTTTATTTAGAAAGATGTTTTTTATAATAACTTCAAAATATTGTTTCCAATTTCAAAGGTTAGTTGGCAGTTCATCTTATCTTAGTTTTAGGAAGCATCACAGAAAAATTCAGATTTTTTTAAGTTGTTTTAAAAATTATAAAAAATGGCAGAAAATAGTTTTATGAAAAAATTGCCAAAAAAGGTAATTTCGGATTTGTACTTAAATTATTGTTTTCTCTCATTGTAGGAGGAGAGTAGTTGGAAGAATAATAAAGAAAGATTGTAATTCTGAAAATCTTATGTGTTTTTTTTCTCTTTTGTATTTTTGTTAATTGTTAAAGGAATTTTGGCTGCATTAGGATTTCATTTGTATTTATTTGAAAGTTGTCCCACTTATAAAATGAAAAGAATATTAATCTCATTAATGATACAAAATAGAATTGCATAAGCATGTGATTGGATTAAAGTGGTTAATGCAAGACTATATTTATAGTCTTTATGCATAGTTTGACTAAGTGATCAAGAGAAGAATGCAAACTTGAGTTAATTGAATTGAAAATTGAGTCAATTCAACTAAAAAAACATAAAATTTATATTTTCAAATTGATGAGAGGATAATAATAAATTATTTAATGTGATTCAAAAATAAATCAAAGGAATATATACAAGGATTATATGTTCTTTTGGATAAATAATTACTTTATTTGGCCTACCATAAGGATATACTAAATTAGATAATGATGTGGTGTGAAAACTAATGGTAGAAAATGAGAATCATTTACTTATGTATAATAATTAGTTTTATGTTGATTATGGTTTGGTATTAAAGGTTAATTAGGTAACTTAATTTTTAAATAAATAACTTAAATAGATGAATAATACTTTTAAAAAATTATGCAAATAAAAAATACTATTGTGGTTTATTATATTACTATAAATATAGTTTATTAATCTACGAGATTCAAATTAGTATGTGCCTTTTTCAAATTTAACTTTCTCTCTTCAAGATCATTCTAAAAAAAGGGTCTCTTATGTGTATGTGCTTTATTCAATTGTGAAAAGGTAAAATTTTGGCTTGAAGTGTAGGGCTATTTTTTTTCATTAAATATAGTGAAAACTTATTGCTCACTCCCCAAATCACTTAATAAATGTTACAACCATAACTCTTGCTTAGAACCTTTGATGAGTGTGTTCTATTCTAATTCCATAGTAGAGAGTTCTACCAAGTGTTGCAATATAGAGACCCAAGTAATTATTATCCTCGCAAATGTGAAGAGATAACCATTAGTAGATCATATTTTTTCCATGTTGATAACTATATCAAAATTAACAAAATCATAAACTTGAGCTTATATTCCCTTACATGTTAAAATGTAAGGTCAAATCCCATTCAAATATCTAACAGTCCAATTTACTACTTTTCGGTTAATGATGCAAGGATTTCTCATAATGTTTGTCATCAATTCCACTACATGAGCAATATTCTTTCTTTGGGTAAATTTTTTTTTTAGGGACCCCTAAATCCTTAAAAGAAAGGCTTGCAAAAGGAAAAGAGATTAAATGTAAACATAGAAAAAAAACCATCATAAAAAAGGTAGGAACAAAAACAAAATAGCATACACACTTGAGATAGGCTACTATAAATGAATTAAGTATTTTAGAAGCCTCCATATCATTGGAAATACCTTAAAAGTGCACATTCATAACCTCATGGATAATCTGAGATTAGAGTCTAGTAACTTTAGAATGGCTAAAATTCCTATTGAAAATCCCATCTAGACTAACAAAACTTCTTTTACCTTGAGCACCAATATCATTCACATCCTAATAGACATTGTGAGGATCTTGAAGCATTAATTATGCTTTATTCACAACACTCACTTTCGAGACTTGGGTTTTCTAATCAAGAATCTAAGGGCCCATCATACTAATCTAAAATAATGGCCCACTAACAAAGACCACCCCCTTGATCTTATTGTGAACTTTACCAATGGTGTGTTCTAAAACCTTAATCTTATTTCCTTGATTTTCCTTCGTTGAGTTAACATCCTTAGCAACTAGTTCGATAAGAGAAATAATTTTTCTAGAGTTGTCCTTGTAAACCCCTTATTTACTACATTATAAAATGTTTCATCTTTTGTAGATAGATACATACATAAGATTCCAACCAACCAATGATTAAAGAAATTATTTCATATATAAATAGGTTTGGCATTCTTCTTGCAAAAATGCTTGAAAGTGTTGTCAATATAATTCTCTTACAAATACCTTTATTCATCTTCTTTCCTATGTCCTATAATGGTTATGTCGATAATTTTATTTGTAGATCTTAGATTCTTCATAAGAAATGTCTTAGCAATTATTGTATCAACCTAGTAAAAACATGCATGTTGGTTCCATCTACTAGATTACCATAAATATATAATAATAGAAGAAAACATTCAATATTCTCAAACCCTTAGAATAAACACATGGAGAAACTCCAATTATCCATAAAGAAATTTTTCTTGAGCTATCATTTTTGTAATACTTATTTCAACCCATAGAATATCTATTTTAATTTGAAAACTAAATTTTACTTTCCTCCTTATAAAATTCCTATTTTTGTATATACAATTATTATTCCAAATCACAATATAGAATCCATTTCACAATCATAAATAAAAACTAGTCATAATACTACCCTAATAATATTCATGTGTTTACTACATGTCATTTATCATATCATACCACTATCTTTTTGCCACAACCTTTTTATACCAATATTTTTTCTAAGATTTCAAATTCTTTGGAAGAAGAGCCAAATCAAACCTCTAACATTTCATGAAGGAATACATCACTTTATTCATTCTGAGCATCCATTTTTCACAATCTCTATCATTGAAAACTTATTCAAATATTTTATCTTTAGGTTGATCAAATATAAATAAATATTGAATAAAATTATTAAATTTTGATGGATCTACACACTTTATTATAGGTCTCTTTAATTGGGGAATTGACACTTTTTAAGTACCTCGTTCTACATGAGATTATTATTGAGGAAGAGATTATGATTTTAGGTGTAACTATTACAATTTTAGTTGTTAACTATTAAAGTTTATTTTAGGTACTAGATTACAACAATGGGGCGATAAATTTAGGGGCATACAAGTGTTGGAAGGTCATGAGCTTAACTTTTGGGGCTCTCTTGTTTTTGATAGATAAAAAGCAACAAGAGGGTGCTAGCCTAGTTAACAAGGGGACTAGAGGCACATTAAAAACATATTAATGGCCCTAGTCAAGAGCATTGTAGAGAAGTTTAACAAAAAAAAAAATCTAATTTGCCTCTATCAAAAATAAAAACAACAGTACTTTTCTTAAAAATTAAACTAGAGTATCTGTAGCAAATAGTAGCAATTAAAATAATAGAAATAAGCCACATAGGGCTATACCAAGGATTGGGTAAAATAACCTTAAAACCAACAAAACAGGAGAACTAAAGGCCATGCCCAGACAAAAACAAAAACTTCATGAGCACTAGAGCTAGTTCTTCCCACCCAGATGTTTGGACATCAGGGTCTTGGCCCACTCCTCCTGCAGGAACAGGAAGAGGTCCTTATTGTCCTCATCCACTTCTAGACTGTTGCCTGTGAGTTTTTTCTGCATAGTGCAGAGGGTCATAGCCGAAGCATGCTTGACCTTCAGTGCAAATTTGTTAGTCATCATACACTAGTGCTTCAGATCCTGCAAGACCTGCTTAATGTCAGTAATCTCTTTGTCCACCTCAGAAAACCTCATCTTGAGGGTGCCTTTAATGTTGTCTCTTGTTATTCATGAAGGTTTTAAAGAATCAATAGAAAATTATATAAATGGGAAAAAATTAATTAGTGTATGAGAATTTATTTCACTAGATTGTATAGGTAAAATAGGAGGCTAGATCATTTTTTTAATGCTTGTTTCAACCCATAGAATATCTATTTTAATTTTCAAAATAAATTTTATTTTCCCCCTTTCTTAGAATATTCCTATTTTTTGTATATACAAGTTTTCATCCAAATCACAATGTAGAATCTATTTCATGATCATAAATAAAAACTATCATAATAGTACTCTAATAATATTCATGTTTACTACATGTCATTTATCATGTTGTAGCACTATCTTTTTGCCACAACCTTTTTATACCAATATTTTTTCTAAGATTTCAAATTCTTTGGAAGAAGAGACAAATCAAAACTCTAAGATTTGATGGACGAATACATCACTTCATTCATTCAGAGCATCAACTTTTCACAATTTCTATCGTTAAAAACTTATTCAAATATTTTATCTTTAGCTTGATCAAATATAAATAAATCATGAATAAACTCATTAAATTTTGATGGCTCTACACACTTTATGATAGGCCTCTTTAATTGAGGAATTGAATCTTTTTAAATACCTTTTTCTAAATGAGATTATTATTAAGGCAGAGACTATGATTTTAGGTGTAACTATTCCAATTTCAGTTGTTACCTATTAAAGTTTATTGTAGGTACTATATTACAACAGTGAGAATAAATTTAGGGGCATACGAGTGTTGTAATTCCATGAGCCTAAAGTTTGGGGCTCTCTTGTTATTCATGAAGGTTTTGAAAAATCAATAGAAAAAAATATAGAAATGGGAAAAAATATAGTTAATGTATGAGAATATATTTCACTAGATTGTATAGGTATACTAGGTGTCATGCCCCGCAAGGGAATCAGGGCAGAGAATAGAGATTCTCTTTGTAAAAGAAAATCTAAGTAATGATTTATGAAAAATTTTGAACTTTTAAAATAATTATGTGAACAAAACATAAACTTAACTTAGACTCCTCCAAGGTTCCCTTTTTCATTTAAATGCATGATATGTTCAAGTCCATTAAGTAAACTAAAAAAAAGATTTACTTCTCAAAGAAAACTACATCATATCTTTAAGGAATACAAAGTATTTTCATTTCAACTTTCCATTTAAAACCATCTATATTCCTAAGTATTCTTTATGAACAATATAACCTTTAAATCAAATAGAATCATCTAAATCATTTGATAAATTGCAAATAATACATTTTTTCTTCAAAAGCCTTTTTCACTTAATCAATAATAAGAAGCATACTGACATACTTGAAATGTTACCAAATCCTTTTTCTTTTCCAATCTACATCTTATACATAAATTTCACATCTCCCTTTTCCCTTTTACTAAATCTACCCATTCCAAATACATCATTTTAAATTACATCAATGATTACATTACATTCATCTCCACTTGGGAGGTAACAATAAGTTTACATCATGAAAGATAATTACAAAGCCTTCATTCTTCAAAAACTAGTACATAAGCAAGCATGAATCTTCAAACACTACATCCACAAAAGATACCTCGATAAAAATATTTACCACCCAACCATGTGGATACCTAAAAGGCCCACTCACCCATGCTAGGAGATAAACACCAAGGTCCACAAAGAAGGAATAGCAAGGCCAAACGTAGGGTTGGGTAACCTTTACCAAATAGCAAATAAAAGAAGATGAAAGTATAAATCTTTCCCCAAAAGGTTCTAAGGCTTGGTAGAAACTCTAAGAAACAACCTAAGTGAGTGTCATCGCATAGCCCTAAGTGAGGTTCTAAGGCCTTGACTATTAGTAATAAATCACTCTTGGTGACATAGTCCTATGATTATGTTTCCTAATGAAACATAGTCCTCTTAACTTAGGCCTGAGCTAGGAATCATGGTCTAAATTATTGGGGTAATGTCAAATTTTTAGCTAGTGAAAGATTAAATGTAATAGATTGATAATGTTAGGTGATACATGCTAAAATGGGGCTTAGGTGACTATGAATTTGTATAAAGAGAATATGATCAGGCTTTTGTGTGTGTGTGTGTGTGTGTGTGTCTGAGAGAGAGAGAGAGAGAGAGAGAGAGAGAGAGAGAGAGAGAGAGAGAACATGACATGATAGGAGGTCAAGGAACACTTTGGGGTAATTTATTGATCCAAGAGAAAAGAAATTCTAATAATACCTATAAGGTCACTATATGATGTAATTTTAGCTATTAGTGTAATTTTTAATGTGGTTTGAGTCAGATATGTTAGCATGTTCAAAATTGTCAATATTAAGTAATAAGGATTGTAAAGGCTCATGTAAGGGTTGTACACTCAAAATGTGCACTTCTCTAAGCCATTGATTCTAAGGGCATCCATGGATTGGAAACCTTGAAAAGTGACCTAGAGCTCCCTAGGCATGGAGTGCAAGGGTGTTTAGAGGGATCTCAGCTAGAGCTATTAAGCATGCAACCTTGTTAGTAAACCATGCAATGGGAGATTCAAAGAGACAAGGGAAAGAATGCCAATATCTTTAAGAATCATAATGAGAAATGCAATGCAAGCTGTGCTAGTATGAGAATGCAAGAATGCAACTAAACTAGGACAATGAGAGTGTTACAAGCCATTACTAATTAAGCTATGTGAACTAAGCTAAAGCATGAAAGGAAACTAAGTTAAAAATGCTATGAAAGAACTATGCTACAATGCAAGTATGAAGACTAAAATGCAACAAGCTCTCCAAAAGCTCCAATGTCACCAAGAAAACCTATAGCACAACATTAGCATCAAGTGAGGGTCCCCAGAATGAGAAGAGAGCTCTCCTTTCAAAGATAAATGGACCATGGAGATTAAGAGACAAAATATTTGATCAAGGATGGAGTTTGAAAGTGGGAGCAATCCTTGTGCACAAGTCTCCTCCAATGAGAAAGAAGTGTTGACTTTTTTCCCTCATGTGAGACAAAAAGCCCTTTTCTTCTTATTTATAAAATAGGAATAATGCTTTACTTGTGCAACTTAGGATAAAAGGTAAGTGGGGACTTTTTATTTAATAAAAGGGGAGGGAATTCCTTTTAATTAAATAAAGACTTAGGATAAAATGGTTAATCCATAGAATATACTTGAATAAATGATAGAATTAGGATTTGATCAAGAATAAGCAATTGATAAGTTTAGCAAATAATGCTAGAAAGGGGCTAATAGTCTAGATGACCATTTTTGGGTGATTATATTTATCCCTCTTTGACTAATGTATGATCAATCTAGGAACATATTACGTCAAAGAATAGATCAGCCAAGAAGGAAATAGATAGAGATCTGACTCCAAAGAATGAAGTGCAGAGAGATAGAAAATATTGCATGGTCATCCTGGTAGCGATAGTACTGAACACTTAGGAAAGAGATGGATAGTATCGAAACTCAAGATGAGAACTAACATGTCAAGCACAATAGATTGATAGATAGATTAGAGAAAATGGAATGGTCAAGCATATGCTTTGGAGAATAGCTAATAGAATATGTCTTCCCCCTTGGGATCAAAATCAAAATGAGGTAGAGGGAATGCAAAAGAAAGAGAAACATGATCAAATGACCCGAAATCATAATCAAAGATGAAAGATAATAGAATAACCATCAAGTAGTGAAAATATGCCCTAGTTCGACTAAGTTTGATTGAAAAAGATAAAGGATAAAGATAATGTCAAAACCTCAGAGAGAGGATGTGAAGGAAATGAATGGAAGACTAGGAGGTTGAGAGAGATGGAGATGAAGAAATGAAGATGCCCCAGCAAAGATCGAAGGACCGAGCCTCAAATGGTCAGCCAACTGTGTAGAAGAAGGAGAAATTTGAAATGAAATTTTGAACATTAATATAAACTTGGATTTTTATTTCAATCTTGAAAATGGATCCAGGACATCGAAATTAGCCAGGGGTGCAATTTTCATGAGATTATGAGATGTTTTGAAAATTAAGTCAAAAAGTCAAAATGCTATATAAGGGGTAAAAAGGTCATTTTCAAATTCATTTTCCTTATGTGAATTTGGAGAACTTTGAGAGATCTGAGAGAGAATATGGCTCAACAAGCAGTGATTCTCATTGACACACATCAATTCGAGTGCGGTCGGTTGCACAACCGGCCTCCTTAGTATGGTGCCCTGATAAGTTTTCATAAAAACTAGCCATTTGAGTCTTTTTTTTTAATTTAAAGCATGTTTTTGAACTTTCAAATTATATGTTAGGAAAACATCATGCGATACTTTAAAAGTATCACACACCTACTATATACTGTATCATGTGATATTTTGTGGGGCCACAAAGTGTCACATGAACATCCAGGAAAGTATCGCACGAGACTGGATGAAATATCATGCGACAATGTGTGAACTATCGCATGAAGAAAAAGTATCACACCACTACATAAGAAAGTATCACACGATACAGTATCAGCAAATAGTGTCACACCAGTCTAACAAGAAGTATTAGATGTCTTTAATTTGAGCAGTTTAACATGTGTAGAGACAATTTTTGCATTGGATATTACTTGTAATAATTTTAGACATCCATCATGACATGTGCTGACATCTAGTTTGTGGGTTTATGGCTTGTAGTAGGTTATGGTGGTGCTCACCATCAGAGCACCAAAGGTGGTCAGGTTGCACTATTTCTAAGATTTGGATGATCTAGGGAGAGTGACTTTGACTCGGATGGGTTTTGGCTACTTGCTGGAGATGCCCCATATACAAGAAAACCATAAATTACTGATAGAACTGGTAGAGTTGTGGCATAGCGAGTATAACACCTTTAAATTGCTGACTAGAGAGGCCACTATCATACTTGAGGATGTCTACCTAATCCTTCATGTACCGAGCCATGGAGATGCGGTGAGCATAATCATGTTTGTAAAGATGTTCATTAATGTAGTGGTTCCATATGATAAAAACTCACATGATTTTTTGTTTCCATAGGTATACTATGATCAGACTCCCATAGAGGGGAGGTAGGTCATTCAGGACCTCTTCCAGGATGTGACCATCATAGATAGACATCTTAGTTGGGACCGTCTGATAGAGGAGTATGGTCAAGATTATCTAGTGTCGTGCATTATGTGTTCCATAGTAGCACAGGATCTGATCACGGACTGGAGTCAGAGAGGGTTCCCACTAGGCTAGGGGAGACTGGTCCTAGACCTGGTGGCATGACCTAAATGGATGGCATGGGGACCAGTGATCCTATTAGATATGTATCATAAGCTACACCAGATTGTTTACAGGGATGGTTGATCATGGGCATGTAGGGCCATCCTAGCATAGATATGGGTGTGGGATCACATAGTCATTGTGAGACCATGGGTATAGCCTCATGAGCGGAGGACTCTCTAAATATACAATTATACCAAGTTCATCACACAGCCACATAGTGGGGACCTGATATATATATTATAGGAGGTTGATAGATGAGCTGACAACATTTGAGTTGAGGTCATACATGCAGTGTGAGAGGTGGAGGGATGAGGGTTAGGAGCTCATGTATATGCTATACAACTGACCATCACTAGGAAAGAATGGAGATATTGTGGAGCATTTTCTGATTACCCGAGTGTGGACATAGTTTGGCAGGCAAAAGAGTGGTAGTAGAGACCACCAGATATGCTAGGGTATGGGAGGAGGAGACACTAGGATGGTTGTTGATGCTAGATTACTAGCAGACAACATAGGAGACAATAGGATTGCAATGAGAGCCATGGGACTACCTATCAGACATAGAAAATGTAGGGATAGATGCAGCATACATAGCATAGCATAAGAGATGTCGATTCCCACAGTTTACATTCCCAAATGCATAGCCATAGGCATAGGGAAACAATGGAGATGATGGAGGATATGGAGGTAGAGGGAGAGTGGAGAGAGGCTAGGGGTCCTAATTAGGTGGCTATAGATGGTCACATTGACAAGCGAAGGAGGAGGAGGAGGCAAGACTAGTTCCCTGATAGATTGGGGTAGGGCAGGAGCAGCCTGTGGTAGGAGGAGATGAGGATCTCCAGGCTAGGATCTAGACTTCAAAGGATGAGATACAAAAGCTATGGACTATGATCTCTATTCATGATCAACAGCTTATGGATGCATGGGCTGAGATAGATCGGTGAGAGAGAGCAGCATGAGATGATGTTGCAGACATCTAGAGGGAGGTAGCACAGGTGGCATACTATCATGGATTGTACATAGCAGCCATGCCTGTGAATTAGTGAGTGCTACTCTACTCTGAGAGGCAAGGAGGTTAGACATGCTAGCCGAAAGGATGATACCACCGGCTCCACTAGCACCTCCTCCACATGAGGGGGAGAGTCAGTCCTAGGTCTAGGGTTTTTGATGTACAAACATGTCTTGAGACTTGATCCAAATTTTAGGATCTCACATTGTATTTGTATCATGATATATATATATATATATGAGATGTCTGGATTATGACCTATCTTGTGTACTTGTCTCATTGTGATGGATGTTTCAATATTATTGTCTTGTTATATTTCTCAAATGTATGATATATGCTTATAAATGCTCATGTATAGTTTCTCTCATGGATGTATGTATAGTTCTCATGTTATGATGTAGACTCATGTTGCTGAAAATGATATTTTGATGTATGATGATAAGATTAACCCCTTGTGATGATAGGAATAGAAAAGGATGTGATATGAAAGACAAGAATTGAAAGACATGATCGAGAAGAAGTGAAAGGAAAGCACAGCTGACTGACAAGTCTGTGAAAGATGAAAGGAGAGCTCTCTCCATATGCAAGATGCAAAAATAAACTAACATGAACCTAGGAATGCAAGCTACTATGAAAAGTGGTTTACATGCAAGGTTACAAAGCTGTTAGACTCTAATGATCATCATCGAGCTTTATTGGTAGCATCACAAGATAATACAATACACACTAGTATAACTATGGGTATATGAATATGATTTGTATCAGATAGGTATGTGGGAATCTGACCTAAGCATCAAAGACATGTAGGTCAAGATGACTAGTACAGTGAGGTTCCCTAAGTTTAGTATAGCAAGATTATGCTCACATCGAGACACAAGGAAGTCAAGATGTCCAGAAGCATGTACTTGTAGAAAACATTCAAGGATAACACATTGTAGATTCATAGTGTCAAGTGTAACAAGTAGAAATGGTCATGATATTTAGGATGAACAAGGTATACCCACAGGCAGAAAATAAATAAAACATGTCCTCATGCCCCCAGTCTTCTAGTTGTACATCATCAAAAACTATTAGAGAGAGAAACACTCATCAAAATAAATCATCATAGACAATGCACAAAGAAACAAAGTTCAACAAGTCTCAGCAACTCAAGTGTTTAAGTGTGTGTGTGTGTAGGTCATAGAGTCAAAATTTGAGTATCGCATCTACCAGTGAGAAATATCATATCATTCTAGACTACGGGTAGGATATCTAATAACTGTTGAGAAACACTTGATGCTAGGGAAGTGTTGAAAAACATAGTTTGAAAGTGTTGAGAAACACTGTTTGAACCAAGTTGCCCAAGAAACCTTGACACACAAAGAGACACAAGATAAGCTAAAATAACGTATGCCCCCTAGACTAAGACAAGAGTCAATTCCAGGCTAGGAGAGACAAAGCAAGAAGTGGAATGCAGCAGCGCCACACAAGACTAATACACATAGGTTCAAGGGTCCCAAGTAATGCCTATTTCCAGGTTTTCACCACTTGGTAGATTTTTTAGGACTTTTTATATTTTTTTTTGTATTTTGCTACCAAGGCGCCTGTTTCCAGGATTTCACCAAGGCACTTTTTTTCTTTTTCCTTTTTTTGAATTTTTTTTTTTTTTTTTTGGTGAGATATCAAAGTGCCTATTGCTAGGTTTTCACTAAGATGCTCTTTTTTCAGGATGTTATATGCTTTTTAGGATTTTTTCAACATCATATATGAATTTTTTTGGATTATTTTTAGGATCAATAAGATATATACAAAGATCTTAAGAACCTTAGGCATAGAACTTCTTCAGATGTAGAAAATTAATAGGCTCCACAAGCTCTTCTCCCTTAGGTTTAGATAATTGATAGGCCCCAGACCCAAATGTCGCTATGATGATGTAAGGCCCTAACCAATTCAGCTCGAACTTGTCTTTTTTCTCTCTATTCTACTAATTCTTAGGATTTTCTCTTAGGAATAATTCACCCACTTGGAACTCTTGAGGATGAACCTTCTTATTATAGGTAGTAGACATTATCTTCTGATATGTGCTCATGTGATCAAAGGTGGCCTTGCAGCATTCCTCCAAAGTAGTGAGCTCATGAACTCTCATGGCCCTATGGTCTTCGTCGATAATCAAACCATGTAGAGAGACCCTCAGTGATGGTATTTCTACCTCTAATGGTAAGATAGCCTCAGAACCATAGACCAAGGAAAAGGGTGTGGCACCTATAGGAGTGCGAATATAAGTTTTGTAAGCCCATAGCACAGGATTGATCTATAGATGTCAATCCTTGCATGATTTTTGCACTGTTCTATGAAGGATTTTTAGTAATTTTTTATTCAAGGCCTCAGCTTGGCTCTTCCCTTAAGGGTAGTAAATAGAAGATCAATGTTGTTTAATGTTGAATTTTTTGCACAATTGTTTTAGATCTTTATTCTTGAACTGACCGCCATTATCTGTGACTATGGAAGAAGGAATGCCATAGCAGAAGATGATGTGATTTAAGATAAACAGGGCAACATGTTTTCCTGTAGCTATAGATAGTGGGACAACTTCAACCCATTTAGTAAAATATTTAGTAGCTGTAATAATGAACTTATGCCCACTTGAAGAACTAGGATAAATCTTGCCTACCGAGTCAAAGGTCCATTGCTAAAATGGCTAGTATGTAATAGAGGGAATAAGCTCATGTCTAGGAGCATGAATGAGATTCACATGTAGTTGACATTTCTTGCCGGACTTAGCATATCGAACAACATTAGCTTGCATGGTAGGCCAATAGTAACCAGCCCTAAGCAATTTTCAAGCTAATGCAAGACCATTAGAGTGGGATCCACATATGCCATCGTGGACTTTAGCTAGCACTTTTTCTGACTCCTCTATTTCTAGACACCTAAGAAGAGTTCCATCTAGACCCTTCCTATACAAGTCACCAGAGATGAGGGTAAAATGTGAGGCATTGCAGATGAGTTAGTGTTTCTCATTGCACATTAGATTTTTAGGAATAATCTAATCTTGGAGATAGGAAAATATAGTAGCATAGTGAGATGAATCATGACCAACAATAGTGTAAATGACATGGTCATCAGGGGAATCATAGGTAGGATAATGAAACTCTTTCTCTAGGAACTCAAAGCATGACTCATGTTCTTCCAATTGTAGAATGGATGCCAAAGTAGCCATGGCATCATCAACCTTGTTCTTAGATATAGGAATTTGATGGAATGTAACAAGTGTGAAATAATTCCTAAGTGAGTCTATCATCTTCTTTTAGGGAATCAACTTGTCATCCTTTGTTTGGTAATCATTGTTTACTTGATTTATAACAAGCTGTGAATCTCCAGAGATATGCAATTCTATAATCCTCCATTCTAGGGAAAGCTTAACACTATTGAGAAGGGCTTCATATTCGTCTATATTATTGGTGCATGGAAAGAGAAGCTTATAAGATTTAGGAATCATGTATTTATGAGGTGTAACAAATAAGATTCCAGTGCTAGCCCCATTCTGTGTATGAGAACCATCAAAGAACATTTTCCACATACACTCTGTGACATTCATGATTGAAGCATCTGGGAAGTCTATCTAAAGAGGAGCATCATCATTCATGAGAAATTAGGCCAATTGATCCATGATTTCTTGTTCTTTAATGGCTTTCCTTTCAACATATTGAATGTCAAATTATGAAAGAATTAGTATCCATTTGGCAAGTCATTCGATAAGCACAACTTTACTTAAGATGTACTTTAAAGGATCAATTTTGGCGATCAACTATGTAGTATGTGCAAGCATGTAATGTCTGAGTTTTTAGGATGCAAATACTACTGCTAGACAAGCTTTTTTGATGCTAGTATAATTGAGCTCATAAGAAACCAAGGTGCAACTGATGTAATAAATAGCTTGTTCTTTACCCATATCATCTTGTTGTGCAAGGAGAGCTCCTAAAGAATTTGCTGAAGTAAATATGTAGAGTATCAAAGGTTTCCCTTGGATAGCTAGCATAAGGACATGAGGTTTTTCTAGGTAATCCTTGATTTGGTCCAAGTTCTTTTAACACTCCTCATTCCTTATGCAAGTATCCCCTTTATGAAAATTCTTGTTGAAGGGTTGAGCAATGTTAGCTAATTGAGAAATGAACTACCTAATAGATTGGAGATAGCCTTGGAGACCCCTTAATTGTTTTATGTTGCGAGGAGGTGGCATCTCCATGATAGCTTGCACCTTTTCTGGGTCTACCTCTATTCCTTTTGCTGATATAATATAGCCTTGCAATTTCCCAGAAGTGACACCAAAAGTACATTTCTTAGGATTCAATCTGAGTTGAAATCATTCTATGTGGTCCAATATCAAACTCAAATCAGATAAATGAGTGCTTCTTTGTTGTGATTTAGCAAGTGTGTCATCAACATAGTCTTCCATGTTTTTATGCATCATATCATGGAATATAGTAGTCATAGCTCTCTTGTAGGTTGTACTGGCATTCTTAAGACTGAATGGCATGACATTCCAACAAAAGGTACCCCACGCGTATGTGAAAGTTGTCTTCTCTTGGTCTTCAGGGGTGATTTTGATCTGGTTATACCTATAGAAGCCATCCATAAGGGAATACATTTCATAGCCCGATGTCATGTCCACTATCATATTGATGTTTGGAAGTGGAAAATCATCCTTAGGGAATGCTTTGTTTAAATCTCTAAAGTCAGTGCATACATGAATGGACTTACCATGTTTGGAAATAGGAACAATATTGGAAATCCATTTAGTGTAGTCTATAGCTCTTATGAAATTAGTCTTTAGAAGCTTCTCAAGTTCAGCCTTAACCAATAATGCCATGTGAGGATGCATTTTCCTAAGTTTCTATTTGATAAGTTTTACCTCTAGAGCAATAGAGAGGTGATGCATGATAAGTTTAGTGTCCAAACTAGGCATGTCTGAATATGTCCATACAAAGTTGATCTTTTTCTCCTAAAAAAATGTGGTAAATTGTTCTTTCTCTTCTACCGAGAGAGACTAAGCTACATGGACGATCTTAGGAGACTCCTCTGTTTCCAAGTTGATTGGTTGTGTAGGTTCTATTAGAACTGAAGATCTTTCCTGGAAGTAGCTAGGCAGACTACCTAGTACCTCATCCTTAGGTGCCTCGGAGAGGTTTTCACCCTTAGATACATCTTTATTTTTACTATTTTGAGGTTCAGACACCACCATAATGTGGTTTTCACCACCCGACCATTTATTTTTCTTTTGATTTTATGATTGAGGTACTTGATATCTGATCCTATCATATTTGTTGCTGGTTCACTAGTGGAAGAGGTGATAGGTTCAATGGCATTGAGGTGACAAGCAATCTCATAGTCATTTTGGAAGGAAGGTAATGTAGGTCTTTGATCCTGGGTGGACCAATCTATGAGATCTGAGTGTATGAGAGGAAGTGAAGTGATAGGTTCAAGGTTATTGATGTGAGAGGTACCATATCTGGTGATGAGAGAAGTTGAGCCTATAGAGTAGGCTCCAAAAGTATCAAAATCTATATTTGGCATAGAAGGACTAGCGTGGTTCACTAAAGTAATATGTAGATTGAACTCATCAAACCCTATGCAAGACTCATCAACTACATTAGGTTGGGAACTATAAGTATGAATCACATCAATTTCCATATCCACTATGGAAGATCCATCTAAGAGAATATCCCATTCATATTCATTTGAATCTATCATTGAACTTCTATTGGGATGTTTTCACCAAGAAGGTTTAGGATGCCTAGAAGTAGAGGCACCCATGCCATTACATGTGAGATCTCCTCTTTCTAGTAACCACACAATATTTCTACATTGTCTATCAAAGGACAACGATTCATTAGGCACATAGTTTCTAGACGTAGAGGCTTCAGCTGTGTCATCATTAGGTATGCCTTCTTCTCCCCAAAGGATTGAAGTAGAAGGGAGACCATCTCCCATTTGGGCCATGGTGTATAGTGGTGATTCATCCATATCTATATCTGAGTCACTAAGCATGGGAGCATTTTTGGACCAATCAGGGGGGTCATCTTCAGCACCGTATCCTAGACCTATGGTATCCTTACAGTGTCGTGTTGGAAATTTGGCTGAGTTGGTTACATAAATGTTGTCATTATGGAAACATATGTTTTACATGAAGATCACACAGGTCAGAGAGCTAGTATGTCAGAGTGCAATATGAAATTGTCTAAGTATGAGATAGTATGTTGTTTCTAGTGAAGTAGGAGACAATTTTATTTTGCAACGTTGATTGGAGTAAGTTCAGTGCTTGCACACTTGAACATAGTCTCTATGGTGACTAATGATGACTCATCTCAGAGCGCAAGTTAGTATGACATGTATAGGAGTTATGATAGTTTTGCTAAAGATAGAGTTAAGCTGATAGGATAGATTTTGAAGACAGAATTGATAAAGAGTTAAGGGATTATTTTGTTTATCAAAATAATGACTTAACAATATAAAGGGATGACATCCTAAATGTTAACCCTTGGATAAATTTATTTGTAATATGATAGCCGACTGGAAAGTTATTAGTCCTAATAACTTGTATAAATGTAATTGTAAATTGTAAGAAGGCAATGATGTAAAGATGAAGTGATATGATGTGAAATATATGATGCATATATAATAGCGATAGTGAAAGAGAAGTGAAGAGATATTGATGCAAGTAGTATAAGGTTATGTACCTTAACCTCTTTTTGTAATTAGTGTATATTATACATTACTTGTTTGGGTAGTGGGCTCATCTGGTAATCACATTTTGTACTGACAACTCCTAATAGAGTTGAGGCTTCTAACAAGGCCTATAGTCCCGTAATCAAGACTGATACACCATATGCATGTAATAGACTCCTAATAGGTTCAACATCCTTAACAAGATACATTTGATTAGTGGATCTTTGTGGGTACCATCCCCACCATGGTTTTCCCTTGGCTGGGGTTTCCTCAAGAACAAATCATGTGTTATGAGTTTTTTTGTTTTATTGCTATGCATGTTGTTTAGCTTCTTATGTTATGCATGTGTAAAGATAATATGTTATATCCATAATTGGGAAAAAGTAAAAGTTTGTGGAAAACTGATTCACCCCCCCCTCTCAGTATTCCCTATTTCTAACAATTGGTATCAGAGTTTAGTTACTCGGAGAAGAATCATTCAAGGAAAGCCTAGCAACTTGAGTAAGATCTCTATGAATATGGATCAACTACAAAAGAATCTTGAAGAAGCTCTTGAATAGATTGACTTTCTTACTGATGAAATAGACATTCTGAAAGGAAAATATGATGATGCAAAAAACCTCATTGAGAAATTGAAAAACAAGTTCGAAGATCCAAAATCTGAAAAGGAATTTGAAGTTCTTATTGAAGATTGTGATGACAATTTAGAAAAAGAAAATGAGATCCTTAAGCATGAACTAAAGATAGCAAATTTGAAACTAAGTCTAAAAGATGGAAATGGAAAGAATGAAGAAAATCTAAGATTTGAGAATGAAAAGCTAAAGATTGAGAATGAAGGATGAAAATCTAAACTTGGCAAAGTAACATCTGAATTTGAGAAAGTCAATTTGCAGTATGTTGAACTTGAAAAATACAATACAATTATGAAAGGTGAATTGACTCAATCCAAACAACTTGCAAGGCTGTATTCAACTAGTGAGAAGATTGATGAGCAAATATCTTATCAAAAACCATTCTATGATAAAATTGGTCTTGGATTCAATACATTCAAATCAATTGAAGAAAGCGAGGAACCAGATCTAAAATATCTAAAAGTATAGATGAAAATAAGTCTGATGAGATCAACAAATTTGAAGATACACCTAAGAAGGAAGAACCACCTAACCAAGAGGAATCATCTAAAGGTATGCAAAGAGAATTCAAAGGTAGATGTTTTATTTGTAACACTATTGGTCATATGAAGAGAGATTGCACAGGTAAGCAATTTAAACCTCTTAATGGTTATTGTTATAACTATCATGGATTTGGACATAGATCTATTGAATGTAGAAAACCTAAGTTTATTGAGAATAAAAATAATAGTAGAATGTTTATAAATACTAACCATGCAGATAAGAAACCTACTGAAGACATGAATAGAAGAAATGAAGTAATATGTTACAGATGCAATAAAGTGTGACACATTGCTAGAAAATATAGATCATAGATCAATCCACCTGGACCGAGATATGGGAAGAATGGAATTGTTTGTTAGATATGCAACAAGATTGGACATACAACAAGGTTTTGTAGAATGAACAATAGAGCTTTTTATCCTAACCCTAACCCTAGAAGTCATGCAAGAAGGAATGAAGATACAAGCAATAAATAGAAAGGATGTTGTAGTAATACAAATGAAGTAAAGTTTATTAGAAGCACAAATCAAAGAGACATATTCAACATTGAAGGTAATCAGAAAGGTGACGTATCAAGTGGTAAGAATGAATCCTTACCTTACCTATCTCAAAGCACTTAATTTATGAAAATTACAAGTAGATTAGGAACTTAGATTAGTGTAGAAGTAGATTTATGATGAATTAAGTCTTGCACAGTTAATAAAAGGTATTATATGATGTACTAATCCTATGGTTAAGAGTGCAAAGAAAAATATTATGTTTTGGGAGACCGCAAGAAGTTTTAAGTTTTGTAAGTTAGTAGAAACAACTTTTTGGAAAGAAGCGGCAAAAGAATTGAATGCAATGTCAGATCTAAGTGAGATTGAAGTAATAAAAAGTTATAATTAGTATTATTTGATCATCAAAGTGAATATAAGTGTTAAGGAGTTCAGAGAGCAGAGATTGGAAGCATTTTGCGATGATTTGGTGAAGGATTTGAGTGCCGAATCTACGCAAGCCCTAAGATCTTGAAAATTGAGGTATTTTACTTGGCAGATCTTTGAATCAGTAAAAGGAATTTTAAGTAATCATGGATGTATCTTTAATTCACAATGTCAGAGACAAAAATAGACCTAGAATGAGAAGGGAACTAGTAGAACCCTTGGAAGATGGCCCTAGGTTGGCTTTATCATCCGTACCAGATAGAGTTTTGCATTTAGAGAATGTAAAAGGTTATCTTGGATGCAAGTTAGAAACCATCAGTGATAGTGATTTTACCAATGAGTATCAAAAGATTTACAACCAAGACATTTCATTGAAAGAAGGATATGATCATTTGAAATACAATGAGATTGTTAAGTATGCATTGTAGTATGAATTTGATAATGAAGAATGCACTAAGATAATCCTTAGAAGAATTCATAATGGGAAGTTTTGGCTAGAAGATAGAGTGATAAAAATTATAGCTGATTTGATTCATGAAGTCACTAGACTATCTAAATCTGGAGCCATTCCTTTAAATGAGAAGAACATGAGAAAAATAGTTATTGATAACACTAATTCATCCTATAATGGCAGAGGAATTGTAATTAGTAATTTCCAACAACATGATGTTAGATACTTATGCAAGATCCTAAAAACTAAGTTTTGTGCAAATTCAAGAGAGGATGACATGGCAGATGGAATGGTACACATAGCTTATTTGATATGTGTGAAATTATGAGAATACAACTATTTGAAAATTTGGAAAAGATCAAGAAGACAAAGTATGCATAATTTAGATTTTCATCTTTGATCACTTACATGTTTTTCCACCTATTGAGAAGATTTCCTTACACCATTGCAAGTGATTGGAATGATGGAAAAACTACAATGGAAAGGATCAATAAAGTGTATATGAGGCATGTTATTGATAAAGTAAATGAGAGTGTGATGTTGGTGATAAAGACATTTAAAAACTTGGTAACTAGAAAATCAAGGATCCCATAGTCCCTTGTGGAGAAATACAAAAATGAAGTATGTTTTATGGTTGATACTAACTTTACCTACATTGAAGAAGTAGAACCTAGAATTGAGTTCATAGACCCTCTTGGCTATGAAATATCTAAAACTAAGATAGAAGAATATGTGAATAGGCTACTTAAGTGCAAGGTTGACACTCACATTAATAGATTTGGAACTTTTGAAGAAAATTTAAACTTGGAAAAGGCTATACTTGAGGAGAAATAGTCTAAGAAAAGAGTTGAGAGCACTATTAAGAAAATACTGAAAGATACAAGAATGATAGAGCAAGAATTCTTAGTGGCAAAGCAAATAGTAGCAGCAATTAGAGATATTGGACAAAAAGAGATTTTGTCTGTACCTCCCTTGTCAGCTAGTGTAGTACAACAAGAAGCTACACAAGTCAAGGTGAAAGTAGAGGAACCAGAGAAGGAACAAGAAGCAAGCAAACCTAGTAGATCCTCTTCCTCCACACCTAGTAAGAGAGTGAAAGAAATTGCTACTGGACCAAGAAAGAGACATAAAACTTTAGTACAACCAGTTCCTAGGAAAAGTTGCAGAAATTAAAGATGATGACACTATTGTTAAGAAGGAAGCATGGAAACCTAGAGTTGACAGAGTGAATGACGAGATTATAAAAGATGGAGACTGATGAATAAATAATATGACCTCTATGACTATTTAGAGAGATTGAATCTTGAAAATGCAGTGGTCAAGCACATGATTCTATCTAATAAGAAGTTTGACACTATTCAAGGTAAGATACCTAATGATTTATTCAAGAAACTTGTTAATAGGAAGAAGAGAGCACAAGAGGAAGACAAAACCATCAGAGAGAATCTTGTGAAGAAACTATGTGATGTGAGAGATGATGAACATATGAAACAAATTTTGAAGCCCCTTAGCACCCATTTAAGGACTAAAAGGAGAACCATTCAGATTATGGTAGGACAATATGAAGAAGTGAATTCAGAGACAGAACAAGCAATAGTTAAGGCTATAGCAGAGTATGTTGGAGAGCCATCAGTTGTAGTAGAGCAAGAAGAAGAAGTAGAACAAGAGGATATTCCCTCTCCACTGACTATAAATATTGTAGAAGAATCTATGAATGTTGAAGGTACAAATATCACCTTGGATACTGATGATAATGTATTCAAGAATCTGGAGAACATTGTTGACAATTCAGCTCTTGATGAACCAGATAGAACTATAGAAGTAGAGCAGACCCAATCTATTGTTAAAGAACCTAAAAAGTATAAGCACCTGTACCCTCTAAAGAAGAAATCAGTCTTACTCCTGAGACTAGAAAGAAGAAGAAAATTGGATCTTTGTTTGAGGATTTAGGAAAAGAAGTAGATGATGATGATCAGATGGAATTGATCACATCTTTGAACAAAATCATTTGGAAGAATAAGAAAGTTAAAAGTCTTGAAGGATATCTAAAGGACCTTACTAATAAGTTACAAGGTATTGTAACTACATAGATTGTAGAAGTAGACCCTCAGGAGAAAGCAAAGAAAGTAATGAGCTCTTTTGATGATGAGTTCAAAAACTTTTTTGAGATTGCAAAGGTAAGAGCACAGGTAGCTTATGAGGCAAAAAAAACTCTTGAACATAAGCTAGAATATCATAAATGGTATCAATAACCTTAATATATGTATAAAGGATTTAAGGAAGAATCTAGAAAGAGGAAAATCTTTGTATATTCAGTGTACAAAATCAGAGACCCTTGTAGCAATAGAAGAATAGAAAATAAAGTTGAAGGAAGCATAAATTTAGAATGAAATCAACCTTCTTTCTAGCCCCACTATAAAGATATTTAATGCAGAGAAGAAGATTAACAAGCTATATGATGAGATCAAAGTTTTGCAAGATGTAAAGGATTGTAAAATGAGAAGATTTACTCTATTAAGAGAGCACACTTCTATGAAGATGAGTATTATTGAAGGACAATTGGAAGAATTTCTTTCAGCTAAGTTATATTTTCAGAAGTTCAGTTTTAAGAATCTCCAAGCATGTGAAATAGTAGCTTATGGACTATGCGCACTACTCAGCGTGGTAGAATCTATCAAGAAATTATGGGAAAAGGAATTAGAGTCAATGAAGATTGATTTTGCAAATTGTGTTGCAAGCCTATCGGCTTTGCAATATTAAATCAAGGTAACCCTTTTTTGAACACAGTTTTGTAACCCTCCTTACCTTATTTTGTCATTGTTGTCAAAGGGGGAGATATATATATATATATATATATATATATATATACATATATATATATGTATATATATATATATATATATATATATATATATATATATGTATATATATATATATATATGTATGTATATATATATATATATATTGTATGTATGTATATATATATATATATGTATGTATATATATATATATATATGTATGTATATATATATATATATATGTATGTATATATATATATATATGTATATACATATATATATATATACATATATATATATATACATATATATATATATATACATATATATATATATATATACATATATATATATATATACATATATATATATATACATACATATATATATATATATATATACACATATATATATATATACATATATATATATATATACATACATATATATATATATACATACATATATATATATATATATATACATACATATATATATATATATATATATATATATATATATATACATACATATATATATATATATATATATATATATATATATACATACATATATATATATATATATATATATATATATATATATATATAGTAGAAAATTGATTAAGGATTGTTACTCTTAGGGGGAGTACTATACAAAGATAATATTTTTTGGAGTTATAAGGATAGGATATATATATGTTATACTATGGCCACAATTTTGACAATTTTGAAGTTTTTGAGTTTTACACTTAGCCAATTTTCTCATATGTTGCCACCAATGACAAAGGGGGAGATTGTTGGAAATTTGGCTGAGTTGGTTACATAAATGTTGTCATTATGGAAACATATGTCTTACATGAAGATTGCACAGGTCAGAGAGCTGGTATGTCAAAGTGCAGTATTAAATTGTCTAAGTATGAGACAGTATGCTGTTGCCAGTGAAGCAGGAAACAATTTTGTTTTGCGATGTTGACTAGAGTAAGTTCAGTGCTTGTGCACTTGAACATAGACTCTATGGTGACTAATGATGACTCATCTCAGAGTGCAAGTCATTACATGTACGAAAGGAGTTATGATAGTTTTGGTAAAGATAGTGTTGAGTCGAGAGGATAGATTTTGAAGACAGAATTGGTAAAGAGTTAAGGGATTATTTTGTTTATCAAAATAATGACTTTACAATATAAAGGGACTACATCCTATATGTTAACCCTTGGATAAAGTTATTTGTAATATGATAGCCGACTGGAAAGTTATTAGTCCTAATAACTTGTATAAATGTAATTGTAAATTGTAAGAAGGCAATGATGTAATGATGAAGTGATATGATGTGAAATATATGATGCATACATAATAGCGATAGTGAAAGAGAAGTAAAGAGATATTGATGCAAGTAGTATAAGGTTATGTACCTTAACCTCTTTTTTTAATTAGTGTATATTGTACATTACTTATTTGGGCAGTGGGCTCATCTGGTAATCACATTTTGTACTGACAACTCCTAATAGAGTCGAGGCTTCTAACAAGGCCTATAGTCCCTTAATTAGGACTAATACACTATATACATGTAATAGACTCCTAACAGGGTCAACATCCTTCACAAGATACTTTTTATTAGTGGATCTTTGTGGGTACCATCCCCACCAGGGTTTTCGCTTGGCCATGGTTTCCTCGAGAACAAATCATGTGTTATGAGTTCTTTTGTTTTATTGCTATGCATGTTGTTTAGCTTCTTATGTTATACATGTATAAAGATAATCTGTTATATCCATAATTGGGAAAAAGTAAAAGTTTGTGGAATACTGATTCACCCCCCTCTTAGTATTCCCTATTTCTAACATGTCGACCATTGGTATGACTCAAAGGTTCAACTAGAGCATGTCCATTATTACTTAAAGGTCCTTCACCTTGATAGCCCATATTCTACAAGAATGTGTAGCCTTTTCCATAGCATTTAGGGGAGATGGGAGTAGCAACTATCGTACTATCTTCTTCCTCTCTATAGATCTAATCTCTAATAGCTTTTTCTTCTTTTTCTGCCTCTAAGGGTATAGACGCGTGAACAAAGGTATTGAAAACCATCATGGAAGAAGTAGAAGGCTTCATGTTGTATGAAGGTCTACCATATGACTTAGGAGAGGTAGGCATAGCAACAATAGAGTCCAATGTGTATTTTCCCATACCAATACTCATCATTTTTAATTTTTGCTCAGCAATAACAAGGGACACACTAGGATCATGAGAAGATTTATTGTCTACAAAAAACATTTCAGCAATAGTGAGAGTATTAATAGAAATAGCATTTTCCCTAGGAATCACAATTTTAGCTCCATTGTACGGGAATTTGATGCATTGGTGGTAGGTAGAAGGAATAGCTTGCATGTCATGGACCTAATGATGACCCAAAATAATGTTCTATGTGAGTGGGATGTCTAATACTTGAAACACAATATCTTTCACAACTGGACCCACTCTGAAAGTAAGCACAATAAGACCCTTTAAAGACCTCTCCACCTCATCGTATGCTTTGATAGTGATCTTTTTCCTAGGATCTACAGCAAATTTAGACAATCCCAATTGTTGCACAACATGAAAGGAAACAATATTCAACCCTACACCATTGTCTATCAGGAGTTGGTGGACTTGAGTATGGTATACTAGGACCTCGATATGTAAAGAAAGATTATGTGGGTGGCTAAGGGATGTGTCATCCTCTACAGAAAATGAGAGATGGTGAGGAGATGAGATATGATTGACCATAGCCTAGAACTTATCTAGATCAATGTTATTAGGGACATTTTCTATGCGGAGAGCCTTTTCAAGGATCTCTTTATGCAAGGGGCATAGCTCAAGCAACTCAAAAATGGATATTTGGGTTGGTTTTCATTGCAACTAGTGAACAAGATCATAGCTAGATATGGCTGAAGGAGCCACTTTCTTAGAAGATGAGGTTTGTTTGGGATCATCAGTAGTTCAAAGGACAATTTTGGTTTGCCCCCTAGTAATAGCATTTAGTGCCTCACTTCAGGAAGATGAACCATTAAGTGTTTGCAAGACCAACTTAGGCATATCACAATTGTCATCACTATTACCTTGAGATCAAATCATGAAAACACTCTCAACGGGTTCTACCATGTTAATCATAGTCTCATTGTGAGTATATGTATAATTGATATTGGCATCATGATTTTTCTTGTTCTCTTGAGAGAACTCACCCTTTTCATACTCAGGTACAGGAGTTTTGAAAGCCTTGTGATTAGAATTCTTAACCAAGTTGTCTGTGAGAACTATGTCTCCATCATTAAGATCTTGAATAGCATCTTTGAGCTTGAAACAATTATCCATGTTGTGTCCCTTACTTCTATGGTAATTTTAGAAATGATCCTCTTTCCACAATCAGGCTTAATTGGTAGGTTGAAGGGATGAGAATTGTCAGGAAGCATAAGATACTTGTTGGCAACCAAGGTCTTAAGAATCATGTCATAAGGTTCGGCCAACTTGTTGTAGACTCATCATTGATATGATTTCTTGGGTTTGTCTACATATTGATGTTTAGGTGCACTTTGAGTGTTGGAAGCCTCTTGTTGTTTAGCTATGTAGATAGCATTGTAGAGGTGGAAAGCAAACTCTTTAGCTTTAGGAACATCCACAACCCCATCGTTGACAACATTATTTTTTTTGTTCCAGGGTTTGTTTTTGTCCTTTCCATTACCTTTGGTATCTTTGTTGAGAACAATATCCCCTTTTCTTATGGAAACATCCTCAATATAGTATGCACTTTCAACCATGTCGTTGAAAGAGGAAAATAGTTATTTCCTTAGATCGTAATATAATTTAGGTAAAAGCATGTTAAAAAGATGTCAATCCTTTCCCTCTCAGGTAGTTGACGAGGATATCTAGAATATAATTATTGGATATTGCTAATGCATTGGTGGTGATTGAGACATTTAATATGTTTAATCACTATGTTACTGAATGAGCACCCATACTATTGTCATTTGTGTTTTGTCACTGATGTCAACATATGCTTCCATGAAGGAACTAGACTAGTAATCATAGTATATGGAAGATGTATAGATGTTTTAGATGCTACAAAGTCAGATGGATGTTTGCATCTTATATCTAAGGTCACATCATTAATGGATGCATATTAAGGAAGATACAACTATTTTGGTAAAGATTGGTCACTAGACCGTGACAATGAGAATTGACAGAGTTAGTCTCTGATTTTTTGATATAGATTTCAGAAGGATTGGATTCAAAGTATGCGATCTTGAAGGATGATTGAAGAAGTACTAAAGGATGTTCATTGGTTAGCACAAGGTACAGAATGATTGCTGATGTCATCTAGGATGTGTGCTTTGGCGATGGCTTATTCTGAAGCTGACTCAAAGAATGAAGCATGTGTTTTGTTTAACAAGCATAATTCAAGGATTTCAATCCTTAATTATTGTCATGTAATCATTATAAACTTTTTTTAGATACCATGTGTATCTTAGCAAGGGGTTATGTAATTGTTTATAATTATAAAAGCCTTATGGGTTGATCTGATCTTAGTAAGATGTAATAAGGCATAAATATAAGGTCTTTTCTTTGGAAAAGATGGGGATGGGATATATGTGATATAAGAAGGTTGCAAACTTGTGTCTACTATATGTAGAAAAGAGGATTGTTGGTGGACTTCATTAGAACTGATCAAGCAAAGATAGTTGCTAGCAAACAATTTAAAAGATTGTTTATTTCTCCTTATACACTTGTTGTGAACTAGTGAGTCTAGAAGGAAGACTTAACCTTCTTTGGACAGTGAGCCCTCTTTGTTCTTGACTCCTGATAGGGTCTATCCTCTAACATGGACTATGTACTGTAATGTTTCAATAAGCTCCTAATAAAGCTATATCTTCTAACAAGGATTACTATACTCTCAGTACATCATTAGCGGGTGCTAATTCCCACTGGAGTTTTTACCTTTAACAGGGTTTCCCCATAACAAAAATATTGTGTTATTGTGTTGGTATTCATTGTGTTCATTAGATCTAATATTGATAAGCTTAAAGTTAAAAAGTTTAATATTCTTTGATACAACTGATTCACCCCCCCCTCTCAGTTGTATTGTGGACTGTTAATCCTAACAATTGGTATCATAGCTTGTGGTCCTTAGATAGAAAGCTTAATAGATTGAGGTGATCTTGGAAAATGGCATTCTATAGGAAGGATAGCCCTAAGTTTGATCCTAAAAAATTTGATAGTTGGAAAAATAAGATGCGAACAAATTTGCTATGTTTGGGCATAGACTACTAGATGATTGTGAAGAAGAAAGAAACTTTGAAGGCTGAGAATGATATAGGGTCAGCTACCAATGATGAAAAGAAACTATTTTCATGCAACATGGTTGCAAGAGAAGCACTAATTGATGCACTATCCAAGGATGAGTTCACTAAAATTAAAGATTTGGATTTGGCACATGATATTTGGAATAGACTAGAGGTACTCTATGAAGGAGACAAATATACCAAACAAGAAAAATTATAGAATTGGAAGATAAAGATGGAGAAGCTGCAAATGAATGAAGATAAAAGAATTAGGTTCTATGTTCAAAGGGTTACAGAAGCTGTAGTTGGAATCAAAAATTATGGAGGTACTTATGATGAAGAAGAAGTCATTGCAAAGATTCTCAGATCTCTAACTCTTGCTTACAAATTCAAGGCAATGTCTATTCAAAAAACTATACCCCTAACTCCAAACTTTAGCAGAGAGATGTTGATTACAAAGTTAACCACTTTTGAAGCTATGGAATTAGGAGAAGTTACTCCTAAAGTTGAATCTACATTTAGGGCATCTGAACACAAAAAAGCATCTACACTTCTGAGCACAAGAAAAGAAGACCTAAGAGAAGAGCTTGGTGAATATGCTACGGAATGGGAGAAGATAATGGAAGAAGAAAAGAAGATGGGAGAACTTGTTGCATTGATAGCCAAAATAGAGAAAAGAGGTAAGGGTAAATTTGAAGGAAAATTACCTTCGAAATGTTTTTCATGCAATAAGGTAGGTCATTTTGCATCTAGATGTCCTACAATAGTTCCTAAATACAAACTTGATTATGCAAAGATTAGAAGAGATAAAGAATGTTATTATACTAGTGAAGGAATCTTTGATGATGATGATGATTTAGATAATGAAGACATTGGATTTGTTTCTATTAAAGATGAACCTGTTCATGAAGAAAAGCCTTAGTATCTCATGTTGACAAGAAAACTGAATGGATAATTGATAGTGGATGTTCTCATCACATGATTGGTGATAAGAATAAATTTGTTAATTTATTAAATTATGATGGAGGTGTTTTAAGATTTGGGGACAATCTCCCAAAATCCATCATAGGAATAGGATCTATCACTTTAGATGGAAAGACTAATACAGATAATGTACTACTTGTTGAAGGACTGAAACATAACTTATTGAGTGTTGGATAGTTGATGGATAAAAACTTTCAGTTGAGTTTTGTTGATGGTAAGTGCCTTATTAGAAGCAAGGAAGGAAAACTGGTTGCTACCGGTTCAAGATCTAGAGGTAATGTATTTGAACTAAACACATTTGGAGCCTCTTGTTTTGTTGCAAAGGTAGATGATATTTGGTTATGGCATAGAAGATTCTGTCATGTTAACTTTGATAACATTGTGAGAGCAAGTATGGCTAATGGAGTAAGAGATCTACCAAAAATTGTGAAACCTTCTAACATTGTATGCAGAGAATGTGTTATGGGAAAGCAAATCAAAAATAGTCGTGAAAGCAAAACATTTACATCAAAAGGAAAGTTGGATCTAGTAGATACAGATCTATGTGGGCCTACAAGAGAAAAGTTATACTACAGTGAAAGGTATTTCATACTCTTTGTTGATGAATTTTCTAGAATGATGTGGGTTACTTATTTGAGAGAGAAATCAGAAGCATTTGACAAATTCAAGTTTTTAAAAGCAAAGGTAGAAAATGAATCAGGACTAAAAAATAAAGTGTTTAAGATCAGACAGAGATGGAGAATTTACATCAGATTTATTCAATTCATACTATGAAGAGTATGGAATAAAAAGACAAACATCTACTCCTAGGACTCCACAACAAAATGGAATAGCAGAGCGAAGAAACAAAACTATACTTGATGCTGCCAAGACAATGTTGATTGAAGGAAATGTATCTCATGTGCATTGGAGAGAGGTTGTTGGAACAATAGTGTACACATTTAACCTAATTCAAATCAGAGATGGAACAAGTAAGAATCCCTATGAATAGTGGTTTGATCACACTCCTACTACAAAATATTTTAGAATTTTTGGTAGTAAATGTTATATCAAGAGGGATAATGAGATAGGGAAATTTGATGCTAGAAGTGATGAAGGTATCTTCCTTGGTTACTCTGTTAAATGAAAGACATACAAATGTTTCAATTTGAGATTAAGGAAAATCATTGAAAGTAACAATGTAAGAATATATGAGAAATTTCAGATATAGGAAAGAATGTATGACAATAGTGAGATATCAGAAGTGAAAGAAACCTCTTCTGCTAAAGAATAACTTGTTGAGGAAGAAAGTGAAAAAAAGGCTTGTAATGATACAAGAAAGAATACTAAAACTCCTAAAACTCCAAGGTATGTAAAAAATAACCATCTTGAAAATCAAATTATTGGCAATACCAGTCAGGGAGTACTAACTAGATCCAAAGTTAGAGAAGAAATTTATTTAATTTCTCAAGTTGAGACAAAGAATACAAATGAAGCCTTTAAAGATGAATCTTGGATAAATGCCATGAAAGAAGAACTGGATTAGATAAAGAAAAACAATACTTGGGAATTGGTTCCAAGACCTAAAAATAGAAATGTTATAGGAACAAAATGGGTCTTTAGAAACAAAATGGATGAAGAAGGAATAGTTGTAAGAAACAAAGCAAGACTGGTGTGTAAAGGATACTCACAACAAGAAGGCATAGACTTTGAAGTAACATTTTCTCCTATTGCTAGAATAGAGGTAGTAAGATTACTTCTATCTTATGCTACACACAAGAACTTCAAAGTGTATTAGATGGATGTTAAATATCCATTTCTAAATGAAGATCTTGAAGAAGAAGTATACATAGAATAACTAGATGGATTTCCTCTATGTGAAGACAAAGACATGGTGTGTAAATTGAAGAAAGCTCTGTATGGGTTGAAGCAAGCTCCTAGGGCTTGGTATGCAAGGTTGGACAAGTATCTACCTGGACTTGGATTTAGAAAAGGCAATGCAAATAGTAATTTGTATTTGAGAACTACTGAAGATGGAATCCTAATAGGAGAAGTATTTGTGGATGATATTATCTTTGGAGGTAATGATGATCTATGTAAGAAATTTGCTAAAGAAATGGAAAGTGAATTTGAAATGTCCATGATAGGTGAAATGAAATTCTTCCTTGGATTGCAAATAACTCAGAATGAGAATGGTATTTTCATTTCTCGGACCAAGTATCTCCAAGAATTACTTAAGAAATTTGGTATGGAAGATTGTAAACTGGTAGGAACACCTATGGTGACTGAAACAAGCTAAAAATTGATGATGAATCAAAATGTGTCTTTCAGACATTGTATAGATCAATGGTTGGAGGGCTACAATATCTAATTCACACCAGACCAGATATTGCTAATACTGTTGGAATTGTTGCTAGATATCAGGCAGAACCCAAAGAGACTCATCTAGCTATTGTTAAAAGGATACTGAGGTATCTTAGAGGAACCATAGACTATGGTTTATGGTATGAAAAGAATGATAGCTTTGAAATTCATTCTTATAATGATGCTGATTGGGCAAGAAATATTGATGACAAAAAAGTACAAGTGGTGGTGCATTTTTCCTTGGGAAAAAGTTGGTTTCTTGGCTAAGTAAGAAACAAGATTATATAGCACAATCTACTACTGAATCAGAGTATGTTGTTGCTGCTATAAATTACACTCAGATTATTTGGATGGAAAATGTTGATATACATTGGAATAAATTTTGAAGAGCCTATGGTTATTCATTGTGACAACACTAGTACAGTAAACATGTCAGAGAATCTAGTGATGCATTCCAAAACTAAACATATTTCTATCAAGTATCACTTCTTAAGAGACAAGGTGGCACAAAAAGAAATCAAATTAGAATATATCAGTACAAAAGAGAAGATTGAATACATCTTAAAAATGCCACTACTGAAAGATACCTTTGAATATCTTAGAGGTATGCTAGGGGTTCCAACCCCTCCTAGTTAGAACTAAATGATGTAGAGATGCATCAGTCCAGAAGTGTTCAGAGCCTAATCCTTTTTCTGGACTAGATGTAGGGATCTACTCCTCAGGGGGAGTGATCATAGCATAAAGTTCATATGTGAAGGAATTTGAAACCCCATGGCACCCTTTTTGTCATTTTTTTCAAAGGGGGAGTGTTGCTATGTGAAAATCCTCAATAATTGGGGAGATTGTTTTGTTGAAGGACTTTTGGGTTGATACAACCTTGGGATAAAGATTTTCCCATATGTTGAGATCAATGCCAAAGGGGGATATTGTTGGATATTTCTAATACATGGGTGGTGATTGAGACATTTAATATGTTTAATCACTACATTACTGAATGAACACCCACACTATTGTCATTTGTGTTTTGTCACTGATGTCAACATATGCTTCCATGAAGGAAACAGACTAGTAATCACAGTGTATAGAGGATGTATGGATGTTTCAGATGTTGCAAAGTTAGATGAGAGTTCAAATGGATGTTGTGATCTTATATCTAATATTTCATCATTAATGGATGCATATTAAGGAAGATACAATTGTTTTGGTAAAGACTGGTCACTGGACTGTGACAATGAGAATTGACAGAGTTAGTCTCTGAGTTTTTTATATAGATTTTAGAAGGATTGGATTCAAGGTATGTGATCTTGAAGGATGATGGAAGAAGTAATAAAGGATGTTCATTGGTTAGTGTAAGGTATGAAATGATTGGTGACATCATCTAGGACGTGTGCTTTGGCGATGGCTTATTCTGAAGCCACCTCAGGGAATGAAGTGTGTGTTTTGTTTAACAAGCATAATTCAAGGATGTCAGTCCTTAATTGTTGTAATGCAATCATTGTAAACTTGTTTTAGATACCATGTGTATCTTAGCAATGGATTATGTAATTTTTTGTAATTAGAAAAGCCTTATGGGCTGACCTGATCTTGGTAAGATGTAATAAGGTATAAATATAAGGTCTTTTCTTTGGAAAAGATGGGGATGGGATATATGTGATATAAGAAGGTTGTGAATTTGTGTTTTCTATATGTAGAGTAGAGGATTGTTGGTGGACTTCATTGGAACCGATCAAGCAAAGATAGTTGCTAGCAAACAGTTTAAAAGATTGTGTATTTCTTCTTATACACTTGTTGTGAACTAGTGAGTTTAGAAGGTGGACTTAACCTTCCTTGTTGCCCTCTTTGTTCTTGACTCCTAATAGGGTATGTCCTCTAACATGGACTATGTACTGTAATGTTTCAATAAGCTCCTAATAGGGCTATATCTTCTAACAAGGATTACTATACTCTCAGTACATCATTAGTGGGTGCTAATTTCCACCGGGGATTTTACCTTTAATAGGGTTTCCCCGTAACCAAAATATTGTGTTATTGTGTTGGAATTCATTGTGTTCATTGGATCTAATATTTATAAGCTTAATGTTGAAAAGTTTAATATTCTTTCATACAACTGATTCACCCCCCCCCTCTTAGTTGTATTGTGGACCGTTAATCCTAACAATAATGACCTCCAACATTGCAAGTAGGTAGTGAATGATTCACCTTGATTTTTCCTGAGAACACTTAGGTCTATCATGGTAATAGGTTGTTGAATGTTGTATGAATAATGTTGAGTGAAATGCCTAGCCATCTCATCAAAGGTCTTGAGAGGAGGTGTTAATTTTTTGAACCATTCAAGAGCTTGTCCCCTTAAACTCCCAGGGAACAACCGTAGTAGGAATGTGTCCTCATGAAGGAAGTCCATGCTAAGAGCATAAAAATGATGCACATGATCATGGGGATCACCATTTCCATCATACTTGTCATATTTGGGAACCTTAATATCCTTAGGAAACAGGACCATGTATAGACTCCTATCAAAGGGAAGAGCACACATAGATTCTACAAAAGAGACCTTTGGAGGTTCCTTTTCTATTGCAAGTTGAGCAAGACGCTGATTTGTTTGTTTCAATTCATCTCTAAGGATTTCCAATTTGGTTGGCACTCTTTGTTGAATGAATTGATGAAAATCATAACCATGAGGGAGCTTGTATCCTCTAGATGTCATGTATTGAAAGTATTGATCTCCATTATGCTCTAAAATTTTATGCATCAATTGCTAGGAAGCCTCATCTTGTTCAAACCTCATAAGTTCTTCACTAGAAACATCATCATTGGCCTCTTCCTCATGATGAGAGGGAGGAGATCTAGGAGGTGAAGAAGGTGTGGAAAAATTTCATCTTGGAGGAGACCTTGGCGGTGTATTATTACCATGATTGCCACTAGCACCAAAAAAAGGTCTATTTTCATAACCACTAGTCTTGGCTTAATCGTGAGACATTCCTCTTGAAGCCATGCACCTAGCAGAATCCATTATGATTTTATTATGCTCTTTATCTAAGCATGCTTGGTTGTCTCTCTACTCAAAGTGTTCTTGCAAATGACAATATTTCTCTTGTTTAGTCATAGTAAGTGAGACACTGTCTGTGCTTTTGGGGGTCTTGAATGCAGAGAAGAGGAAGCCTCCTTTATACCATTGGGTGACCTTGGAATCCTTGGAATCCTTAGATTTTATTGGGCTAGAACTATCATCACTAACTAGCACTCATGAGCATCTTCTAGGAGAAGCTAACTGTGGATAGTTGAACAGGGGGTGACTCCCTTGCTGAAATTGAAACCAAGTTGTAACCGACATGAAAAGAAATGTTGTTTGACTAATAGAATGAGGAAAAGTTTCTTAGATTTTGAGATAAGCACAACAAATAAAGATAACTTGTCGAGATAGGACAATAGAGATGGCTTGTCAAAGGTGCTCAAGAATTTACAACAGTCCATTGACTCAAGCTGAGATATGAGCAAGAAGCTCGATTAGCTAGAGAGGTAATTGTAGTGTGACAAGTGATCGAAAGTGGCATTTCATAGCCTCAAACCCAATAGTTTTAACTCATCTTTCTTAGTCTAGAAAAATCTTAAACATGCAAATAACAAGCTAGATTTAGGTAAGAATGGGAAAGGACACTTTGCAACAAATTGAGAGTCAAATTTGAAAGCTCCAGATTGTAGACAACAATAAGACAACAAAATGATTCTATGTGATAGTTCTCAGGATAGTAGGACAAGAGAATTTGGTGAGATGATATTTCACATGCATGACAATGTGATAGTAACCAAGTAGTTGATGAGATAGAATTTATAACTTTCAGGTGATACAAAGTGAGCAATGAAGTATTGTGTGATAATATCTAGGTAGATGGTGTGGTGATTGTTTAGTATCATATGATGTTTCACCAGTGAACATGTAAGACCTAGTTTTGAAGGTAATTTAATCAAAGTTGCAGTTTGATAAGTTCAATTTCTTAGTTTGGAACGTAGTAACAATAGAAAATAGATAGGTTTGCAAATAGCGAGTGATCAAACATGTCATAAAACACTTTGAACAAGGGAAAAATCAACCTTGCCAAGACATGCACTTGGGATATAAAAAAAAAATTAAAAAAATCCTATGAACACTGTTGTGATGTTTGATGTTCAAGAATGTTCACACGGGTAAATCACAACAAAGACAATTCAAGCACTTGCTAACCTAGAAAGATAAAGGCTCAATACACATACAACTTAGTCCACACTTGATGTCCCATTGCCTCACAGAAAGTGGTTGCCCATAATAGATATTGGCTTTGTCATGGAAGTGCCAATGAAACAACCTAATGAACACAGATGGTGAGCGTAAAAATCTTGGGGTGATTTAGGTAGTCCACTAGGATCGATCCTTTCACCAAGATGTTGAGAGGCAAAACTAGGTAGCTTCTATCTAAGGTTCATAATAAGGGCTTCCATTTTCAATACCCCTCTTTCTCCCTGAAGGAACTCCTAACCTTGCGGCAAGTAATGGACCTTGCGGCCACAAGAGTACCTTAAGAATTCTTGCTTAGCATTTTTCTCATGGTCACAATCCCGCAAGTACTCACACTAAGAGAAGACAAATATTACGTCTACCAAGGTTTTGTGTCCTTGATAGCCTTGAGTTTATAGTGGGTTAGAATAGCTAGGTATTAGCTTGTCCCCACTTGGGTCATTCCTCTTGATTGCTCAAGAGCAGGCCCTCTAAAGGATTCTAGACTAAACAAGAAGTGGGTCAACCTTTGAAAGTCAAGGTTTCTGGTTCACCACAAGGGTGAAGAGCATACTACCCTATCTCAAAAACCTTTCCCAAACATGCCAAGCAATGTTCAATTAACCCTCTTGTTTTCAAAATCTAGAGGTGGGTCAAGATTTCTAGTTCACGACAAGGGTGAAGAGCATACTCTCCTACCACCAAAAGACTCTAATGACAAGATATTAAGTGCCTAAAAAAATGAACTAGTATACTACCACACTTAAAAATAGAAAGAAAAAAGAAGCACTTAATTGTTTGGTTTTTATGCTTTGGGAAGCCTTGCAAGAAAGATTAGTAGCCCTTGTGCATTTGAAGCTTTGACATGCGCTCTTTTAGAAAATTATGCAAGAAATTAGGGCAAACCTACAAGCACAAATCATTAGGCCCACAAGGGTTAGTATAGAAAAATCAGATATAAGTTGCAAATAAATCTCTGTCTTAACACAACGAATCAAAAAAATAGAAAGTAGAAAACCTAAATCTTGCAAAGAAAAAACCAAAAATAGTCACTTCCAGGCCTAGGCAATAGTTTGTGCTAGTAGAATTTCGCACGATACTTTGCACTATAGGGGTGTGGTAGTTTTGTTCTGAATGATACTTCGCATTACACTAGATGACAAAATGCTATATAGTAGTGCGATGGAGCTCTATATAGGTGTATGATACTTTTGACTAGCAAAGTATCATACGGATATGAAAGAAAATATCATACGACACCGAGAAAATATTGTATGATACTCTGTCAAAATATACAAAAAAAATAGCTGAACAATAAGATAAAAGTGACGAAAGAAAATATAAAAAATGCAAGAAAAGAAAGGCAAAACAGAGCTGTTCAAGCCCTATGGTGGGCACCAAAAATGTACACTCAAAATGTGCACTTCTCTAAGCCATTGATTCCAAGGGCATCCATGGATTGGAAACCTTGAAAAGTGACCTAGAGCTCCATAGGCATGGAGTGCAAGGGTGTTTAGAGGGCTCTCAGCTAGAGCCATTAAGCATGCAACCTTGCTAGTAAACCATGCAATGGGAGATTCAAAGAGAATGCAAGAATGCAAGAATGCAACTAAACTATGAAAATGAGAGTGTTACAAGCCATTACTAATTAAGCTATGTGAACTAAGCTAAATCATGAAAGGAAACTAAGTTAATAATGCTATGAAAAAACTAAGTTACAATGCAATTATGAAGACTAAAATGCAACAAGCTCTCCAAAAGCTCCAATGTCATGAAGAAAACCTATAGCACAACATTAGCATCAAGTGTGGGTCCCCAGAATGAGAAGAGAGCTCTCCTTTTAAAGATAAATGGACCATGGAGATTAAGAGACAAAAGATTTGATCAAGGATGGAGTTTGAAAGTGGGAGCAATCCTTGTGCACAAGTCTCCTCCAATGAGAAAGAAGTGTTGACTTTTGTCCCTCATGTGAGACAAAAAGCCTTTTTCTTCTTATTTATAAAATAGGAATAATGCTTTACTTGTGCAACTTAGGATAAAAGGTAAGTGGGGGCTTTTTATTTAATAAAAGGTGAGGGAATTCCTTTTAATTATATAAAGACTTAGGATAAAATGGTTAATCCATAGAATATAATTGAATAAATGATATAATTAGGATTTGATCAAGAATAAGCAATTGATAAGTTTAGCAAATAATGCTAGAAAGGGGCTAATACTCTAGATGACCATTTTTGGCTAATTACAAGGGTTATGGGGTTAATCAAGGTGAAATGAGGTCATTTATAGACCTTTTAAAGTGTATTGGGGGGTAATTGGACATCTAGTTTTCAAGTTGACATCTTGCTTGTCAACCTGAAAATAATTATTATCATTTTTGTGAGTCTAGTTTGGGACAACTAATTTGAAACTATCTACATTCAGTTTTAAGAGTAGTTATTGGGTTGTTGTCAAGTTTTAGATGTATGAAGACCTATTTAAATATAGGATCCACAAGTGTGTGAGCATGTGAGAGTTAGGGGAAACAAGTGTAACAAGTTCTTGATCAATAAAAAAGAAAGTTCTTACAACACTTATTGTTCTAGCCATGGGTACAATCACTTCTCCTATGACTTTAAATATTTACAACAATGCAATGGTGATTTGGAGATGAATTAAAATGGATATCCTTTGAGATATTTTCATTTCCATGCCAATAGTGTACTGTTCCATTAACTTCTAAGACAAAGAATATAATTTATTCTTGACTATTTCTGAATTGTGTATATAACCAATCTTTGATTATTTTTGAAGTCCTCATGAGAATGTAGGCTTGTCCCACTTTCCGTGATGAATGTGGCTTGTGGGAGGAGTCTAGAACTATATTACATGTTCTTATTGTTAGAAAATGCAATTGAAATAATTATTATATTGTCATTGATGTCAAAACTTAACTGGTAAGACAGTTTCTATCTAAGAAAGTACTATATCTATTGATTGATGAAATGGATTAGGGAAAGGGAGATAACAAGAGAACCTAGGGAAAGGTTGCGTTATTTGATACTTCAATGAGTACTTGATTATTTGGCACAATGATAAGACAATGTATTATTTATCTAAGTAAGAAGAAAGAATGAAGAAGTAGTCTTAACTGAGTAAAAGTGAAGAAATCTAGTTTAAGCTAAGTTATGTTAGTGTCGATCGAGAGCCAGTATATGAAGAGTAAATCTAGTGTTAAACGAACATCAGTTTATGTCGAGTGAGAGGAAATTACCAAGAAAGTTAGTGTTAGCCAAGGAAGATAGTTTGTAGATATGATTGAGTTACACAGTGATGACCAAGGAGATGAACATAGTATTGACCAAGCGTTAGTAATTTACATTTGGAGGAAGAATTCAAAATCCTAGCCAACATAGTTAAATTCTTGGGTTATGTAAATTGCATTGACTTTATTAATTGATGTAAGGAGAATTTAATGCATGGTAAATCATTTTATTATGGATTCATTAAGGAGATTGAAGATGTATCTAGAAGGAAGGATGAATAACTTAAATGATGGAAGGATTCAATGAATATTACCTAAACCTAAGATCTACTGAGGAGATTAAGAAACAAAAGGTGGATGTACCTATTGAAGAAGTATAAAGGAAAATGTATGTGTGAAGTTATAGTAGTATGCTAGATTTGTTGATGTTATTGGCTGATAAGTCTAAGCTGAAGGTTGAAGGTAAAGGAGTTGATCAGAGTTGTGATTGCTTCAAGAGAATCCCGAGCAGATCAGAGAAGGAGATGGAAATGGAGCTCAGTCAATAAATCAACATATACATGCGAATTGGATCTATTATTTGTAAAGTGAATTGTATGTTTTTCAGATTAGAAATTACTTCTACTTTCTAACCATTGTATTAGTCTAAATCCTTTAATCAAGGTTGACCTAATAGTCATTGTTTAAATCCTTTAATCGATGTGGCATTCTAATGGAAAGTACTTAAATCCTTTAACCAGGTCACTTTTGACAAAGTGTTTAAATCCTTTAACAGGGTCACACCTAATAGTGTATTTGTAAACCTTTAACAAGGTTGGATTTTCATAGAGCTCACTTTAGAAGAGTGAAAATATCAATAACATGTTACAAAGTGGTTTTTCCCAATTTGGGTTTCCACTATAAATCTTGGTGTTATACTTGTGTGAATGTTTTTTGTGAATGTTTCTATATTTTGTAAGTTAATTACTACTGGATAGTAGACTGTATGTTATATGTTTTTGGTATATATACTTTAGAGACTGAGTTGTGTTGGTGATTAGATCTAAGATTATTGAAGTGCTCAAAATTTCAATTGGTACATCTGGACTTGAGAACAACTGATTCACCCCCCCTCTTTGTTGTTCTAAATAATATTAACAACTAGTATCAGAGCTATTGGTACTTATAGAGAAACATTATAAAGATACTTGAAGCTAATGATCAAGATGTATAAAAAGGAGGTACTAAATTTGATCAAGGAGAACTTCCCAACATGGAAGAGTCGTATGAAACTGCATCTAGCTGGTATTGGTGATTCAATGAAATACTATCTTGAACATGACTATGTTATACCTTTTCCACCTTTGATTGTCAATTAGATGAAAGAAAAATAGGAACACAATCATGCAATCTTGGAGATTCCATCTGCCTTAAGCTATCTTGAATTTGAAAATATCAAGGATTGCACTATTGTAGAGAAAATGTGGGATACTCTTGCAACCATCTATGGTGGTGATATAAATGTACTAAGGGAAAAAGATGAAATCTTGAGAGGTAAGTTTGATGAAATGAAAATGGAAGAAGGTGAGAATATTACTTAGTATTGTCGTAGAATTAAGGAGGTAGTGATTTCTATTAGAGGATCTAATGGAATCATTGATGATGAGACTGTTATTAGTAAACTATTGAGAACTTTTCTTCCTGTCTATGCTATCAAAATTTTAGCAATTCAAGAATCAAGATGTAACCTTGGTAATGTTCTAACTTTGGAAAGTCTTGTTGGTAAGCTTACTACTTTTAAGCTATTTAACTATGATAACTACACTATTCTTAATGTTGAATCTGCATTCAAGTTACAAATGGTTTTGCATAAACCTAAGAGAGAAAAAGGAAAATGTGTGAAAAGTGAAAGATAGTGACACTTCTGATGAGGAACTATATGATCTTGAGGCACTCATGGCTAGAAGATTAAAAAGAGGAAAAGGCAAATATAAAGGTAAACTTCCTATAATCTATTTTTCATGTAACAAAGTTGGCCATATTACTACAAGATTCCCTGACAGGAATGGCAAGGATGTGGAAAGAGGAAGGAAGTACAAAGATAAGAGAGATCACAAAGATCACTGAAGGTATAAATATTACAAGGATAAAGGTAAGAAATCTTGCTATATTGTTGAAGAGGAAACTGATAGTGATAGTGATAATTTTGATATTGAAGTAGTTTATGTTACTATGAAAGATGATTCTGATGAAGATGAGAAAACTACACTTATTTCTTTTGTGAGTAAACGTGATAAATTGATTATTGATAGTGGTTACTCACATCACATGACTAGTGATAAAAGTAAATTTGAAACCCTAGATCATTAAAATGGTAGAAGTGTTAAGTTTGGTAATGATGCACCACATCTCGTGAGAGGTAAAGGATCAATTAAGTTAACTAATAAGATCACATGTGAAAATGCATATTGGGTTGAAGATCTTAACTATAATTTTTTGAGTGTTGCACAACTTAATATCACTAGTTACCAAGTGGAGTTCCATCACAAAAAGGCTAAATATTTGATGCTACTGGTGAACTAATCAAAAGTAGAGAACAGACTAGAGGTAATTTGTTCTATCTAGATCTATCTGAAGAGACATATTTGTTTGCACAATTTGATGATGTATGGTTATGGCATAAGAGGCTATGTCATGTTAAATTTGAGAATTTGGTAAGTATTAGTAAAAGGAAGAAAGTTAGAGGTTTACCGAGATTAAAGAAACCTGATAATGTGATGTGTAAACAATGTCATTTGGGTAAAATGACACAGTCTAGTTTCAAGAGAGAGACATTTACTTCTAAGAATATTTTGCATTTGGTTCATACTAACCTTTTTAATCCTATGGGTGTACAAAGCTATTGTGGTGCTAAGTACTTTATTCTATTTGTAGATGACTACACTAGGATGATGATAGCAATGTTTTTGAAAGAAAGATATGATGCATATTAGTTGTTTAAGTGGTATTTGGAAAAGGTTGAAAAAGAAATAGGTAGAAGCCTAAAATGTCTGAGATCTGACTGAGGTGGAGATTTTATATCAAATGATTTCAATCTATTCTACAATGATAGAGGAATCAAGAGAAAGATGTCAGCACCTAGAACACCTCCACAAAATGGTATAGCTGAGAGGAGAAGTAGGTCAATTATGGATTGTGTAAGGACATTAATGATTGAGAAGAATGTTTCAAAAAAATACTAGAGAGAAGTAGTGAGTATAGTTATTTATACCTTAAACCAAGTACAAATCAAGAAAGGTAAAAATATTACACCTTATGAACTATTGCATGGATATGCATCTAATGTGAAATACTTTAGAATCATTGGTATTAAATGCTATATATTGAAAGATAATAGAAATGGAAAGTTTGATACAAAAAGTGATGAAGGTATATTCCTAGGTTATTCCACTAAGAGCAAATCTTATAAGTGTTTGCATTCTAACACTAACAAAATTGTGGAAAGTACAAATGTGAGAGTTTATGAATATGCAGAGAAAAATCAAACAAGAAAGTAAACAAGAACCTGAAGACTATAGATCTTTTATTTATATGGAAGAAGGAGAGGTAAGTAAAACACCTGCACCAAATGCATAGTCATGGGTAAGAAACACCAATCATTAGGAGGATGCTGCCAAGCAATCAGAAGTAGAAACTAAAAATTTTCATGATGAACTTGAAGATCAAGGAGAGAAGAAATCTGAACCTACATTGGCACAATATGTGAGAAGACATCATAAGCTTGAGAAAATAATTGGAGATAAGGAATATAGAGTCTTAACCAGAAGTAAGTTGAAAGACCCTACATGTTTATTATGTGAGTTTGAACCTAAGATACTAAAAGATTGTTTAGAGAATGAAGACTAGATTCAAGCTATGAATGAAGAAATAGATCAAATAGAGAAGAATGATACATGGACTCTAGTGTCAAGACTAGAAAACAAGAATTTTATTGGAACAAAATGGATATTTAGAAATAAGCTTAATGAACATGGACAAGTCACAAGGAACAAGGAAAGACTGGTATGCAAGGGTTATGCACAAGAAGAAGGAATAGACTATGGGGAAACATTTTCCCCTATAGCAAGATTAGGAGTAAGAACTCTACTTGCATATGCTTCTTATAGAGATTTCAAGGTATATCATATGGATGTCAAGTCTACATTTCTAAATGGTGTATTAGAAGAAGAAGTATACATTGAACAACCTGAAGGATTTATTGATCCAAACAAGAAAAATATGGTTTTCAAACTGAACAAGGTGCTGTATAGATTTAACCAAGCCCTTGGAGCATGGTATGGGAGGATGCACAATTACTTGATAAAGATTGGATTTACAAGGACAAATGACAACAATAATCTATACATGAAAGCTAAAGGTAAATGGATTTTGTTAGCATAAATGTTTGTAGATGATACATATTTGGAGGACAAGATGCCCTATGTCACAAATTTTCAAATGAGATGCAACTGAGTTTGAGATGTCTATGTTTGGTGAGATAAAATTATTTGTTGGTTTGCAAGTCCATCAAATGGAGAAAGGTATCTTTATCACACAATCTAAGTATATTAAAGAGACACTAAAAACTTTTGGAATGGAGGATTCAAGACTAGTAAGTACTCTTATGGCTATTGGATATAAACTATCTAAAACTGATGATATCGGTGAAGTGAATCAAACCCTGTATAGATCCATGATTGGTAAGCTACAATATGTTTTCCACAAAAGACCATATATAGCCCTAGCAGTTGGGATTGTGGTAAGATTCTCTACCAATCATAAGGAAAATCATATGATGGCTATGAAGAGAATACTGAGATATCTAAAAAGGACAAAAGATTATGGATTGTACTACAAGAAGAATTAGAAATTTAAACTAAGAGTCTAAATTGATAAAAATTGGGTAGGAAATATTGATGACAAGAAAAGTACAAGTGGTGTAGCTTTCTTTTTAGGACAAAGATTAGTCTCTTGGACAAGAAAGAAACAAAACTATATTTCCCAATCTACAATAGAAGCTGAGTATGTAGCAGCTGCAGTGCACTGTTCAAATCCGATATGGGTCAAGCAATTGTTGAAAGGTATGAAAGAGGAGATCACTGAGCCAATTGTTATATTATGTGATAATGCAAGTTATATTAGGGGTTATTCCCCTCACTGAGGTTGTCTAGTCATCTAGGAGCACTGTGTAAAATGTGCTACACAAAGTATTTGACAAATTGATGTAGGAAAGGTCACACTTTAGGAGCTTCCTAGAGTTGTGAAAATAACAACAAAGATGATAATCAATCATAAGAAATATGACAAAGGGAGAAATCCTAATAATGAACTGACAAGATGACATCTACATATGAAAGATATAAAGTTCTAAATACTACTTTGGCATTATTTTCAAAGAGGGAGAGATTCAAATGAAAACACAAATTCAAAGATTTAGTGAATTAGAGGGAGAGAGATGCAGGAAATATTCAGATGGAGTAACTGTGTAAACGGTCATGAAAGGCTAAGTTATTGTGAATTAGAATGAAGATAAGGATAATATAAATATTTCTGATGCAATGACAAAGTTTTGGATTGGATGGTAAATCATGTGTTATTCACATGGTGTTTCCATCAATACCAAAGAGGGAGATTGTTGGAAACTAAAATTGAAACAATTGTTGTATTGTCAGCGATGTCAAACCTTAACTAGTAAGATAATTTCCATCTAAGAAAGTACTATATCTATTGATTGATGAAAAGGATTAGGAAAAGGGAGATAACAAGAGAAGCTAGGGAAAGGTTGAGTTATTTGATACTTAAATGAGTACTTGATTATTTGGCACAATGATAAGATAATGTATTATTTATCTAAGTAAGAAGAAAGACTGAAGAAGTAGGCTTAATGAGTAAAATTTAAGAAATCTAGTTTAAGCCAAGTGATGTTAGTGTCAACCGAGCACCAGCATATGCCAAGTAAATGTAGTGTTGACCGAACATCAGTTTATGCTGAGTGACATGAAATTACCAAGCAAGACAGTGTTAGCCGAGGAAGACAGTTTGTAGAGATGAAGTTATGTCATGATGACTGAGGAGATGAACACAGTATTGACTGAGAGTTAGTAATTTACATTTGGAGGAAGAATTCAAAATCCCAACTAACATAGTTAAATTATTGGGTTATGTAAATCATGCTGACTTTATTAATTGATTGTATGGAGAATTTAATGCATGGTAAATCATTTTATTATGGATTCATATTGAAGATGTATCTAGAAGGAAGAATGAAGAACTTAAATGATGGAAGGATTCGATGAATATAACCTAAATTGAAGATCTATGGAGGAGATTAAGAAAAAAAAGATGGATCCACCTATTAAATAAGTATAAAGGAAAACCTAAGTGTGAACTTAAAGTAGTATGTTGGAGTTGTTGATGTTATTGGTTGATAAGTCTAAGCAAAAGGCTGAAGGTGAAGGAGTTGATCAGATTTGTGATTTCTTGAAGTGAATTTCAAGAAGATCAGAGATGGAGATGGAAATGGAACACAGTCTGCAAATCAACATATATGTGTGAATTGGATCTATTATTTGCAAAATGAGTTGCATGTTTTTTAGATAAGAAATTACTACTACTTTCTAACCATTGTATCAATCTACATCCTTTAATCAAGGTTGACGTAACAATCATTGTTTAAATCCTTTAATAAAGGTGGAATTATAATGGAATGTACTTAAATACTTTAACCAAGTCACTTTTGACAAAGTGTTTAAATCCTTTAACAGGGTCACACCTAGCAGTGTGTTTGTAAACCTTTAACAAGGTTGGATTTTCATAGAGCTCACTTCAGAAGAGTGAAAATACCAGTAACATGTTACAAAGTGGTTTTTCCAAAGTTGGGTTTCTACTATAAATCTTGGTGTTATACTTGTGTGAATGTTTATTATGAGTGTTTCTACATTCTGTAAGTTAATTACTATTGGATAGTGGACAACATGTTATATGTTTCTGGTATATATATATGTATACTTTAGAGACCGAGTTTTGTTGGTGATTAGATCTGAGATTTTTGAATTCTTTAAAAGTTCAATTGGTACATCTAGACCTGTGAACAACTAATTCAACCCCCCTCTCTATTGTTCTAAATAATGTCAACACTTGTGTGGGTATGAATGTAGGAATGGTCAAGGTCATTGAAGGTGTGACCACAAACTGAGAAAAGTTGTTGATTGAGAGTTTGGGTGTGTAGGACGAGTCATGGAATGATAGATCCACATGAAGGAGGGACAAATTTTATGGTCATACTAGCTCATTGGAAATTTTTAGATCCATTGGTGGGATTTTAAAGTTTTTGGAAGGGTCAAGCTAACAAAGCCCTAGGTTGGTGTTCCTAGAAGTGAGGGTTTGGTATTTGGAGAGGTAAAACTATGTGGCACCTCAAAAAGCCCTTGAAAATTATTTATTATGTCATGTATGAGGAATTTTTCATGGTTGGGAGGTTTGGGGATTAATTATATTAGGATTTCCTTTGTGAATGGAGGGCTAATAGGCCTAATTATGAGGTTACAAGGCATTCGTGTGTATAACTGGTCTAAAGGATCAGTAGGTGAATTTTACACATGTTGTGTATCATGGAAAAGGGAATTTGAATATGTTATTTTTTATGTTAATCCTTTGGAGAAGTTTGAAGAAATGTTATGATTACCTACTGAATATAGCTACTTAGATTTAGGCCTAGTTAGCACCCATGTAAGGGTTTGCTAATGAATTAAGTGGATTAGTTGAAACAAGTGGAAGGTGTTTGAAGGTTAGTTGATTTGATTAAAGGTTTGGAGGCTAGTGGTTGTGAAATGAAGTGTTTTGACCTTTGATTCATCTAAGGTATTGGTTGGATCAAGAAGGATTATGCTATTGGAGAAGCTTATGTGGTGTTGTTATAAAACAAATGCACAAAAGATGAATTCTTCATGATTTTTTCAAAGGAATCCACTAAGATCTACATCAATTAATATTAGATCAAGTGAAAGGTTTAGGGTTTGGAAGATTTACAGTCCTTTATTGATGCTTGTAGTTGAATTATCCTCTAAGAGTGGTCCAAACTGGTGACCCTACATTAGAAGAATCTTAGATTGGTGAGAAGAGATGGTCATGACAAGTAGTGAAAGAAAATTGGTCAAGGAATTTAAGGAATACTTGGATGATGGAAAGAAGCAAAGAGAAAGAGAGAGAATGAAAAGAGAGGAAGACAAGAGAAATGAGAGAAAAGAAAAGATAAGAAACTTAGAAATATCCTTAGAAGAAGGTGAATAAATATTGAAGAAACTTGAGGATATTCTTAAGGGTGCTATAATTTGGCACTTAAGGGTAAAAAAGAAGGTCAAGTGGCCTTTTCAAAGGCTAAGAGAACAAACAAGGAAGAAGGAAAATATTGAAGAAGAGGAGGGTACTAGGAAGGGTACTCTTGGAGAGGAAGTTGCACCTGTGATAAAGGGTGTGTTAGTGTTTGAACCTGCAGATTAATCAAATACTCAAATAATCCCAATGGTTGTAACCTAGCAAGTTACAAACTACTAAGGTATTAAGGTTAAAACCTTCTTCACTTCGAGTAATACATACTCAGGCGGGTGTACCTCTATCAATTCAACAATCAGCTGAGCTCTAAATTGAGAACTAGCTCTTTCACCGCTCTGTTACTGCCTTCAAAATCCAAATCAGTAAGTGGCTAGAACTCTGAGTATAGCCCAAATCATCCTGATACACAGCATCATGATATAGACTATAAAAACAGCAACACGATACAATGGCTTAAGGATATTCATCCTTCTTCCTTTTTGAGTTAAACTCAGGGAAGGGTTAACCTCGTTTATTGCTTCTACAAAGCACTGAAATACATACTTATGAACTTGTCATAATATGATTCAAGTCTAGAAATTATGCGTATAAAGTAAAATGTCAATCAATTATATATTTGGATGGTAAACGAGTGCAAGTGGATCTAAAACCAGTCCCTTATCCGCTGGGCATCAGAGTCAAATTCTTCCCTCACATATATCTATTAAAACAACTACAATGAAACTCCGATAACATGCCTAACATATCATTGTTTCCATTTCTAAACCTGTCATCAAATCTACATATAGATATTCAATTCCCAGAGACCTCCCCTAAGATCTTACTCTTTCCTTGAAAGATACTCAAGCTCAACCCCTACATTCACCTTGTGAAAGATGTATTTAAACTGTCTTACAATTTAAATGCATAAAGAAACTAAAACATTCCACATGCAAAGACAATCAGATTGTAGTAACAGAACTCCAGTGTAGTTGTATTAATTGACAGAATGCATTCGTACAATTTTCCTTGATTTCACAGAAAATCAGGTTCTATATTTCAGACCTCTCCTTTACAAATATTTTCCAACCCGTAAGAATGAGCAAGAAATCCTATATATACTGATCAGCCATCCTGGAATCCTTGAAAGGATGCAACAAGCTTCGGATGGATCTCAAAAGATCTTTGTACTAAAAACAAAAATAGTACAAACAGAAAGAAAGAAGACAAAAATTGTAAGGCACATTTCCAATTGTCTTCAACAACTTTCACAGGTGGCCCCTTTGTCTGTAGATACTTCAGAGCAGTTACTAAATTTCTTACGTGAATGATAACCGCCATTACAAGCTAACCTACATCATCCTTTGTGTGGACACGCTCTCCCTCATATTCTGGATCAGGGGCCAATTGCATCTTACTCATCTTCTTTTTCTGAAAGGACAAAATGCTAGAATGGATATTTTCTTGTTATTACTTCCAAACTGTTTGCCCTCTGCCACATGTTACATAAATGCTTGTTTCTTTAAAGAGCTGGAGTGGTGGCATCCGTTGCATCCTCAGATGATGTGTCTTCTTCTCTATTTTCTTCTGACAAAAGTGCTGTTTCCCAAACTGAAAAAATATCCTCAGTAGGCCAATCAAAAGCTAGAATTTCATCCCTTTTTGGTAGGATTTTCTTCCATTTAGTCACTACTGGATGTACTTCAGTCATTACCTTGGTAAAATGTACCCTAGCATCCTGTAGCATTTCCATTGTTTGTACAAAAGGAAGAGTATCCTCAGTGTGTATAGCATCTTCTATTTTGGTTAACATTTTATGTTCAATTTGCTCAAACCATTTTCCCTTTTCTTTCAATGTTCCATCTGATCTAACTAGACCAGGAAATATCTGGAAATCACTTTGAAAGTATCTCACCCTTAGAAGAGTTGTCTTCCTTTTTACCTCCTCTCTTTCTACTTCAAAATCCAGGAGGGCCTTAACAATTTTGTAAGTACTAGCTAATTCGGGGTACTTGGAATCATGGTCTTTAACTGATCCAATTAAAGTTTTCAAAACATTCTCCCTAGGTACCCATGTATCCAAAATTTGGCCTACTGTATTCTCCTCTTTATCAAAAGAAAGCAAAATGTCAGACAATTGCTCTGCACACTTGTAAACTTCTTTGGGTCTGACATTTCTAACAAGATGATGAATAGTATCTTGTACTCTTTTCTCAAACTTTTTCTGTCCTTTCATCTCTGCATCATCGCCACTTAAGGAAGGAGGAAGAGGAGACATAGGAAATTCAATGATGGGACTTGATGAGGAAGGACCAGCAGCAGAGGAAGAAATTTGCAATTGTTGTTGTATATGGACTGGACTTCCTTCACCCAACCTTTTCCTTAAGTCACCAATTATTTTGTCCTTTTCAAATATTTTTTGTCTCAGCTCTTCATATGCCCTCATTATTTCTTCAAATTTTCTTGTTAACTCTTCTTTCTCCTTAGCTTCTCTTTCAACCACCTTCTCCGCAAGATGAGCTGTTGCTACCACCATTTTTGATGCTTCTACTGCTGAAGTATCCATTACTCTCTTGACTATAAGACCACCGGAAACATTATCTTTAATCAATTGCTTTCCTTTATTTTCCTCATCCCTTTTCAGTGACCATATAACCAAAGCTTGATGGTCATTACTGAATGCAACTCCTTTGACAGCCTGCTCTGCCTCTTCCCTGGTTTGGTATGCAGGTGTAACTTGTTTCCTGATTGCATCAAGGACAATTGCATCAGCTATATCCCATTCAGGGAGGACTAATACTCCTGCATTTTTTACCATTATTCTTCCCTGTTCTGGAGTAATCTTTTCAAAATTATCTGTCATTTCTTTCCTGGTTTCATCTTCAATAACCTTATTATCAACATCAGGGTTCTCCTTATGTCTCTTCTCACAGGTTTCTTCAAATTTACTGATATTCATTTTCCATAAAAATTGCAAAAAGGCCCTGGATTTCACAAAAGCATCATCAGCCAAAAATTCTTCACATGCTAACTTGATGACGGGATCCAACTCTGTTCCTGCAAGTTGCTCTGCTGTTAAGCCTAATTCAGGCTCTTTTGGTTGCTCAGGAATTCCTTCATTTATTTCATCATAAGTCATGAATATTTGACCCTGAGATCCCATTTGTTGCATTTGCTCTATGACTTCTCGATCATCTTTAATACTTAAAGGCGATTGTGAAGGAGAGTATTGATCCTCTGGATCCTGTGGCCTCTCCTCTATCCTCTATTTCTTTGTGGGAGGTGAGAAATCCAAGATGTCCTCATCTGGCTGATCCTGTGTTAAGTCTATAATTTTCTTACCCTGCTTTGATGAAGAAGGGATATCTGCCTTTCCTTTCCTCTGCTCTTTTATTTCAGATTCAGGGACAACTACACCATAACCAGTCTTTTCTTGCACCATGTACTTGCCAGGAGGCAGACTCTTTGTAAATATATTTTTTCCCAACAATGCCTTAGCCTTCTCAGGGTTTTCCTCCATGGCTCTTCTCTTCTTTTCTTCCAGAGTTTTAATAATATCTTGGAAACAACCCATTAGAGTGTCTATTCTCTTCCCCATAGGACTTATACTGCCTATAGGGTCATATGTAGGATCGAATTGTTTTACAAAATCAAAAGTTTTCTTATATACTAACCACTTTTCCTTCCTAACCTCTTGATCTTGTAATCCTGGGGTATTCCTGATGATGTCTTCAGGGAAATTGAAAACGTGGTTCACTGCTGAACATCTGACCTTTCTCCTAAACATATCATTGAAAAAACCCTTCGGGTCTATTGTCCTGTACTTGTAGTAGTCAAATGATAAGGCTCCAAGATCTTGTGCATATTGAGCCATCCACCTTTTGTGATTATAAATTGATGGGCAATTGTGATATTTGGGAACAGAGTCCCTCTACCCTTAGCAATACTATTTTCCTCAATATCCCCCAATTGCCTGAAAAATTCTGCAATACCAATCTTGAGAGGAACTTGGAAAGGCAAAATAAAAGGAGATCCTTTATAGCCATATAATCTGAAAACAGTTGAATAAGGATAAAAAATAAAATCACCCCAATTATGCACAATGTTGAGGTCCTTTGCAAATTGGAGTGGCCTGAAAATTTCAGCTAGGGCAGTAGGGACTCTAGGACTGTCATGCACAAAGAATAATTTCAATCTGGCTGCAAAATACTTGTTAAATTGTATGTAGCTGCTATCCTTTCTGTCCCATGTCATGTTTAAATTCCACAACTGTACAGGCATATCTTCTCCATTTCTCTGCTTAGATAATTCCATTTCCCTTTCAAAATAATCAGAACCTTTAAACAGAAACATGTACATCATAAAAGAGTACCAGCAAAAGGATCTACTAACTTTACCCTTTTGAATCCCTATTAATCCATCATGGATTAAATCAGCAATGACAGGGGCATAATCAAAAGTAACTGACAAATGTGGGTGCAACACCTGGATTACCATATACATCAAGTGTTGGGGCATTTTTTCACTTGCATCTTCCCCAAAAACTTGACACAAAGACCAGTAAGCACCTCTTGCCAAAACATCAAAATACTCCATTTTAAACGGCTCCTGTGCACCTAATCCTGTGACAATCATTCTTCCAATTCGGGTACAAAAATCCTTTACCGGGCCAATTCTGAAGACATGCTTCTGTGCCTCATAAACCTCGCCTAATTCTTTGAAATCAATCGGCTCCAAGATAGGTGAAGGGTCTTTCAATTTGAAAACAGTTCTAATTTCATCAGCTGAAATTGTTAACAGTTTTTTCCCTCTAACACCTCTAATCTCTTTCGTGATAGGGTCATAGTTCTTAGCAATTTCAGTCATTAAATCTACATCCATAAAAACTCCTGGCACTACAAGCCTACCCAAGTCATTTTCCCATATGTTACAAGCGGGAACAAGAGTATTTCTCTGACTAAATCCAACTGTAAATAAAGTGAGCCCAGTAAAGTCGGAAACACCACTTGCATTAAGAAAACCGACTGTAGCATCCTTAATGTAATTTCCTGTGTCATACAACCCGTCCGCCACTTTCACCCTAGGCTCTTTTGGTGTTAGTTGTTTTACACTGGTCAAATTTACTTTTGAACTGGGAAACATCTGTAACAAATCTTCATGAAGACCCCTTTTCAAATAATCAGTTTCACCAGAGAGCTCTTTCCTTGGTGGCATTTTGGGATTTGAAACTTTCAACGTACTTTGGCGCAAAAGAAAAATGGTGACAAACAACACTTTTTAATCAAACAAGAAAACCCAGAAGTAACCAACCTTGTTTTATCAACCCAAGACGCGAGAATCAATTTCTGCAACTCAATTCACCGAGCTCTCTGCAAATCTCTTATGTCCTTACAGTTCTCTGAGTGAAACTAGATTCTGAAATATTTGCAATCACTTCACAATTATTTCGGCATTTTACCTCGCATGATTTAGTCATTAATTCTGCAGGAGATGAAACTATTGCTAGCCTGGACTCGCCACCCACTTCACCTTCAATTTGAAATCTGGCCGTAGATTTTTCTTGACAGACGATCGTATAATTTAGTCGTATGGTCGCATGAGCTTATTGGAGGCTAACACGATCATGCGACTAGCCTTCAATGTTACATCCCTTCCGGCGGTGATTCCTCAGCGGTTACCCCCTTTTCAAATACATGCTAGTCGCGTGGTCGCATAAGCTATTGGAGGTTTAACACGACCATGCGACTAGCCTCCACACTTTATCCGCTAGCATTCAAAGTTAAGCCCGAAGCTCAGTCGCATGGTCGCATAAGCTTATTGGAGGCTTATGCGATCATGCGACTATGTTTTAAAACACCGCCAGCTTTTAAGAAACCGCCATCCGCTTAGAAGACCGCCAGCCGCTTAAGTAGTATTTGCTGAGCACCTTCACCCATTGTCCCACCTCTTTGCCGCTTCATTAATCGCAAGATTATAACTTAGTCGCATAGTCGCATAAGGCTTTAACAAGCTTATGCGACCATGCGACAAGACTATAAAACACCGCCATTTTGCCAAATTTCTAAGCATCAAGGACATAGGATAAAATAATTAAATCAGAAGGCTGCTTGACTCAAAGAAAAGGATATTTAAAGCACGTGCTCTCAACATGAACTTAAGTGGGCTTTCAAAAAGTAACCTTCAAATAGAAAGCTAAGAGGACGGCTTAGGGCTTTTAAAAAAAAGAAAGGCCAAACTTAGGGTTTTTACACTTTTGAAGAATTTGTGCCTTCTCAAAAACAAGACCTAAGACAAGAAAACCTAACAAATCTATGACAAAATTTTGAGAACATTCTGACAGCTACAACCACAAGATTTGAACAGGAAAGCAAGAACCAAAAGTTGGACAAGAAAATTTGAAAATTAAGAAGATACCCAACAGTGGCTCTATCTGAGGATACTTGATTGTAAGATCAAGGCAAGAAACCATGAATCTTTGGGAGGCAGACCACAAAACCTGAACCTAAAACGAGAAGCAAACACACCTATACATATAATACAAGCCTACTGTGCATGGAAAAAGATACTTTCAACTGAAGAAAAATTTCAAGAATTGTCCATGCACTGGCAATTCTTGCTCTTCACCATCCATACCTTGCAAAAAATAGGAATCTTTGCCATGAATCTAATAAACAATGAAGGGACCCATCCATAAGGACTCAAATTTTTTATGCTTCCCTTTGTCTTCAAATCTGGCATTCCATTGAAGAACCATGTCACCAGGCTGAAATTTTCTTACAGTAGCCCTTTTATCGAAAAGATACTTCATTTTTTGCTGCAGTTTAATGTTGCTTTTCTGCCCTTCCCTTCTCATCTCATCCAACTCAATCAGCTGAACCATCCTATCTTGCAGTGGGTTGCTGATTTCAATATCTTCTTCTTGCATAAACTTGTAGATGGGAAGGAAATTATTAATTGGCAATCTTGTCTTTGCACCATAGACCATTTCAAAAGGGGATTTCCCTGTGGCCTTTTTCTCAAAAATTCTATCAGCCCATAGTGCTAACTTTAACTTCTCATGCCAACTTCTTTTGTTCTTTTCCAAAGTCTTCTTCAAAATTTGCAATATGCTCTTATTGCTAGACTCAGCTTGTCCATTGGCCTGTGGGTGATATGGGCTTGAATAAGACAAGATAATTCCCATTTCATCACAAAAATTAGTGATTTCCTGAGACCTAAAACTCATTGCATTGTCTACAACCAATTTGATTGGGACACCAAATCTTGTGATTATGTTGTTCATCAGGAAATCAATCACCACAGCACTTGTTGCTCCTCTAGTGGGAATAGCTTCTATCCACTTAGTGAAGTAATCAGTAGCCACCAAAATGTGACTATGTCTTCCGCTGGACTTTTCAGAGAACTCTCCAATAAAATCCATACCCCACATTGCAAAAGGGGCTTCTGCAACAACTGGATTTAACAACAATGCACCTGAAAATTTTAGTTTCTTTGAGAACCTTTGACAAGGTTCACACTTTCTAACATAAGAGTGGGTGTCCTTAAACAATACAGGCCAATAATATCCTGCCCTTAAAATTTTATGAGCTGTTGACCGAGCAGAATAATGCCCTCCACACATTCCAGAGTGCATTTCTTTTAGCACCTTCTCTGATTGATGTTCATCCAAACAAAAGAGCAAAATGCCATCATTGTCTTTCCAGTACAAATCACCTTGAATGAGGACATATCTTTGAGCCTGTAATCTCAAGCTTCTTCTCTGATTATCATTTAATTCAGGTGGACATTTAGCATTTTTAATAAAATAAACAAGATCCTTGTACCAGGGTTGCATCTCAATACTAGTAACTGTATCAACATTAGCAGCAACATTATTGATCTGGACAAGTTCCATGTTTTCCTCAGTCATTAACTTTGCAAGTCCCAATCCTCTTACCAATTTGGTAATGTGAATCTCAAGGTCAAACTCTTGAATCCTGTTTATCCATTTACATCTTTTCCCTGTAACTTCACTCTGTATCAAGATATCCTTTACTGCAGCATGGGGTACATAAGCATTAACCTTTGCACAAACCAAATACGGTCTGAAAGCCTTGACTGCTTTTACGAGTGCATAAGCTTGCTTTTCCATTATTTCATAATTTAATTCAGCAGATTGTAAAGACTTGCTGAAAAAAGCTATAGGATGTTCATATCCTTCTTGATCTTTCTGCAGAAGGACAGCTGCAATAGTATGGAAAGACGCAAAAGAAAACAGGGAAAAAGGTTTCAAATAGTCAGGTGATACCAAAACAGGAGCTTCTCGAATTGTTTGTTTGATTTTTTCAAAAGCTTGCTGAGCTTCCAGGTTCCATTCAAATTTCATTCCCTTTTTAAGGAACTTTACTATGGGCTTGACCAACTCTGCAAAGTTGGCAATGAATCTTCTCACAAAATTTATTTGCCCCAAAAATGATTGCACACCCTTTATATTCTTTGGTGGAGGGACCCTTTTGATGGCTTCCACTCTTTCAGGATCAATCCTGACTCCTTCTTTTGATACTATGTGTCCCAGTAGCTTTCCTTCTGTCACTGCAAATTGACATTTCCTGGGATTCAAGGACACACCAAACTCTAAGGCCTTGAGAAAAATCCTTTCCAAATGAGAACAATGATCATCAGCCCTTTTGGAAAAAGCAGTGAGATCATCTTGATACACTACCATTAAGACATTGATCATTTCTTTGAAAGCAACATCCATGGCTCTCTGAAAAGTTGCCCCAGCATTTTTTAGACCAAAAGGCATGTGAACATATACATAAGTTCCCCAAGGAGTTGTAAAGGCTGTCTTGAATTGTTCTGATTCTTTGACCAGCACTTGGTTATACCCTGAGAAACCATCCATCATTGACAGGAGTTCACATCCAGTCACCCTATGCAGCATGGCCTCCATATTAGGCAATCCATAATTATCCTTGAGTGATGCTACATTTAGGTTCCTAAAATCAACACAAAGCCGAATGTCACCATTCTTCTTCCTCACTGGTACAAGGTTTGAAACCCAAGTTGAGTGCCTAATTGGTTCAATGATACCAGCATCTCTCAGTTTTGTCAATTCAACTTGCATTTTGGTGGCCAGTAAAGGATTAATGGGTCTCTGCTTTTGTCTAAAAGGTGTGGTTTCCTCCTTTAGAGGAACTTCATGCTGGAATAAATCAGCCCTATAAGCTTTGAGGTCATCATATGACCAGGCAAACACATGTTTGTACTTTTTTAACAATCTGATCAAGTTGCTTCTGATCTCCCTACTCAATTTCTTTCCAATGTATACCATTTGTGGGGAATTTTCTGATCCTAGGTTTATCTCCTCTAAGTCTTCCAATTTTGCATTAGACTTTTGGGACAGACAACCATCATTTATTTTAAACATTCCCTCCAATTCTACTAGTCCTTTGGGTATATGATTAGAAAGTAATTGGACTATTTCATTTCCCATGATGCATTCTTTTCCTTCAATACATTCCTGCACCTCATTGAAATCTATCTGTTGACCATCATATTGATCCAGGCCTTGAAGGAATCTAAGGATATCAAGATCATCCTCAAAAACTTGCCAATTGTACACATTGTCAGGAACTGCAGGCCTAGTTTTAGTTTCCAACATGGAAACACCAGAGAGGGTGATATCATTGTTTTTCAAAGCAACATTAGCAAGAAAGTCTGCCATGATGTTATTTGACCTCTCTACCCAGAGCAGATTAAAAGCTTCAAAAAATTCTAATCTATCCCAGACAGCATGCTTATATAACTTGAGTTTCTCATCCTTAGAAGCATATTGGGATCTTACTTGGGCTACAATCAATTGGGAATCACCATGAACTTTTAAGCATTTAATACCATGCTTTATGGCTACATCTAATCCCAAGATCAGAGCCTCATATTCAGCAGTATTATTTGTACAACTGAAAGTCAACAAGAAGGAATACTTGAAAGTATTACCTGATGGGGAAATGAAAACAACACCAGCTCCTGATCCTTCTTTGGAGCATCCACCATCGAAAAACATTTGCCACAAGCTATCTTGTTGCATCATCAATTCTTCCACAATTGGGTCTGTGTTCTTCAACTGAGGTAACACTTCTTTAATGACAAAATTGTTCATGTCAATATCTACAAAACAATTAAGGGCCTCCGGAGCAACCATTTCCACCATAACTGAGGAACGGGGCTCCCTGTACAACTTTACTTCTGTCCCATTCACTGGAATAGTGGCATAAGATAGATCTAGTTCCAGCTTTCCACCCACTGCTGCAGCCCATTGTCTTGACAATAACATGCCATAGTGAGGCTCTGTATCTACAACAACTACATCCATTTTGTATGTAGCCTCTGGGAATGCAGCAATTTTTACCTCAATTCCAATCAAAGTCCCCACAACAGGCACTGCCCTATTATCCATTGCATAACACCTGCCATTAGAAGTGTCAACTCGCAATCCTAATTCTTTCATCACATGATATGGCATCACAGTTGTGGCAGCACCAGAGTCTATCATACAATTCTTTAACAATAAGTCATTCACAATTAAAGTGACATAAAAGGGGTTGATGGAAGAAGGTTCTTGTGTTACAATTGTCTCAACACATACATCTAAGATGGGAATAGGCCTTTTCATAGAACTCCCTTCTTCTTGTTTGGTAGGAGCAAATCTCTGCTCATTTATAAGAGCCAAGGCTGCTGTCTTGTGCTCCTCTATTTTCAACATTTCAAGTAGAGGGATGGACACTTTCATCTGAGACAACGCATGTCTCATATCAAATGCAGGGGAATCAGCAGGAGAATCAGATTGATCCTTTTTCCTACCAGTTTTCTTTTGGATCTTGTCAGCACTAACTTCCTCCCCTTTCTTCTTTTCACCCACAAGTTCTTGATCCTTACCACCTATAACATTGGGATTTGGGAAACCCTTATCCTGAGGACTACCTTTGATGAACACTGATCTAGGAATTCCCTGTTCATTATCCACCTTTCGGTTCCTCAAATTGTATGAGGATCTTGCTTGTGTTATGGCAGCCACAGTTAAGCTTTTGATTTCCTCTTCACTGGGCTTCCTCCATTGCTTCTCATCTGATCTGGATCCCACCATATGAGTTTTATAATCATTATTATCAAATTCTTCAGGATCAGATTGAGTAAATATTTGTTGCTCATAATCAGAGAAAATCTTTCTCTTATGATCAACATCTGGACAACTTGCTTCATCGTCTGAGGACACAAAATCCTCTATTGGATCTGTAGTAAACATGTTAATGGCAGGCTTTTCAGATTCTTCATAATCTCCTACACATGAGTTATCAGCCTCTTCTCCTAAGGCTTGGGCCACAGCACACTGGAAAGGTGAATGAGGCATATTACAAGCTACACACCAAGGAGTGTTTTCTACATTGTGTGTAGTATTCTTCTTTAAGGGATCAGGGGTATCTCTCCCCTTTTGTACCTCATTACTGTCAAGAACAGGTCTCCCATCCTTCCAATTAGTTTTGTAAGGCATGTCTCTCAAATTAGGGGCCTTGTCCTGCCTTTGATAAGGGGGTCTTGCATCTTGAAAGTTTCTGCCACCTTTATCAAATCTTGTTGGGAACTCCTTGTTAGCACTCTGTCCTTTATCCTCCTCTTTAAAAGGCCTTGTATGTTGTGGTCTGGTCTCTTTCCACAATTTACCCTCATCCCTCTTGTACATTTGGCCAGATGCCTTTCGGTTACTTTCAATATTAATGGCCAACTTAAATGCATCCCTAAGGGTGCGGGGATTTTTATCTCTTAAGAGATAAGACATTTTTCCATCCATGGAATTGAAATAAGTGGTCATGCAAACTGCATCATCCAACCTCAAAACCTGGAACAATTTGTACATAGCCTTTTGAAACCGGCTATTGAATTCTGACATGCTCTCATTATAATTTTTCTTGATATTATTGAATTCATTGAGCATGTAACTAGAATTCACATGTTCAGCATACTGCTCCTTAAAACTCCTGACAAATTCATCCCATGAAGCAATACTGTTCTCAGGTAACCCTCTGTACCAATCCCTAGCATCTTCAATCAATGATTGAACAAAAAGTTTCATAATGACATCTTCATGCTCAATCTCATAATCATTAACTTTATCTGTGAAAAACTTCAAATACTCTTCACAAGTAATAACATTATTCCCAGTAAATAATGGGATCTTCTTCCTGATTTCATTAGGAATGGCATTAGGTTGGCCAGGAATACCATCAAAAAACAAGGGCCTATATCTATCCAAATGAACTGGTCGTCTTTGGATAATTGGCTGATTTGAAGGGGTAATTGCAATATTTTGACAAGGTATAGTTCCCACTGTACCCTGAGAAACCAAGGGAACTTGACTAGGAAATTGTCCAGAATGAAAGGCTTGAGTATTTGGAATTGCAATGTTAGGCTGACTGGATGAAGTTGTTCCTATGGTAATAGGGACAGAACTACTAGCAGATGTATTCATGTTAGCATGTAGGAAGGCAATCTTCCTTTTCATTTCATCTGCAGTAGCCTCCAACTCAAGTTTCTCAAGTTGTATAGCCAAATCCTCCTTTGCTTTCCTAGCTCTGTCTAAATCTGCACTAGCTTTAGTAGGCACATTAGGAATGGGCACGACCTTCTTCGGTTCATTTATAGCAACACCCACCACCTTTTGTTTTCCCTTATCAGGGATTTCCTTGGGAGCAATTTTAATCTCCTTATTCATTTTGATTTCAGAGGGATTCAGTTGTCTTAAGACATGACCTGTTCCCTCAAATTCACTTTGTTTGGGCCTGGTATCCTGAGCTTGCTTTCTCAAAGCTTGCATATCACCAAACAATTCTTTATCCAAACCTTGTACATCCTGGTTTAGATCACTCACATGGGTCTCATTTCTCCTGGTTCTTTTGAGGAGTTCTTCCCTTTCCAGAAGCAATTCACGAAGCTGCTGTTCCCTTATCTTCGTTCTATTAGCAATTTCTGCTAATTGCTCACGTTCCTTTTCTCTCAAAGCAATCACTTCCTCTCTTAACTTCTCAGAATCATAAGAAGTTGTTTCAGCCGTAGAGGTTTCATCAGGTTGTTCAAGGGTTTCTCTAGCGGGGAAAAAACCTACTTCTGTGACTACTTCTTTCTGCATATATACCTCTGGTGCGACCCTTTTGACATGCTCGGGATCGCTAGAAGACGAGGAAGTTTCATGAGGGAGTGGGACATGAAATCTTTCTCGAGAATGAGCCTGGGAACTAGCATTATTTTGGCCTCTCCTAGACCATTGCTTTCTTCTTGGTGTGTGGAGTTCATCCCCTATATTATCTTCTGGATGATCCCTATAATACGACCTTGTGTTCCTTGGTCGACTCATTGTAAATGACAACAATGTTTACAAAATTTTGCAAATGACAGCAACTGGTAACACAGATTTCTTTAGAGTCGCCACCCACTACTCAAGCGGGAATAAAAAAAAAAAAAAAAACTTTTACTGGTCTACAAACATACAATAGACAAGATTTGCACTAACCTATTGCAGGCTATCGAAATAAATCCCCAGTAGAGTCACCAATTTTGTTAGTGTTTGAACCTGCAGATTAATCAAATACTCAAATAATCCCAATGGTTGTAACCTAGCAAGTTACAAACTACTAAGGTATTAAGGTTAAAACCTTCTTCACTTCGAGTAATACATACTCAGGCGGGTGTACCTCTATCAATTCAACAATCAGCTGAGCTCTGAATTGAGAACTAGCTCTTTCACCGCTCTGTTACTGCCTTCAAAATCCAAATCAGTAAGTGGCTAGAACTCTGAGTATAGCCCAAATCATCCTGATACACAGCATCATGATATAGACTATAAAAATAGCAACACGATACAATGGCTTAAGGATATTCATCCTTCTTCCTTTTTGAGTTAAACTCAGGGAAGGGTTAACCTCGTTTATTGCTTCTACAAAGCACTGAAATACATACTTATGAACTTGTCATAATATGATTCAAGTCTGGAAATTATGCGTATAAAGTAAAATGTCAATCAATTATATATTTGGATGGTAAACGAGTGCAAGTGGATCTAAAACCAGTCCCTTATCCGCTGGGCATCAGAGTCAAATTCTTCCCTCACATATATCTATTAAAACAACTACAATGAAACTCCGATAACATGCCTAACATATCATTGTTTCCATTTCTAAACCTGTCATCAAATCTACATATAGATATTCAATTCCCAGAGACCTCCCCTAAGATCTTACTCTTTCCTTGAAAGATACTCAAGCTCAACCCCTACATTCACCTTGTGAAAGATGTATTTAAACTGTCTTACAATTTAAATGCATAAAGAAACTAAAACATTCCACATGCAAAGACAATCAGATTGTAGTAACAGAACTCCAGTGTAGTTGTATTAATTGACAGAATGCATTCGTACAATTTTCCTTGATTTCACAGAAAATCAGGTTCTATATTTCAGACCTCTCCTTTACAAATATTTTCCAACCCGTAAGAATGAGCAAGAAATCCTATATATACTGATCAGCCATCCTGGAATCCTTGAAAGGATGCAACAAGCTTCGGATGGATCTCAAAAGATCTTTGTACTAAAAACAAAAATAGTACAAACAGAAAGAAAGAAGACAAAAATTGTAAGGCACATTTCCAATTGTCTTCAACAACTTTCACAGGTGGCCCCTTTGTCTGTAGATACTTCAGAGCAGTTACTAAATTTCTTACGTGAATGATGACCACCATTACAGGCTAACCTACATCATCCTTTGTGTGGACACGCTCTCCCTCATATTCTGGATTAGGGGCCAATTGCATCTTACTCATCTTCTTTTTCTGAAAGGACAAAATGCTAGAATGGATATTTTCTTGTTATTACTTCCAAACTGTTTGCCCTCTGCCACATGTTACATAAATGCTTGTTTCTTTAAAGAGCTGGAGTGGTGGCATCCGTTACATCCTCAGATGATGTGTCTTCTTCTCTATTTTCTTCTGACAAAAGTGCTGTTTCCCAAACTGAAAAAATATCCTCAGTAGGCCAATCAAAAGCTAGAATTTCATCCCTTTTTGGTAGGATTTTCTTCCATTTAGTCACTACTGGATGTACTTCAGTCATTACCTTGGTAAAATGTACCCTAGCATCCTGTAGCATTTCCATTGTTTGTACAAAAGGAAGAGTATCCTCAGTGTGTATAGCATCTTCTATTTTGGTTAACATTTTATGTTCAATTTGCTCAAACCATTTTCCCTTTTCTTTCAATGTTCCATCTGATCTAACTAGACCAGGAAATATCTGGAAATCACTTTGAAAGTATCTCACCCTTAGAAGAGCTGTCTTCCTTTTTACCTCCTCTCTTTCTACTTCAAAATCCAGGAGGGCCTTAACAATTTTGTAAGTACTAGCTAATTCGGGGTACTTGGAATCATGGTCTTTAACTGATCCAATTAAAGTTTTCAAAACATTCTCCCTAGGTACCCATGTATCCAAAATTTGGCCTACTGTATTCTCCTCTTTATCAAAAGAAAGCAAAATGTCAGACAATTGCTCTGCACACTTGTAAACTTCTTTGGGTCTGACATTTCTAACAAGATGATGAATAGTATCTTGTACTCTTTTCTCAAAATTTTTCTGTCCTTTCATCTCTGCATCATCGCCACTTAAGGAAGGAGGAAGAGGAGACATAGGAAATTCAATGATGGGACTTGATGAGGAAGGACCAGCAGCAGAGGAAGAAATTTGCAATTGTTGTTGTATATGGACTGGACTTCCTTCACCCAACCTTTTCCTTAAGTCACCAATTATTTTGTCCTTTTCAAATATTTTTTGTCTCAGCTCTTCATATGCCCTCATTATTTCTTCAAATTTTCTTGTTAACTCTTCTTTCTCCTTAGCTTCTCTTTCAACCACCTTCTCCGCAAGATGAGCTGTTGCTACCACCATTTTTGATGCTTCTACTGCTGAAGTATCCATTACTCTCTTGACTATAAGACCACCGGAAACATTATCTTTAATCAATTGCTTTCCTTTATTTTCCTCATCCCTTTTCAGTGACCATATAACCAAAGCTTGATGGTCATTACTGAATGCAACTCCTTTGACAGCCTGCTCTGCCTCTTCCCTGGTTTGGTATGCAGGTGTAACTTGTTTCCTGATTGCATCAAGGACAATTGCATCAGCTATATCCCATTCAGGGAGGACTAATACTCCTGCATTTTTTACCATTATTCTTCCCTGTTCTGGAGTAATCTTTTCAAAATTATCTGTCATTTCTTTCCTGGTTTCATCTTCAATAACCTTATTATCAACATCAGGGTTCTCCTTATGTCTCTTCTCACAGGTTTCTTCAAATTTACTGATATTCATTTTCCATAAAAATTGCAAAAAGGCCCTGGATTTCACAAAAGCATCATCAGCCAAAAATTCTTCACATGCTAACTTGATGACGGGATCCAACTCTGTTCCTGCAAGTTGCTCTGCTGTTAAGCCTAATTCAGGCTCTTTTGGTTGCTCAGGAATTCCTTCATTTATTTCATCATAAGTCATGAATATTTGACCCTGAGATCCCATTTGTTGCATTTGCTCTATGACTTCTCGATCATCTTTAATACTTAAAGGCGATTGTGAAGGAGAGTATTGATCCTCTGGATCCTGTGGCCTCTCCTCTATCCTCTGTTTCTTTGTGGGAGGTGAGAAATCCAAGATGTCCTCATCTGGCTGATCCTGTGTTAAGTCTATAATTTTCTTACCCTGCTTTGATGAAGAAGGGATATCTGCCTTTCCTTTCCTCTGCTCTTTTATTTCAGATTCAGGGACAACTACACCATAACCAGTCTTTTCTTGCACCATGTACTTGCCAGGAGGCAGACTCTTTGTAAATATATTTTTTCCCAACAATGCCTTAGCCTTCTCAGGGTTTTCCTCCATGGCTCTTCTCTTCTTTTCTTCTAGAGTTTTAATAATATCTTGGAAACAACCCATTAGAGTGTCTATTCTCTTCCCCATAGGACTTATACTGCCTATAGGGTCATATGTAGGATCGAATTGTTTTACAAAATCAAAAGTTTTCTTATATACTAACCACTTTTCCTTCCTAACCTCTTGATCTTGTAATCCTGGGGTATTCCTGATGATGTCTTCAGGGAAATTGAAAACGTGGTTCACTGCTGAACATCTGACCTTTCTCCTAAACATATCATTGAAAAAACCCTCCGGGTCTATTGTCCTGGTACTTGTAGTAGTCAAATGATAAGGCTCCAAGATCTTGTGCATATTGAGCCATCCACCTTTTGTGATTATAAATTGATGGGCAATTGTGATATTTGGGAACAGAGTCCCTCTACCCTTAGCAATACTATTTTCCTCAATATCCCCCAATTGCCTGAAAAATTCTGCAATACCAATCTTGAGAGGAACTTGGAAAGGCAAAATAAAAGGAGATCCTTTATAGCCATATAATCTGAAAACAGTTGAATAAGGATAAAAAATAAAATCACCCCAATTATGCACAATGTTGAGGTCCTTTGCAAATTGGAGTGGCCTGACAATTTCAGCTAGGGCAGTAGGGACTCTAGGACTGTCATGCACAAAGAATAATTTCAATCTGGCTGCAAAATACTTGTTAAATTGTATGTAGCTGCTATCCTTTCTGTCCCATGTCATGTTTAAATTCCACAACTGTACAGGCATATCTTCTCCATTTCTCTGCTTAGATAATTCCATTTCCCTTTCAAAATAATCAGAACCTTTAAATAGAAACATGTACATCATAAAAGAGTACCAGCAAAAGGATCTACTAACTTTACCCTTTTGAATCCCTATTAATCCATCATGGATTAAATCAGCAATGACAGGGGCATAATCAAAAGTAACTGACAAATGTGGGTGCAACACCTGGATTACCATATACATCAAGTGTTGGGGCATTTTTTCACTTGCATCTTCCCCAAAAACTTGACACAAAGACCAGTAAGCACCTCTTGCCAAAACATCAAAATACTCCGTTTTAAACGGCTCTTGTGCACCTAATCCTGTGACAATCATTCTTCCAATTCGGGTACAAAAATCCTTTACCGGGCTAATTCTGAAGACATGCTTTTGTGCCTCATAAACCTCGCCTAATTCTTTGAAATCAATCGGCTCCAAGATAGGTGAAGGGTCTTTCAATTTGAAAACAGTTCTAATTTCATCAGCTGAAATTGTTAACAGTTTTTGCCCTCTAACACCTCTAATCTCTTTCGTGATAGGGTCATAGTTCTTAGCAATTTCAGTCATTAAATCTGCATCCATAAAAACTCCTAGCACTACAAGCTTACCCAAGTCATTTTCCCATATGTTACAAGCGGGAACAGGAGTATTTCTCTGACTAAATCCAACTGTAAATAAAGTGAGCCCAGTAAAGTCAGAAACACCACTTGCATTAAGAAAACCGACTGTAGCATCCTTAATGTAATTTCCTGTGTCATACAACCCGTCCGCCACTTTCACCCTAGGCTCTTTTGGTGTTAGTTGTTTTACACTGGTCAAATTTACTTTTGAACTGGGAAACATCTGTAACAAATCTTCATGAAGACCCCTTTTCAAATAATCAGTTTCACCAGAGAGCTCTTTCCTTGGTGGCATTTTGGGATTTGAAACTTTCAACGTACTTTGGCGCAAAAGAAAAATGGTGACAAACAACACTTTTTAATCAAACAAGAAAACCCAGAAGTAACCAACCTTGTTTTATCAACCCAAGACGCGAGAATCAATTTTTGCAACTCAATTCACCGAGCTCTCTGCAAATCTCTTATGTCCTTACAGTTCTCTGAGTGAAACTAGATTCTGAAATATTTGCAATCACTTCACAATTATTTCGGCATTTTACCTCGCATGATTTAGTCATTAATTCTGCAGGAGATGAAACTATTGCTAGCCTGGACTCGCCACCCACTTCACCTTCAATTTGAAATCTGGCCGTAGATTTTTCTTGACAGACGATCGTATAATTTAGTCGTATGGTCGCATGAGCTTATTGGAGGCTAACACGATCATGCGACTAGCCTTCAATGTTACATCCCTTCCGGCGGTGATTCCTCAGCGGTTACCCCCTTTTCAAATACATGCTAGTCGCGTGGTCGCATAAGCTATTGGAGGTTTAACACGACCATGCGACTAGCCTCCACACTTTATCCGCTAGCATTCAAAGTTAAGCCCGAAGCTCAGTCGCATGGTCGCATAAGCTTATTGGAGGCTTATGTGATCATGCGACTATGTTTTAAAACACCGCCAGCTTTTAAGAAACCGCCATCCGCTTAGAAGACCGCCAGCCGCTTAAGTAGTATTTGCTGAGCACCTTCACCCATGGTCCCACCTCTTTGCCGCTTCATTAATCGCAAGATTATAACTTAGTCGCATAGTCGCATAAGGCTTTAACAAGCTTATGCGACCATGCGACAAGACTATAAAACACCGCCATTTTGCCAAATTTCTAAGCATCAAGGACATAGGATAAAATAATTAAATCAGAAGGCTGCTTGACTCAAAGAAAAGGATATTTAAAGCACGTGCTCTCAACATGAACTTAAGTGGGCTTTCAAAAAGTAACCTTCAAATAGAAAGCTAAGAGGACGGCTTAGGGCTTTTAAAAAAAAGAAAGGCCAAACTTAGGGTTTTTACACTTTTGAAGAATTTGTGCCTTCTCAAAAACAAGACCTAAGACAAGAAAACCTAACAAATCTGTGACAAAATTTTGAGAACATTCTGACAGCTACAACCACAAGATTTGAACAGGAAAGCAAGAACCGAAAGTTGGACAAGAAAATTTGAAAATTAAGAAGATACCCAACAGGGTGTAAGGACTCATGATGGAGTCTTGGTTGATAATGCATAAGACAACATAGAGGTAGGCCTAGAAGGGTTTGAGGAAGAGGTAGACTTAAGGGAAAGGTTTGAGGAAGAGGTAGAGGTAGGCCTAGAATTATTTGAAGAATGGAAAGGTCATGGTGGTAGGATGGGTTCTTAAGGTGCAGCAACCTTCAATGAAGAAACTAAGATTGAAGAGGTGGGCCAAGAGGAGGATAAAAAAGTGATGAAATTTTCTCCAAGCATGGTGATAGTGCAAGTTGAATCAGGGGTATAGGTTGGCATAGTGGTGATCAAGAAGTAGCAACAAAAAAATGTGATGTTCACATTGGAAAGAGATGCCAAGCCTAAATGCAAGATGAAGATGATAGAAGGAAGGATGACATGGTTTAAGGAGGACCTATATTTTCCTAAGGTCAAGGTGAAGGCCTAATGCTCATTTTGGACAAAAAATAGAATTTTCCTTTACCAATTCACCAATTCCCATTTTCCAATTCTAGGTCAATTCTAGCAACCAAACGAGCTAAGGGAAAGGATAATGAGAATCTAAGAAATGAGAATAGACAATTAAAAGGAGAATTGAATAATACTAATGATCTAATGAATAAATTCAATGAAAGTATTGCAAGAATTGATGAGAAACTCAAAAATCAAAGAAGTATAAAGACTAGATGCCTACGATATACCAATTAGACTACTTTTGAAGTTGGTGAATCTTATGCAACAAAGGAGATCAAGAAAGAAGGAAAGTCTTCACCAAATGTAACACAAATAAATTTTGGTAAGAAATATTACAAGCCTATATCCAAATAAACCTAGCAATTTTGATGGATATTTCTACAACTATAATAAGTATGGACATAGTTCTCATGATTTTACATCTGGGTCCAGTAGTAGATCTAGTAGCTTTGATGGTCTATGTTATAAATACAACAAATATGGCCACAAAGTTGATGAGTTCAGGTCAAGAGTTAACAATCAAAGGTTACATATGAACTGAGAAAGACCTTACCAAAGGGAGAGACAATTAAATGTCACATGATCAATTTGTGGTAATTAGGGATACATGGCTATTAATTATAGAATGGGGACCAAAATAGGTAATTTTGGATTGTGGAAATCAACTAGTATAGCATGTTTTTGTTGTCATAACATTGAACATCTAGCAAGGAACTGTAGGTTAAGGAATCAATCAATAAACCACTCAAGCAATTGAAAGGGAAAATAGATTGTGAATGTAGAAGAGACAAGGAAAGAGATGAACATGACTTGGAAGAAGAAGGAAGATAGTAAAACATTGGAGGGACCTACATTTCCCTTGGGTGTGGAGAACTCTTCATAAAACAAGCCCTCATGTGGCTTAGGTGGCGAAAGTATTATTGAATCCATCATCAGACCCCCTATAGGTGTGCAATAAGAACTATCACTATTATAATATTCAATAAATTATTTTAGAGTTTATTGTGAACTTTCGATAAATTACATGATATTGTGATCATTGGAAATTAGTTTTTGGGTCAATCAATGAAAATCTAAGTTCTATCAGTAAGTACATTTAATATACACATGTGAAGGTAGATAAAAAGGCTAATTTGGATTTCATTTTAATCTTACATATTTTGAAAGCTTTTGTTGAGAGGGAAGAATTATTTTAGTCATTTGTAGAGATCCAAGTGATAAGGAGAGAATTTTGGTGTTGATATGGTAGAGAAAATCAATCGATTATTGTCGTGATCTTCAACAAGAACCCTTTTTGTGAATTGTTTGAGGTATTTATCTGATATCTACATTTTTGTTTGAGAATTTAAGATGGCTACTGATAAGTTGATAAATATTACTAAAGAAAATAGACCAAAGTTTAATAAACATGAATTCAAATTGATAGAAAATGACCCCGAAAGTGCCCTAACTAGCATGCCCTATGGTGTTATGAATATAGAGGATGTTAGAGCATGTATTCATTTTAAATTGGAAGACATAATATTAGGGGAAATATATGCACAATATAAGAAGTTATATGATGATAACTTAGTGTTGAAGGATGATCATAAATGGATAGTCGATAAAGGTTTTTATCATACAATCAATTACCCTAGTTAATTTGAAGATGATTAGATCGAGTATGTTCTAAGTAGAATCCATGACTAGTTCATGTGGATAGACCAACCACATAAAATCACAAAAGAAGAAATCCATGTTTTAGTTCTGGTCTATGCACAATTGGTGATGTACCTATCCTTCACACAATTCCTAAAGAAAGAGTAATGATATTGAAAAAATCTAAGTGAGATGGTCATACGATAACTCTAAATGATATTACAAAAGAAGAGGTGAAGTGTGCATCTATGGTTATCACCTAAAAGGTGTATCACTATAGTCAAGTGAATAGTATTATCACTATGATTTGGCTGAAGAAATGAGAGAGAAACTAATGATGAATTTGGAAAAGATAAAAAAGGACAAGAGGCAAAAGATCAAGTATGGCTAGGTGATCTTATATTTTTTTTCTATTTTCAAAACATGTTCCCTGATATTGATGACATTGCATGGTTGATGGGTACTCTAACCTTCATTCAAATCAATAAAAACATCAGACTGTTGGGAAATGAATTCCTAAGAAATGTATGGGGTTACTTTAAATAATTTCAGAAGAAGATGCATGAAAAGGAAAGGATACCATTTTAAATTTTTGAAAGGTACAAGGACACTATTTTATTCATGGTAGATATATAAATTTTTTTTATGGAATAAGTTGATCCAAGGACCTCATACATGATGCCTATGGTTTATGAGGTGGATGGAGATATTCTAACTATGTATGCAGAGAATTTATTATCTCAACCAATAGATCCCAATACTCCAAGGTTTGGCACGTGTAAAGAGAAGTCACTTAAAGTGCACAAGGATTTGATTGAGCCTATTATTGAAAGAAAGGTAAGAAAGGAAGTTGAGAAATTCAAGATACAAAGAGGTTTCAAAAAACCAAAGATTAATAAAGAAAGATATAAATATGTTGTAGAGAAAGTTGACACATCTAGTGTAGAAAAAAATGATGATGATGTTGAAGTTTTTGGTGCAACTAGCAGGACCCCAACCATTTGGAAAATAAGGACTCAAACTTCTATGAATGAAGATTAATCCTATCCACCTACAATGAAATATATAAAGACTACTAAGCATATAACTACACTAGTCAAGGAGACACAAAGCATAGAAAATATGATAGGTAAAAGAACAAAAATAAAAAGCTAAGAGATTTGAGGAACTTGCTAATGAAGAGAGTGAAGGGACATAATCTGAGAAACAAAAGAAGTAAATAATGGAAAAATTCAATAAGTCTAAGGTTGTAGGCTCCCCCATTACTGAAGTTGTTAAGTCTATATCTAGTAAGGTAGCTTGTGTCAATGCATTCAATCAAAATGTTAGAGATTATGGGATACTTTTTGAAGTTAATAAGTATTATCACTTACTTACTAAAGAATATTAGAGAAAAGTTGAAGATGTTATAATCGAAAGAATGCATAAGTTAAGTCAAGTTGTAAAATATGTTCTACTAAGACAATTGCTTGATTTATCATAGGAAGAAATAAAGGATATGTTTTCCATGATAAGACCTTTATTTAAAACCAAAACAAGAGTTGCAAATTTGTTAGTTGGAGAGACCCAATTGGTGCAAGTTAAAATTTGGGAAATTATATGAAAGAACTTGGGTCTAATGAAGGATACAAGTGAAGAGGGACCATTAAATAAAAAATACGGTGATGTAGTGGTGACTCAAACTAATGAGGGATTTACTATTGATGGTGTGAAGATCAAACTTGAGGAAATCAAAGATGAGATGAATAATACTGGTGATATCCCTACCATGGAGATATAGAATGGGTGCATGGATACACAAGATGATTATGAATCTCATGAGAAACAAGTTGTGCATAAGGAAAAAAAGGAAGAAGATCTAGTAAATATAGGTATCAATCAAAATATAACAAGTGATACAACAATAAAGATACCTATAGTTGATAGAAAAAATATAAAGTACTAGAAATGGAGAACATGGGACTAATAAATTAGGAAGCATAAGAGTAAGAACTTAAGGCCACTAAGAAGAAGAAAGATAAGGAAAAAATATCTATTGATGAAGATGTTATATTGATTAAGGGACACATAGAGTTTAGCACTATGAGCTTTGAAGAGGATTTATTTTGTGATGACAATCAAGATTAAAGACAAGAAGGATAAGCTTAAATAAAGAATCACACTTGTAGTTCTAATGGAAAGAGATATATTTTTTGATTTAATGCTTGAAGTTACACACGATGACAAGACAATTCAAATGGAGTAATTGACACATTTGGTCAATTCCACCAATGAAGAGATGAATATATTGGAGGATGTTGGTACTACTAGAAAAGAAAAGGGATATGTGAAGAAGAAATCATAAAATATATATCACATTATGTTTCTGAAGATGAGAACACTCTCACATTGGCTATGAACCAGATGAAGGATGTACTACTAGAAGGTGGTAAGATTATAAAGTCTATTTGTGATATTTATCACTTATTCAAGGACATTGAAAGGAAAAAAAGTGAAGCTCAACAAGAGCTGAGATTGTTATTATTAAATTTTGATCCTATTCATGGGAATGAAATTTATTTTTGAGTTGAAGTTGGAAAGATAAACCAAAGTATAAAGATTCATAGGGAAGAATTAAACAAAAGGATTGGACAATTGATGGAGTTACAAAGCTACCAATTCCCAAAATGGATATCCTCCAAACTAGTGTGCAAGAAGCAGAAGAAACATTAACACCTTGCCTATGTGTACTATTGATGGATTAAAGGAACTTACATTTTTTTTTACATGGACATATACTCATCATGGAGAATCTATAGAAGTTATGGTTTAGTGATTGAAAATTTTTGAAGACTAATTTCAATGATATATTCAGTATAATGTAATAAGTTATGCTACTTTATGATTTTGATTTATAATTTTTTTATTTTTTGCATATCATTGTAACAACTTTGACATTGTTATTAAAGGGGGAGAGTAGTATAGGGAGAATAATAAAATTTTGGCTAAGATCATTAGGATGCAAGGGAGAGTAGTATAGTTTGTTTATATGTTTGTTGCTTGGGGAGATTATTGCCACTTAGAAATTTTTTCTTTAGAAGTATTTTAATTATATGATTGCATTGTGGTGTTGTCATTTCTAGCAACATGATCTATTGAAAGCATGCGATTAGTTTTATTGATGCTGTAGAAGGATTAAATTGAAGAATCAACTAAGTATTTAGTCAACCAGAAATAAGACAATATGAAAGGTTCAAGAGACTCAATTTGAATTTGGGGATTGAGTAAGATGTGTAATTGGTTAGATTGAATAATATATGATTTATTGAGGATTAGTTAGATTGAATAATATATGATTTATTGAGGATTGAAGTGACATAGACAATATGAACAAGAGACAAGCAAAGTGACTTTGGCCATATCAACCAATCAATCATTTTAGAGTTATTCAAAACTTCATTTATGACTTGGTTAATGTTGTGTTGACCAATGATTTTGGTACAATCAGATCTGATTTTTATGTCAATGGGTAAAACATTTTTTTTCTAAGGCCAACATGGAAAAAGTGTGTTATAAAAGAAGGCTAAAATTGAGTTTTAGGGTATGAGGTGATGATGCAATAGTTATTTATTATAGTGTAAATCTAAAGGAAGGATTTTTTGGATGCTTATGTAGTTTTGTGATCAAAATTTAAGTGGATCTATCAAAGATGAAGTTTCATAATCATATCATTCATTCTTGGGTCTATCTCAAGGAAAGCCCTAACAGGCTTGTAGGTAAATCCTTTAACAAGGTCACTCCTAAAAGAGTTATTAGGATATCTAAAAGGATATAATTTATAAATCCTCTATCAAGGTGACTCTCATAAGGGATTTTTTAAATTTCTCTTAAAAGGGGAGATTTCATCAATGCACTAGTGAAATTTGTGGGCATCATTCTCGCATGTGATTTTCTCCCTCTTACAAGGGTTTCTAGAGAAAAAATCTTGTCTTATTTTTAATGTGTGTGAATGTTTTATTTTGTATGGTAATATGTGATATTATCATTTTCATGTTGGATCTTGTGGAATATTATTGCTAAAAGTTTTATATTTGTGGATGCATTGCTTCACCCCCCCTCCCCTCTCTCAATGACTTATAACACTAACATATTATAACACCAACTTTATCCTTGAGATAATATCTAGTTAGCTCGCATATTCTATCCTTTTACGCTATATTTATTTCCTCATCCATGGCTATACAACACATGTATTATTTCACAACATCCTCAAAATAGATTAGGTCACTATGAGAAAATAAGGCAAATTTTATGTTTTCATCAAAATATTCATCATACCTTTAAATTTTGTATATCTCCCTTAGAATATTGGTATTTCTTGAAATTAGGGAGATGAGAGAACCATCTTAACTCTCAATAATATTGTTTCTTTCTTATGTGGTCTGTGTTTGGGGCATTTAGGAGATTTTAGGAGCTCTTTTCTACTAATTTATAGTTTTTGATTTCTGGTAAAAATAGGTTTTAGGGGGGGCCCAAAACCACTTAAAATCATTACAAAATAGGATAGACAATAATCCTAATAAAATAAAATAGGACTAGAAACCAGCCCGCTAAATCCATAACCAACAAAAATGTAGTTGTTGGGAGCTCTTAGGAGCCATTTTTATGGTTATTTTTGGTTTATTGGGAGATCTATATCTACTGCTACATTATCTTAGAGATAATCATGCTTAACATTTTCATCATTAATGGATACTATACTTGAATTGGTTGAAGATGTGTCCACTGAGCTATCCCATAACTTATTCTTGATGAAATCACCATCCCTACTTTTGATGATAATCTTTTTGATGGGGTTATATAACATATATTCCTTTGGTTCTAGATTATATCTTGTGAAGATGAACTTCACACCCTTTTCATCCAAATATTTCCTCTTCTCTTTTGGAACATGTGCATATGCTACACACCTAAGTATTATCAAGTGTTCAACCATCTAGTTATGTTTTTCCCATGCCTCAAGAGAAATCTCATTATAGAGCACTTGTGTTAGACTTATATTTATCAAATCAATAGTCATTGGTATAACCTCTCCCTAATATTTATTTAGTATTCACTTTTATTTAACCTTTTACCTTTCCATATCAATGATATTCCTATCCTTAATCTCATCCACTCTATTTTTTAGTAGAGTATATTTGGTTGTTATCTCCTTCTTTATGTTATATTTTCTATAAGATTTTACTAAATAATTGGAGGTATACCCCACCCATCTATCTGACCTTAGGACTTTGATATAGTGTTCACTTTATTTTTAATCCATAGCCTTAAATAAAAAAACTTATCAAATACTTTAGATTTATGCTTCAAAAATTACACCCGTGGTCTATTGCCAAAATCATTGAAATGAAGGTCATAAAATATGTACTCCCCCCAATGGAAATGGTTTGTATGGGGAAAACCAACTTAGTATGTAGAAAATCCAATATCTCTATTTACCCTCTAAATTTTCTTGATCTAAAGGGAAGCCTATGATGCTTATCCAAAATGTAAGCCTCATGCTTGCTACTAGAATCTACAATATCGGGAAAACCATCTACTATTTCTTTCTTGGCGAATACATTTAAACTAGCATAGTAAAGATGCCCATACCTTATATGTCATTTCTTGGAGGTATCTTCTATCATTTTTTTTATGCTGATTATTGTTGTACTAATGTATTTTAGTTCTTGGGAGGTGCAACTACAAATTGGAAACAAAAACATGTCCCTATCATCAAAGGAAGCATTTGGTTCTTTGTCATTTAGACTACTACAACTTTCTTACTTCCATCCTTTTCATAAGTAGAACATTAGGAAATCTCCATTAGCACTTTATATCCAACCTAGATGATATTTCCAACACTCATCATATTGTTCTTTATACATGGGAAAAAATAAACATTTTGAATCTCCTTCTTCTCACCTTCCTTGGTGCGTGTCATAATAAATCCTTTTCTCACAAATAGGATTATTACTGTTGTTCTACATTTTAATTTTAAACTTTACATTTTTATCAATGATAAAAAAATACTTTTATTACCACTCACATGCTTACTATAGCCATTGGACGAAAATAGAAAACTTAAAGGTTGCATTATTCACCAATATTGCACATGGTTTCTTATCTTTATTCCTGAATTTTTTTGAAAATTGCAAATCCCAATTTTTACAACTTTAGAGGCTTTGTTTGGGCTCATATAGACACATTTTCATGTGCTATTTTTTTTGAAAATGCATGATTTTCTGTCTCCTTTCCAAATCTGGTATCAGTTTAGAAAATTTTCAGTAGACATATTAATTTCAACATTTGGCTTATTTTGGCCTATTTTTGGCACTTGTAATTTGTTAGATCCTTGAGAGATCTTGTGTCATATTTGTTTGAGTCTACCATAGCTTCATATTTTTTGTTATAATCATCAAAATTTGAAGTCCACTTTGGTCCATTTTTGCAAGTGAAAATTGTACATGCACTATATATAAAGTGCCAAAATCATCTATTTCGGGGGATTCTTTGGTTCATTGCATTTTGGGAAGTGCATTGATTTTTTGATCTCATTTTTGTTTCATGTGAGAAGTGCATCATGGTTGGTTTGATTAGGTTGAAAATATGAAACTATAAGCAATGGAGTGAATTTCTTCTTGCTCATCTTAGTTAGCATAACTTGTTGCCCTATTTGTATGAGTATAGAACTACTATTCATTCATTCAATTGTAATTCTTACATAAAATTTCATAATGTTATCTATTAGAATATGGATTTGGAAGTTATGGATTCCCTTGATGACTACAAAGATCACACAAAGACTATTCCTAATATTTGGAGTGTTCTTTGGGAAATGTATGGAGATCCTCATGATCCTCCACTCCCAAAAGGTATAGAACCTCTAGTTGCATCTCCTACATCTCCTTTTGAGATCACATCTACTCTTTCTCGTAATGATTCTTTCATTCATATGGCCATGAATTCTTGTGATTCAATGCAATAAGATTATACTTTTCTTTTAGAAATAGTTCCATGGGTGACTACTTGACAGACATTGCAGGTTTTTTTTGGAGTCCTACATTTCAGATTTGGGTGACACCATTGATAAAATTCATCTTCTCTTTGTTGAGAATGATCCTTCTATAGTTATTGTGAGGAAACAATCTAACCCTCATCTTCATTCTCCACTTGATCCCTCTTTCGACATTGGCATGATTGTGGATACTTTGATATAATATTTGGAGGAGGTATATTTAACTTTAGAGAAGACATTAGAGTATATGGAGATTGGTTTTCATGAGTCTCAAACTTCACTTGAAATGTCACATTGCATGGTTGATTATACTAGTGTGTTGGAGATTCCTATTTATTTTCCTGAGACATCATATATTTTGATGATTCTTCCTAGAGATTGGGGAGGATTCATTAATATGCCTATGGGCCTATTTCTTGTTGGAAACTGTAATTGAAGCAATTGTTGTGTTGTCATTGATGTCAAACCTTAACAGGTAAGACTTCTGCTACTTAGGAAAGTACTATATCTATTGAATTGTTGTGAAGAAGGGAAAAAAGGATGGTAACAATAGCACCTAAGGAAAGTTTGAGTTATCTTGATACTATAAAGTGTACTTGACTATGGTGTACAATGATGAGACAATGTATTGTTTATCTTAGTAAGATTGAAGACTAAACTGGTAGGCTTGACCGAGAAAAAATAGAGAAATCATGTTTAAGCTGAGTAATGTTAGTGTCGACCGAGTCAGTATATGTCGAGAAAGATTCTAGTGTCGACCAAACATCAGTTAATTGCCAAGAAAGACAGTATAAGCCGAGGAATTTTTTTTTAGTAATGACCAAGCTTTCTACATGAAGACTAAGTAGTTGATCATAGTATTGACCGAGCATTAGTATTTTTATATTTGAAGAGAATTCAGATTTGGAGCTGACATTGTTGAATTCTTAGATTATGTAAAACATGTTGACTTTATTTATTGATTGTTTGAAAGCATTGAATGCACTGAAAAATGTTTTATTGTAAATATTTAAGAGATTTGAGATGTTTCTAGAAAAGGAGCCAAAGATCATAAAGTGGGTAGATTCAATAAATCTGACCTAACTCTAAGATCTACGAAGGAGATTGAGTGGAAAAAGATGAGTTAACCTAATTGAGGAAGTATTAAGGGAACCTAAGCATTAGGTATGCGTGTGCATAAGTGAAAAGAGGATGTTGGAAGATCAGTAGATTTTATTAACTGTATAAGTAGAAAAGGCTGAAGGAGAAGTGTGGCGATTGCTTGAAGAAAAGTTTCGAGTAGATCAAAGATGGACATTCCAAAGTTTCAAAGTCAATAAACCATCATTTGTGTATGGAATTAGATCTGATATTTGAAAAGTGAGTTGTATATTTTTCATATCAATACTACTGCTAGTTTCTAACCATTGTAACAATCAAAATCCTTTTAACAAAGGTTGACCTAATAGTCATATGTTTAAATCCTTTGAACAAGGTTGCATTCTAATGGAATGTATGTAAGTCCCACAACAAGGCTCACTTCTAATAGAGTGATTGAAATCCTTTAATCGAGTCACACCTAATAGTGTGTATTGTAACCTTTGATAGGGTTAGCTTTTAACAGAGCTCACTTTAGAAGAGTGAAAATAATAGTAGCATGTTACAAAGTGGTTTTTCCCAGATTGGGTTTCCACTATATGTCTTGGTGTCAATGCTTGTGTGAATGTTTTGATTTAAACATTTCTATGTTTTACAAGTTAGATATAGTTGGGTAGTGGACTGCAATGTTATATGTTTCTATTATCAAATCAATGATGACCGAGTTTGTTTTGGTTGTTAGATCTGATTTAAAGGAAAGTTTTTGAAGTTTGTTTTAGACATCTGGACCTGAGAACAACTGATTCACCCCCCCTCTCTATTGTTCTAAATCATATTAACAATTGGTATTAGAGCTAGGTTGCTTATTATTGGTGTTTATAGAAATCAAGTTTAAAGGGACTTGAAGCCAATGATTAGGATGTATAAGGAGGTACCAAAGATGAATAAGGAAAACTTCCCTGCATGGCAAAGGTTGATTAAGCTACATCTAGCCAGTATTGGTGATTCTGCAAAGTACTACATTGAGAATGACTATGTCTCACCTGTCACACCTTTGACTGCCAAAGAAAGGAGAGCTAAGCAAGAACATAATTAGGCAATGCTAGAAATTGTATTTGCCCTAAGCTATCTAGAATTTGAGGACATTAAGGATTGCACAACTGCTAAGGAGATGTGGAACACTCTTGCAAAGATCTATGGAGGTGACATATATGTATTGAAAGCTAAAGCCGGGAGCCTCAGAGGCAAGTTTGATGAAATGAGAATGCAAGAATGTGAGAACATTGCATAATATTATGGTAGAATAAAAGAAGTTGTGAATGCTATTAGAGGAGTAAATAAGACTATTGACGATGAAACTATAATTAGAAAAGTACTAAGAATGCTACATCCTATATATCCCATTAAGAACTTAGCTATTCAGGAATCTAGATGTAACTCTGCAAATGTGCTTACTTTGAAAGTTTGGTTGACAAGCTAACTACTTTTGAACTCTCTAACTATGATAACTTCACTGTTGGTAGTATTGGTAATGTTGAATCTTCTTTTAAGTCACAATTAGTTATGAACAAGCCAAAGAAATAAAAAGAAAGATCTATTAGTGAAAGTGAAAGTGACAGTGACACTTCTGATGAAGAACTTGAAGATCTAGAAGATCTTATGGCTAGAAGACTGAGAAGGGGAAAAGGAAAATATAAAGGTAAACTCCCTATTATATGTTTTGCATGTAATAAAGTTGGTCATATAGCTGCTAGATGTCCTGATAGGAATGATAAAGATGAAGAAAGAAACAACAAACACAAAGACATAAGAGATGATAGAAGCTACCAAAGGTACAAAGACTACAAAGGAAAAGGTAAGAAATCTTGTTACATTGTTGAAGAAGAAATTGACACTGATAGTGATGATTTTGAAATTGAGGTAGTCTATGTTGGAATGAAAGATGAATCTGACGAGGATGAGAAAAATTCATTGATCTCCTATGTGAACAAGAGTGACAAATGGATTATTGACAGTGGTTGTTCACATCACATGACTAGTGACAAGAGTAAGTTTGAGACCTTACATCATTATAGAGGTAAAAGTGTAAAATTTCATAATGATGCACCATGTCCTATTACAGGAAAAGGTTTGATTAAACTAACTGATAAGATCTCTTGTGAAACACATATTGGGTTGAAGGTCTAAATTACAATTTGCTTAGTGTTGCATAGCTCAACAACACTGGTTACCGAGTGCAATTTCATCACAAGAAAGCTAAAATATTTAATGCTACTAGTAAACTGATCGAAAGTGGAGAAAAGACTAGAGGTAATTTGTTCTATCTTGATCTATCTGAAGAAGCATGTATGGTTGCACAACTTGATGACATTTGGTTATGGCATAAGAGGCTATGTCATGTTAACTTTGATAATCTGGTAGAAATAAGTAAGAAGAAGAAAGTAAGAGGTCTACCTAGATTTAAGAAACCTGAGAATGTGATGTGCAAGGAATGCCAGTTAGGAAAAATGACAAAGTCAAGTTTTAAGAGAAAATCCTTTACTTCTAAATTTTTTTTAGATTTGGTTCATACTAACCTTTGTGGAGCTATGGGTGTACAAAGTTACTGTGGTGCTAGATATTTTATCTTGTTTTTTGATGATCATACTAGGATGATGCATGTAATGTTTCTAAAAGAAAAATTTGACACTTTTGAATTCTTTAAGTGGTATTTGGCTAATGTTGAGAAGGAGATAGGTAGGAACCTAAAATGTCTTAGATCTGACCGATGTGGAGAATTTACATCGAATGAATTCAATTTGTTTTGCAATGATAGAGGGATCAAAAGATAGATGTCTGCACCTAGAACACCTCCACAAAATGGTATAGCAGAGAGAAGAAATAGATCTATCTTGGATTGTACAAGGAAATTATTGATTGAAAAGAAGTTGGCACAAAAATATTGGAAAGAAGCTATAAGTATAGCTATCTACACTCTTAACTAGGTACAGATCAAGAAAGGTACAAATCTGACACCCTATGAATTATGGTATGGGCATCCACCGAGTGTTAAGTACTTTAGAATCTTTGGAAGCAAGGGCTACATATTAAAAGACAATAGGAATGGAAAGGTTGATGCTAAAAGTGATGAAGGCATATTCCTAGGGTATTCCACAAAAATTAAAGCTTATAAGTGTTTGAACTCTAACACTAACAAAATTGTGGAAAGTGTGAATGTCAAAATTGATGAGTATGCAGAAAGAAATGAAGCTGACAACAAAAGAGAACCAAAAGATTAGAGATCTTTTGTGTACATTGAAGGAATAGAAGAGGAAAGTAACAAACTTGCATTTGATGCCGAGTCTTGGGTAAGAAATGTCGAGTGATAGGAATATGTTGTCAAGCATCAAGAAAATAGTGCCAAAAGAGAACAAGAACATGCCGAGCGACAAGATAATGTTGTTGAGTATCAAGAAGAGGTTGCTGAGCCCTCAGAAGCTGAATTTGACAATCTTGCTGAGGAACCTAATGAAATAGAGGAGAGAAGAGCTAAACCTATTTTTGAAAAATGTGAAAGAAGACATCACAAGCCTGAACAGATAATTGGAGACAAACATACTGGAATTCTGACTAGAAGTAAGACAAGGGATCTAACATGTTTACTATGTGAATTTGAACCTAAATCAACTAAAGAAGCACATGAGTATTTGAGGAGTCAATTAGGGGTCCTTCCCCTAACTGAGGCTGCCTAGTCAAGCTAGGAGCACTGCATCAAATATGCTACAACAAAATATTTTCCAGATTGATGTAGAAGATTGTCACACTTTAGAACTGGCCTAGAGTTGTGAAGAAGAGAAAAGACAAGGAATACATCATAAGCAAGATGACAGAGGGAGAGACACTGAGCTGCATAGATAATATCTACATCTGATGGATGTATATTTTAGTTGTTTCTTTGGCATTTTTTGTCAAAGAGGGAGATGAACTGAGATGATATAATAACACATGACACTGAAAAGAAAAGTAAGGGAGATGATGAACTAAAATGAAGGATCGGGATAGAGGGAGATCTGGATATTTCTAATGGTCACATAAGTGAGGTTAATAGATTCTGAAAATTAGAATGAAGCTAAGGATATTACAAATTTTTTTTCTAATGGACAGATAAGTTTTTGGATTGGTTGGTAATCCATGTGTTATTCAAGTGATATCATATGGTGTTGCCATCATTGCCAAAGATGAAGATTGTTGGAAACTGCAATTGAAGTAATTGTTGTGTTGTCATTGATGTCAAACCTTAACTGGTAAGATTGTTGCTACTTAGGAAAGTACTATATTTATTGAATTTTTGTGAAGAAGGGAAAGAAAGGATGGTAACAATAGCACCTAAGGAAAGTTTGAGTTATGTTGATACTACCAAGTGTACTTGACTATGTTGTAGAATGATGAGACAATGTATTGTTTATCTTAGTAAGATTGAAGACTAAACTAGTAGGCTTGACTGAGCAAAAATGGAGAAATCATGTTTAAGCCGAGTAATATTAGTGTCGACTGAGTCAGTATATGTTGAGCAAAATTCTAGTGTCGACCGAACATTAGTTAATTGCCAAGAAAGATAGTATAAGCCGAGGAAACATTTTTTAGTAATAATGAAGCTTTCTACATGAAGACTGAGTAGTTGATCATAGTATTGACTGAGCATTAGTATTTTAATATTTGAAGAGAATTCAGATTTGGAGCTGACATTGTTGAATTCTTGGATTATGTAAAACATGTTGACTTTATTTATTGATTGTTTGAAAGCATTGAATGCACTGAAAAATGTTTTATTGTAAATCTTTAAGAGATTTGAGATGTTTATAGAAAAGGAGCTGAAGAACATAAAGTAGGTAGATTTAATAAATCTGACCTAACCCTAAGATCTACAAAGGAGATTGAGAGACAAAAAATGAGTTAACCTAATTGAGGAAGTATTAAGGGAAGCTAAGCATTAGGTATGTGTGTGCATAAGTGGAAAGAGGATGCTAGAAGATCAGTAGATTTTATTGACTATATAAGCAGAAAAGGCTGAAGGAGAAGTGTGGTGATTGCTTGAAGAAAATTTCCAAGCAGATCAGAGATGGAGGTGGAAAAATTTCAAAGTTAGTAAACCAACATTTTTGTATGGAATTGGATCTGATATTTTGAAAGTGAGTTGTATTTTTTTTAGATCAATACTACTACTAATTTCTAACCATTGTAATAGTCAAAATCCTTTTAACAGAGGTTGACCTAATAGTCATATGTTTAAATCCTTTGAACAAGGTTGCATTCTAATGGAATGTATGTAAGTCCCATGACAAGGCTCACTTCTAATAGAGTGATTGAAATCTTTGGCCGGATCACACCTAACAGTGTGTATTGTAACCTTTGACAGGATTGGCTTTTAACCGAGCTCACTTTAGAAGAGTGAAAGTAATAGTAGCATGTTACAAAGTGGTTTTTCCCAGATTCGGTTTCCACTATAAATCCTAGTGGGAATGCTTGTGTGAATGTTTTGATTTAAACATTTCTATGTTTTACAAGTTAGATACAGCTGGGTAGTGGACTTTAATGTTATATGTTTCTATTATAGAATTAGTGATGACCAAGTTGGTTTTGGTTGTTAGATCTGATTTAAAGGAAAGCTTTTGAAGTTTGTTTTATACATCTAGACCTGAGAATAACTAATTCAGCCCCCCTCTCTATTGTTCTAAATCATATTAACATTTCTTCCTAAGGGGAGGAACATCAATAAATTTTCTTGGTGTAGTTTCTACATTGATCTAGGTGCATCTATCATGGGTGTACATTATACATTGAGGGGTGGCTTCCTTGCTTCTCTTCCCACATCTTCATTTGAGGAGGCATATTTATCTTTGGAGTTTGATCCAAATTCTTACATAGATTAGTTACGATTGGTTCCTTGTTTGTCACCTTATTTTATTGGGCTTGATTCTCATTGGTTCATGGCATATTTATTAACCAAGGACATGTTGACACATGAGCATGTTAGAATTTAATCTTTGCTTGGTGAATATGTATTTAAAGGATAAACCAAGGTATCCTATATTGTATTTGTCCTCTAGTCCAAGTAGGAGGACATGTCACCTTTTTGTAATTCCTTTAATAAGGAAATTAGATATTTCTCCTTAAGAGGAATCTCACTTTTGTCACATACATAATATGGATGTGGTATTCATTTGAGATGTGAGTTACATGCAAACTCCTCCACTCATCTCTACTTAAGAGGTGTGTCTCACACACTTTCTCAATATTCTTCTCTATTCTCTTATCCTTTCTCTCCATATTGTAATGAGCTTTATGCTCCATTTCTTTCTTCTTCCTTAGGCTTTGAGCCTCATTCATAATTCGCAAGGGGTTTTGTTTTCTTTCTCCTTTAAAAATATTTGAGTTCTTGTTGTTCTTGGAGCACTTTCGTGATCTTTTGGCTTGATTCTTTGAAGCATTTCCTCTCTCTCTCTCTCTCTCTCTCTCTCTCTCTCTCTCTCTCTTGCTTGGTGGTCTTGGTAATTTATTTTCATGCATTCACACTTGGGTATTAGAGCAGGATTAACCCATGTTTGTTGAAGTTGCATGTAGGGAAATATTAAACATATTTCAGTGGTCAAGGAGGGTTTTATTTTCTTTCCCCCTTGATTTCTAGTTGTCTAATGTTCATTTGTTGTACAAATTTAATCCCCCAGAGAAGGGCCATTCCTTCCGCTTGGGTGATAGTGCAGTTATTGATCAGCCCAGCATAAGCCAGCAGGCAAGTGCCTTTGTGATCTCTCAACACACCACCCCCTCCTTGGCCAAGATTATTTACCACCCCATGAAATTTTAATTTGGTCCATCCTCTAGGAGGGGCGGCCCATATGGTATCTTTTATAGCTATCCTTTTAGCATCATCAAACCTGGAGAAACCATTTAGGAGGTTCTAGCTGTTAGCAATTCTCACTTTCCAGGTAGCAGGAGGATAGGGGGGAAGCTTCCATTTAGCCATCCTGGCATTCTCACATAGGAGCTTAGTCCTAATATGGAGATAGGTCTCAGACTGGTTACTATCCTCTCTGAAAATCCTATTGTTCCTTTCCTTCCAAATGGCCCAACAGATGTGAGGGAGAAGCATACGCCGGAGGAGTTGGAGAAGGGGGTGATTAGAAGGAGATCTCCAGTTATTGAATTGATGCACTTCTCTGCCCAGGGCCCACAAGATACCCAATTTTCCAATAACCTCTTTCCAAATGCTGGTGGCATAATGAAAGTGGATGAAAAGGTGGTTCATCATTTCCTCCTCCTTCTTACATAGGACACATCAATTCACCATGGAGAAGCCCCTCTTTATAAGATTATCTTGGGTTAGAACCTTACCATGCATTAGGGTCCACTACAAAAAAATTATTTTTAGTGTGTGCTGAGGGATCCACACCTTCTTCTAGTCCTTCGAATTACTCTCCTCCTTCAGAAGCAGATTGTAAGTAGATTTAATAGAGAAAGTACCAGCCTGGGTGGGGGCCCAAATAATAGAGTCATCCTACCCTAAAATTTTGATATTAGTCAAGTATTCCATGAGATCCTTTGCCAAGTATTGTGTTGGTGCTCTCAAAATTTGGCACAAATTTGGAGTGACGAATTGAAAATTCTCTGTAGGGCAAGGTGGGTATTTGTAAAAGATTTTTGTGAGAAGGCCTAACTGGTGTGCTTGAAAAGGACACCCTAATGATTTTCTATTGGAAACAATTGTCTGAAGGAAATTGCTACTCAATTATGTATTGTCTTTGATGTCACACAATGTCATAGTCCAGCAATCAGTTCCTACCGAGCTCAGTCGGTCTGCCAGATAGGAATATTAGTGCTTACCGAGTCCACTCGGTTATCAAAGAAAATCAGTGTCTACCGAGTTCACTCGGTTACCAAAGGAAAGTTAGTGTTTACCGAGTTCAGTCGGTTGTCGAAGAAAAGTTAGTGTTTACCGAGTTCAGTCGGTCATCGAAGAAAAGTTAGTGTTTACTGAGTTCAGTCGGTCATCGAAGAAAAGTTAGTGTTTACCGAGTTCAGTCGGTTATCAAAGGTAAAAGATTGTCAGTGTTTACCAAGTTCCCTCGGTCACCGAAAGATTATAGAAAGTTATGGTCACCGAGCACTGTCGGCCCTTGAAGGATTTTTGCAAATAGAGTTTGCTTAATTCAGCTGACTGTTATACTAAATAATGTCGATTTGACTAATCCAAAATCATATAAATAAAAGGTCAAATGTGAAAAATAAATATATACAGCAGAAGATTTACAGAAGAAAAGAAGGAAAGGTATATGTGAATTTGTGAAGGATGTTCAGATATCCTTGAGGAGCAGCAGAGATTTATTCGATCAGAAAGGATCAGACTTATGCAGAACAGAGATCTGTAATCAGCAAGACAGTTGCATTATTATACAGGTCACTTTTTCATTGTTACCTTCTTATCATTGTAACAGTGAATTCTAAATCTCTTAACCGAGTTGGTTTAACAACCATAATGTAAATCCTCTAACAAGGTGACAATTCCATTGAATTGTTTTCAAGACCTCTTACCAGGCCACTCCTAGCAGGGTGTTTTAAATCCTCTAACAAGGTCACACCTAACAGTGTGTTTTGTAACCTTTTACCGGGTTGGCTTCTAACCGGGCATCACTTCAGAAAAGTGAAAATCAGTATCTAGATACATTGGTGGTTTTTCCCATATTGGGTTTCCACGTTAAATCTTGTGTCTCTTGTGTTCTTAATTGCTTTCTCAATCATATACATGTGCTGATAAATATATAAAGATGATATTGCTAATATTTTTTGCATCTTCAAAGTGACTACAATCTATTTACCGAGTGCTGAAACAGATAACATTGTTAAGATATCCTAAGGGATCTGCAAAGAATTAATTGTGAAGTGTTTTTATGGTTGACTGATTCACCCCCCCCCTCTCAGTCACTTCATCCATATTCCATCATTTTCATGAGGTACAGCTTGGGAAACATGTTCAAAACCTTTCATTTGACATATACAGTGGGTTCTAGCTCCTAAATTTCAAATCTAACATGTTTAGGGAATAGTCATTTTGAGGTGTTCACTTAAATCTGTATTTTGCCTAAGTGTCAAATTGCTATACCAGGCCCTATTTGCCTTTGAATATCTTCTACCTTGTTAGGTTTCATGGCACGCCACTTTGGGAATGTTTTAAATATATATTACAGAGCTTATGTTTCAAAGCTCAAGCCTTTTTAGGTCTGTTTGATAGGTTTTTGGATTACCCAAAGTTGGCTTCCTAGAATTGTCATGTTTCTCTATTCTGCCCAGTTTTTTGAGTGGCCCTGTTTGACAGATTATAACTTCAAACCTTGTGACCCAAGTGAGAAATTTCCTTTTGTACTGTACTCCAGTGGTCAAATACTTCTTTTGTTTTAGTTTTTAGGTCACGACGCATTCATTTGGTCAGATTGCTAAGCCAATTCCGTTTGCAGTTTCTATCAATATGCTAAATTGTCAAACACAGATTTTTGGATGCCCTACTTTGTGGTCTTACCTTTTGTATCTGGTTGAATTCCTTGCATAATTGAGTTGTCCCCTATATTGTAATCATGAAAGTGTACCTTCTCATGGATTTTTAGACTTTCACCAATCTAGTTATCCACTTTTCCAGGGCATTTCCATTTCCAATTTATTAAAAGTTTCATTGAAAGTGCAGAATCTAGAATTAAGTGGCCTACTTTAAGCTTTTATTCTTTGCACCTGGTTCAAGATTCTAAAGAATTGAAAGTTGTTCTACATTGATGACATGGAAATGTGCTACCATGAAGAGTTTTAGGCCATTTTGAATTTGTTTGCCCAGTTTGCCAATTTGATTCCATTTACAGTTTCTAATAATTTGGTGAAGATCGGTTGCATAGTTTTAGTCAGAGGCCCTGTTCACGATGTTATATCTTGAATAACGTGATTGGTCATATCAAGAGAATGGTGCCCCTATATTGTATAGAAAATTCACTTCCAGTTTGCAAAGTCTCAGGTCATGGGGGTTTTATATGAACACTTTCTCAGATGCTTCTCATTTACAAGAATCAGTATTTCTCATTTCTTCCTGTTCTAATTTTCAAAGTGGCTACTTTCGGGAGACTGCCATATGAGTCTGGTTGATCATCAAGAGACATTTTTCTAGATTCATACCCAGCATATCACATTTTTTCAAACATCCCAAAGCTCATATCTTCATGAGTTGATCTAATGTCTTTTTAGGGGCGAATCTAGAGGCAATTTATGATGTTTTCACATCTGCATCTGAATATGTTCTTTGAGTTGTCAGATTTGATCAGGGATATCTCGCATATGTCCATTTAAATCAGATAATTTTATTTTTCATGCATGCTCATTATAGATGAATGAATCATTTTGTCAAGTGTTAGGGTCGGGTTGCTTGATTTCATCAGTTTTTAAAGCCAGTTTTGGATGCTAGTTAATGTTATTGGTCAGCTTCACAAAGGGCATTATTATTTGATTGATGTGCCTAAATTTGTTCGACCATGGTTCTGACTTTATCTAAGTGGTTTCACTATGGTGTTCAGGTGGTAACTCATAGCTGGGTATAGGGTTGCTTACTATTGTATATGCTTTAAGTGTAGTCTTTATAGTTGATAGTTGTATATGAAATGAAGGCACACTTTGGCATTGAAGATTTTGGAGGCATTCATAGAAGGCATCCCAAACTATAGAGCAGTTGTTCGGCATGAAGATTGATGTTATGGTATATCTACAGGGTCTAGTAAATTCTCTATAAAGCCATTTGATTCAAGTCTGAGTCTTATTACATAGTCATGGATGTCTTTTTCCTCTCGTAGAGCTTCCAGACGAGCGCAAGCCTTGAGAACCAAAGGAATTATAAATTTGTGTGGCTTCAATCCTTGCCTCTACATATGGTCAAAGACATCAATAGCCTCCTACCAATGCTCACCCTTGATATGCTCATTGATCATCGCATCCCATGCCTCCACACTCGGTTCAGACATTTGGCCAAATACTTGACACGCATCATTGTATCTGCTGGAGCTAAAGTACATTTTCAAGACCTTGGTTTCAATAGAGATATGAGTATGGCATTTCTTAGGAGGTGTGAATATGTTGATGCGATTACAGACCTTCAAGTTGACACCAATATCGCTAAAAATGGTAAATTGGTTATTATTGGGATGGACTTCATGCATTGTTTGGACTATTTGTGCAAGAAGAGAGATGTAGTGTTGGTCAAAAGTTGAATTGATATCAAGGAACAATAGGAGTGTATCAAAGAAATATATCAAAGAAAAAAATTGATCTAAAGCATGCAGAATACTAAGGAATGCTTGTGTAATATGGAGATAGCCAACACAAATATAAAACAAACGTAGCTACCTGTCACCAATTGCCAATATATAAAATGCAGAGGGATTTGCAAGTGGAGACAACCAGCATGAGGGCCAATGTAAACAGTAAGAGGGCTGCTCACATTATAAGTGGGATTGTATGTGTTAGCTTGCATAAGTAACAGGGCCTCACCCATTTGACATTGAATACTAGCGTAGCAAGCGAAGCCCATGCATTTCCTTAAGAAACTCATGAAAATCATAGGGAGCTGCCTGCGCAATACAATGGGGGCTACCATTTGTTGAACAAATAACCTACGCATGAAAATGGACTGGAAGTGCTTAATGTTAAAGGATGCTATCAAAATGCAATGAAAGACCTCATGCCAAGTATCAAGAAATCAACGCAAGTAATGAAAATGGTGTCCTTTGTTAGGGGCCAGTATGAATGAGAGGGGGCAGTGCACTAATGTAATGAAGTGCGTAATTTCCAGTGAGGCTTTTCGCAATCACGAAGGAATATCCATGCAATGAGAAAGGAGATGCCAATTTGAAAAGGGCCATGCACAGGTATGAAATGGAGCACCAATGCCCACACAAAATATAATGGGGGCACTCATGCCTATGGCCTTCGATCCATTAGTTGCAGAAATATAAGTGCAAGGCACAAAGGGACCAAGGAAGATTTGTGTAGAGAAAATGTGCATAAATAAAGAATGGAGATTCATGCCAATGTAATATCATTAGTTTGAAGGCCAACATAGGTACCTTGCACATGGAGAGAAGAAAATTAGTGCACAAATGAAGGCCTGCTAATACCATTTCTCTGCGTAGATGAATGTGTCGATTGCTGTGAGGAAATTTGTCCCACATTCACCCAGAATAGAATATATTGGTTATTTATAACCAATAACACCCACCTCTAGTGTAAAGAAATTGTTAAGGGACTGTGTGCTTTCCTTAGCTCATGTGGGTCTGTACCTTTGTGCGCGATAGCTGGGCACACTATGTGGACAAATTTTTAAAGGCATTTAAAACTGTTAAAATAATTGTCCCACATTGTTCCCGTAGGAGAAATTTAGAGTGTTTATATGTAGTCCAACAAATATATGAAGTAGATTGAATGTGGAGGAGGCTCTGATCATGCTAGCTTGTGTGGTTGCCTTGGTTTCCATGCCAGCGGGCCGTAAACAAGAATTTTTGCAAAGAAGTAGTGGCGGTGATGAGGTGGATGAAATGACACATGGCACCCGATCACATAGTCGTGAGGAGATATCCATTAGGAGAGATAACCACCGAGACCTAGAGATAATCGCCAGTCACCCAGTCGTGAGATGCTAGCAGTTAGTGGCCATTCATTTGTAGACCCAGAGACCTACAGTCACTCAATCTCATGATGTCTGGTGGTTAGCATAAAATATTTGGAGATTCAGAGACTAACTGTGGTCACCTAATATCCTAATGTTGGTGGTTAGAGGTTGATGATTCTGAGATTATGAAATAGTATTTGTCTCTATTCACTTGAGGAAAAATCTGGAGACTTGGAGACTTGGAGATCCGAAGACTGAAGTTAGTCATATGGTGTCCCAATCCAACTATAGTTAAGAATTCAATTAGGAGATTAGGAGACTAAGGAGTTTCTCCAAGTCTCAGGATGTAACTTGATGCAGGAGCATCCTGGGTGTAAGAGAAATCTTGCATCACCTAAAAATATTTCTACTTTTGTATTCAATAAGGGCTATGTTGTGTAGAGCTGCTATTTATGGAAACTTGCTATTTTTAGTAAGTTGGTCATATGATCTCAAAATGTTCTGATTTCACATGTGGAGGTTCATCTCAGTTGTATCAGCCCACTAGTAAAGTTTCATTGACAGATCAAGTCTAGCTTTGGATATATTAGAGATTTTCAGTATTGGCAGAAGGGTATAAAAACTTTGAACTTAGTTTTGAAGGCTTTAGAGGCCCTAGATGAGGTCAAAAATTTGAGTGACAGGCACTTGCACGAGTCAAGCCTATAGAGCGCTTCATGGCCTTTCCAAATTGGGGTTATAATAGTCAATCAGAGCAACAGGTGATGACTTACGGTCTTCGGAAGTTGAGTCACCTAAAATGGTAGAAAATAATTTTCCCTCAAAATTTCTGTTTAGGTTTCAAAAGTTATTTTGAGCTGACTTTGATGTAATAAATTGTAAAATAAAATAATTCTAAGTTTGGTGGGCCCTTTGGGCTAAATTTCTGGAACAGTGGAAATTGCCTATATAAAGAAGGCTCGTAGTGTTGTCTTAGGCAGTTCTGGGTAGTAGATCTGGGTAATAATTCAAGGCTTTATCCTAGAGAATATTGTAAGGGAATACCCATGTGGCTTTTCATATTGTAATTTTGAAAGTTTGTAATTCCACATTTGTGGAGATAGTAAGAAGAAAATTTTTTGTTCTTGCATATTGTTGTTGTTTCTCTATTTTTGTTATGTGTTTGTGGTATTAAGGGGAGCACCCTTCATTAAGTGGTATCAAAGTAGGAGTTCCTGAGTGTGTAAACAGATCACTGACTATGAGGTAGTTTGCACCAGGACTATGGTTAGGGTTTCAGTGCACATTGCGAAAATGTCTCCATGAAGGGAATGTGGCAGAAGAGTTGGTGTTCTAACACCTGAGGTCAGCGCGCTCCAGAGACAAGTGCAAGCATTGCAAGAAGAGATTCGTAGAGGAATGAATCTTAATGTCAGAGATGAAAGAGAGGATGAAACCAAAGAAGAAGATCAAGAAGGAGAAGTCAAAATTGTGAACCAAGAGGAAGAAAGACTTTTTCAGGCCATTTCCAACATTGGGAAAAGACCTAAGATTGAGGTTCCTACATTTTTTGGAAATTTTAACCTAGAAGAATTGATCAACTAGATCAATGAATATGAGGAATATTTTGAGTATGAAGATGTTGAGGATCCTAATAGGGTCAAATTTGTGATGGCCAGACTGAAAGGTCATGCGAAGATCTGGTGGCAAGAGATTCAATTGGAGTGAAATAGAAGAGGGAAAGATAAAATCACAAGATGGGATCAGATGGTATAAAAATTGAAGTGATAGTTCATTCCCGTTGATTATGAGCTTGACCTTCTGAAGAAAACTTAAAGTTTGAAGCAAGCAGGAAGATCTATTTAGGAGTATACAAAGGAGTTCAATTGACTCCTCATCAAAATAGGCCATGCAGAAGGTCACAAGGAGAAAGTTGTCGGATACCTTAATGGGTTAAGGCCAAGCATTCAGGAGGAGTTGAATCTAGTTCGAATGAATAGTATTGAGGAGGCATACTAGTTTTCCCTAAAGGTAGAGGAAAAGCTGAACAAGAAATTTGAGAGCAGACAAAATGGAAAAGGTCGTGGTGGAAGATCTAGTGGATGGTCATATGGTGGCCAAAATGAAGATCTGAAAAAGAAGGATGAGTCCAGTAGCTATCAAAATCAATGAGGAAATAATTCCAATCATTTCCAAGATTAGAATAATAGAGATCAGAGAGGAAGAGGAGACTTTCATAGAACATGTTTTCACTATGGAGAAGAAGGTCATAGGGCATTTGAATGTCCTCAGCGCCAAGGCAGAATAGATAGGAGAAATGAAGGCCATGCTAGAGTTGCACATGTAGATGAAGATGCTAGATCATCAAATTCTAAAGATGCTGAAAGAGGAGAAACATTGATTAACAAAAGAGTCCTTTTGAGTGGTGAGAATGAACCTGAACAAAGGAGGAGCCTATTTTGCACCAAGTGCAAATGTGAGGGTAAGTGTTGTGATGTGATTATTGATAGTGGAAGCACTGACACTTTGGTGTTAGAAGAGATGGTGACAAAGTTGAAGCTCAAGAGACAGAAACACCCACATCCATATCGGATTGCCTAGGTACAGGATGACCACAAGGTCATGGTCAATGAACAATGCCTAGTGAAGTTCAAGATTGGTGGATATCATGATGAGGTACTGTGTGATATCATATCTATGGATGTATGTCATATGTTGTTAGGTAGACCATGGTAGTTTGATAGATGTGTTGTACATGATGGTTATGTGAATACCTATTCCCTGACAAAGGATGAAGTGCGACATAAGCTAAAGCCATTGAATGACATAGAAGAAAAGGTATGTGGTAGTGCAAGAATAACTTTTTTTTATGGAAGAAATTTCCTAGATGGTATGAGGCATGAGCATGTATGTTTTTCTTTAATTCAAAAAGCAGGTAAAGAGGAAGTAGAAGATGTTCCTATAGAAGTTGCAGATTTGTTGAATGAGTTTCAGGATATTGTATCCAATAATATGCTTAATGGATTACCACCAGTTAGGAAGATCAGTCATCAAATGGACTTGATCCCAGGAGTGAGTTTGCCAAATAAGGCAGCACACAGAATGATACCTACAGAAAGTGAGGAGTTGAATAGACAAGTACATGAGTTGTTACAGAAAGGATTGATCCATGAGAGTCTAAGTCCTTGTGCTATACCAATGGTATTAGCACCAAAGAAGAATGGAGAGTGGAGGATGTGTACAGATTCCAGAGCAATAAACAAGATCACAATCAAGTACAAGTTTCCATTGCCACGAATGGATGATATTATGGACTATTTGAGTGGAGCTGTGTATTTCTCAAAGATAGACCTGAAGAGTGGATATCATCAAATTTGGATTAAAGAAGGAGATGAATGGAAGACTACCTTCAAGACAAAGGAAGGACTGTATGAGTGGTTAATCATGCCTTTTGAGCTAACCAATGCACCGAGCACTTTCATGCGGCTTATGAACGAGGTTCTAAAAGAATTTCTAGGTAAGTTTGTCATTGTTTACCTAGATGATATTTTGATCTTTAGTAAGACATTGGAGGAGCATATGATGCATATTCATATGGTATTTGAGAAACTGAGAGAAGAGAAATTGTTGATTAATATGAAGAAGTGCAGTTTTGTGAAGAAAGAGTTAGTGTATTTGGGATTTGTAGTTTCAGCAGAAGGTCTAAAAATGGACCCAGAGAAGGTATAGGCTATCCTTGAATGGCCTACTCCAAGGAATACTACTGAGGTAAGATATTTTCATGGTCTAGGTAGATTTTATAGAAATTGTATCATAAATTATAGCAGTATTTTTGGACCCTTGACTGAAACAATGAGAGGGGATAGAAAAGAGTTTAAGTGGACTAATGGGGCAGAAAAGAGTTTTCAATTGTTGAAACAAAAAGTTACAGAGCAACCTATTTTAGCACTTCCAAATTTTAATAAGGTGTTTCAAGTAGATTGTGATGCTAGTGGTACTGCAATAAGAGTTGTTATGAGCCAAGAAGGTAAACCTGTTGCTTATTTCAGTGAGAAGTTAAATGATGCCAAGAGAAAGTATTCTGTTTATGATCAGGAATTATTTTCTATAGTTTAGGCATTATAGAAGTGGAGACATTATCTACTTCCTAAGGAGTTTGTTTTGTATACTAATCATCAAGCTTTGCAATATCTGAATAGTCAAGGAAAGTTGAATTAGAGGCATTTGAAATGCGTTGAGTTTTTGCAAAGTTATACATTTGTTTTGAAACACAGGAGTGGAAAGTCTAATAGGGTTATAGATGCTCTTAGCAGAAGGCAACTATTGCTAATAGAAATACAAATTGAAGTGGTTGGGTTCAAGGAACTCAAGAATTTGTATCCAGAGGATCCTAATTTTGGTGAATCTTGGAAAGCTTGTACAGAACCTGTTACTCTAGACGGGATGAAATGGATGGATTTCATCATCTAGGATGATATGCTATTTAGAGGGAGTTAGTTGTGCATTCCATGAAGTTATATGAGGGTGAATCTCATCAAAGAGAAGCATAGCAGAGGATTGGTTGGACATTTTGGTCATGATAAAACCCTTGCTTTGGTTAGTGAGAATTATTATTAGCCACAGTTGTAGCAAGATGTGAAGAAGTTTGTACAGAGTTACAGAGTATGTCATATGGTGAAAGGAGTGAAGCAAAATATAGGGTTGTATCAGCCATTACCTCTACCAGAGAAGCCTTGGGAGGATATCAACATGGACTTTGTTCTTAGTTTACCGAGGACTCAGCGAGGACATGATTCAATTTTTGTGGTGGTTGACAAATTTTTGAAGATGGCACATTTCATTCCCTACAAGAAGACTAATGATGTTGTTCATGTGGCAGCATTATTTTTTAGGGAAGTAGTGAGACTACATGGTTTGCCAAAGACCATAGTTTCAGATCAGGACACTAAGTTTGTTAGATATTTCTGGCGTACATTATGGAAGAAGTTGAAGGTAGATTTGAAGTTTAGTTCATCACATCATCCATAGATTGATGGACAGACAGAGGTGGTGAATAGGAGTTTGGGAAATTTGCTGAGATGTTTTGTTGGAGATAAGCCAATAGGATGGGATTTGATTTTACCATAGGCAGAATTTGCATACAATAATTTTGTCAACAGGAGCACTGGTAAATCACCCTTCTAGATTGTATATGGAAGTAGTCCAAGAAATGCATCTGAATTGAGAAAGATAGATAAAGGAGAAATAAGTAGTGCTGAAGCTGAGGATTTTGCAAAACACTTGAAGAACATCCATGAGTAAGTGAGGAAGCACATTACCAAAATGAATGTGCAGTATAAGGCTAAGGCAGATGAGAAAAGGAGGCATAAGAAATTTTTGGTTGGGGATGAAGTCATGGTTCATTTGCGGAAGGAGCAGTTTCCAGTTGGTACATACAACAAGCTAAAAATGAAGAAGTTTGGACCGTGTAAGATACTAAAGAAGCATGATTCAAGAAATCCATATGAGGTAGAATTGCCTAGTGAGCTGAATATTTCACCAGTGTTTAACATTTCAGATTTGATAGAGTATCATGAAGGAAGTGTTGAAGATGAGATCACAGTGGCACAGTGGAGTATTCTAGCAAGTAGTTCAGATACCAAGGAGATTGAAGACATATTGGATAGTCGTGTTGGCAGAAGCACAAGGAGCAGGACATATGAAGAATATCTGGTCAAGTGGAAAGGATTACTTGTTCAAGATTCATCATGGCTAACAAGGGAGGAGGTTAACCGTCTTGGTTTTCCTCTACACACTTGAGTCATGACAAGGTCACTTCTCAAATTACCCCGGGTGTCTGATGTAGGAGCATCCTGGGTGTAAGAGCAATCTTGCATCACCCAAAAATATTTTTGTTTTTGTATTCAATAAGGGCTATCTTGTGTAGAGCTGCTATTTATGGAAACTTTCTATTTTTAGTAAGTTGGTCATATGATCTCGAAATGTTCTGATTTCACATGTGGAGGTTCATCTCAGTCGTATTAGCCTACCAGTAAAGTTTCATTGATAGATCAAGTCTAGCTTTGGAGATATTGAAGATTTTCGGTATTGACAGCAGGGTACAGAAACTTTGAACTCAGTTTTGAAGGCTTTAGAGGCCTCAGATGAGGGCAAAAATTTGAGTGACGGACACTTGCACTAGTCAAGCCTATAGAGCGCCTCATGGCCTTTTCAAATTGGGGTTACAATAGTCAATTAGAGCAACTGGCGATGACTTATGGTCTTTGGAAGTTGAGTAACCTGAAATGGCAAAAAATAATTTTCCTTCAAAATTTCTGTTTGGGCTTCAAAAGTTATTTTGAGCCGACTTTGATGTAATAAATTGTAAAATAAAATAATTCTAAGTTTGGTCGGCCCTTTGGGATAAATTTTTGGAACCTTTTCAGGTGGTGGAAATTGCCTATATAAAGAAGGCCCGTAGTGTTGTCTTATTCAGTTCTGGGTAGTAGATCTGGGTAATAATTCAAGGCTTTGTCCTATAGAATATTGTAAGGGAATTCCCATGTGGCTTTGCATATTATAATTTTGAAAGTTTGTAATTCCACATTTGTTAAGATAATAAGAAGCCAATTTTCTATTCTTGCATATTGTTGTTGTTTCTATGTTTCTGTTATGTGTTTGTGGTATGAAGGGGAGCACCCTTCATCATAACTACGATTAAGAAGAATCCCAAGAGATTTGGAGACTAGTGTAGTCTCCAAATCTCTAGATCGCCTGGGGTTAAAAGTGAGTTAGTCCAAGCATCGAATGAGAAGATGACAAGTGACACTTTCTGGCGGTCTGTGTAGATTTTAAAGAAATATAAGATTTAAATATCATATAGTTCAACTTTAGATAATTTCAAAAATTTTAATGACAAAGCTGCTCACGGGAAATGGCCTGGGAAATTCATTTTTTATTAGAACATAGCAATATGATATGTTTCTAAAAATGTCAGAAGATGACGAATGCAATGATAGCGGTTAAAATCAGATTTGAATGAGTTGTTGAGAGCAGTAAGGGCTTTTAAATCCAAGGTCAAATTTTGTAGAGATATTTTTTCAAGCATATTTGATTTTGTAGAACCGACAGACATAATGAATCAGATTTCTAGTGGAAATCAGATATTTTGAAGAGACAAATGTTATCAAATTTTGAAGATGCCCAAGAAGATCAGATTTTCAGAGAAGAGAGAGGGCTATGAGATCAGATTGCAAGGAGCAGACTGGTGTTGAATAAGCATAGATTTTAGGTTTTCTATTTCTTCTATTTATTTTCTTCTTTTCTCTATTTTTAGGGTTCGTGTTCCTATTTTTGGAGGGCTCATGTAGTTGCTCTATTATGAGTAGGTCCCTTGATGCTAAATATTGAAAATATCTTTACAGAGAAAAATTCTCATTTTGAGATTGAGTCTTTGAGTAAAGAGTCTTTGTATGTATTTATACACTTTTCATAAAATACAATACAATTTCTGTCCTATGTTGTTACTATCTCTTAGCTTTTTGTTTGTTCTTTTATGTTTCTATCTGTAAAGCACATAAAAACATACTAGTTGTCAAGCAATTACTCTAATTGTTTCATGAGTTTCTTTCAAGGAAGGGATTAAATCCTCATGTGCAATTTCAGAGAATGAATATATCTATTAAGATCTTGATGATAACAATCTAAGATTGAGAAGATAGTCTATCAGGCATTCTGTCTAAATTGTATGTAGTTTGCAAGGCACACTATTGTATTTTCTTGAAATTCCTATGTTGATTCATGTTAGAATCTTCTTCCCAAAGGATTAAGCACTAGTCTAATTTTTGTTCATGCAAGTACCTTTCTGTCATCAAGCACAAAATTTAATCATTATTAGTTCTTTTATGTTTTTAAGTTTATGCATACCATGAAAGGACCGCATCCAGGTGATATAGTTCACATTTACTGATTCCTTGAAGAGAGAATCTAGAGGTTAACCTTCCTCAAGTTGTACTCACAAAAAGAAGAAGGATTCATATCCTTATCCCATTGTCTATGCTATTACATTTATTGTTTCTATTGTCAAGCTCTATATCAGGACATTCTTAACTGTTGGCAGAGTGATCTTTTGTTGAAATAGTTGAAAGCACAATAGCATAGCAGTGAAGACCTAATCCACTAATCAAAAGCTTACTTGAAATAGAGTAACCCATTATAGGCAGTACCCACCTAAGTCTTGTGGAGCTCGAAGCAGAAGGAGGATCTTATCCAATCCTCATCAATTAGACTTTTCTTGCAAACTTGGAGACCTTCTAACTGAGAATCAAGCCCATACCCTTGCCAAGTTTGATCCTACAAAAAAATCCCCTAGCAAATTGGCGACTCTACTAGGGATTAGTTTTATAATTAGACAAGTGACACAGGTTCCAAGGTGAGTTTAACTCCTGGCCTATTTCTTTATAAATCTAGTCATCTGCCATATCCATCTAAGGGTAGAGTTATAAATCTTTGTAAATTTGAAAGTCCTTCAGATCATGTTTATCAGCCTGGTTGTTGTTGTTATTAGAAGTGTCTCTGAATATCTTCTTGGTATAGAAATGTGTCAAATCTTGTTGACTTGTTGAAAGTCTATTGTCTCTCTTAGACCCCAACTTGTCCTTGTTTTGTTAAAGTTCTATACATTCTCACAGCGGTGAGTGGTGACTCTGAAGGATCTCTGCACCAGTGTGCACTTAGATGAAGGAAAGTTTATGTTTAGTTGGGAACACTTGCAGCAAGGATTTGGATGCTTGAAAGATTTAGTGGTGGAAGACAAAAATAGGGAGAGGTTCAGAAGGATAGCAACAAAAAGAATTACCCAGGTATTCCTCAAAATTTTTATGAAATAAATTGTTTCCTTGCCAAGTGAAGAAGTCACTAAGAGAAGGAATATAGGTTTGAAGTCTTTGGTCATACTTCTAGTTTTACATTTTTCAAACATCAGATTCAGAAGTATGCTATGATTTTATGTGAAGTGATTGCATAATTGGATAAAAATCTTTGTGAATAAGGAAGATGTGTTGTTGATATATAGTGCAATGGAGATTCTAGATCCAAATGATAGGATATGATGTCTATATCAGAGAGTTGTCCAACAGATCTTCAAGAAATTCAAAAGGATATTGCATTGTTGAGTCAGAAAATACATGACCAAGCTATGTTGTTTTTGAAAAGAAATGTAGGAGAAATAGGTGAAGAATCCATATATGTATTTTATGAAAAGTTTGCCAACGCATATGATGAGTTGTCGAAAGGGATGAAACTCCAAGAATTTGTATATTTTCATTTATTCATAGAAATTTATATGGCTGAGTTAGTAGAATGGTTTGCAAGGTGTAAAGAGGAAGGTATTGAACTTGTTAGAAAATGGATAAATGAGTTTAAAGATTTTAAATCTGAAAGTATTAATGATGATGACTCTAGTTGTGATGAAAATGTTGATTATGATGCCGATAGTGAAGTAGATAAACATCAAGATGTCATAGAAAAAAATCTAGTTGTGGATGTTTCTGTTGGATTCAAATATTTGTTTTATTATCAGCATGGTAGGATAGACCTCTGTTCTCAGTTTAGGGAAGAGTCTTGTGATCAGCAAGAGGGAAATTATTATGCAGATGAGAGTGACTGTGATGACTCTTTTGCTCAAAATAATGTGAGTCGAGAGACTTCAATCTTTGTTCTTAATGAACAAGAAATTTGCAACAACAAAGAAGAGGTTAAAGCCAATGAAAGTGAAGTCCAAGGTTCACTGAGCAGTGAAGAAATATCAGAACTACTAGCTGCTGATTTTCAAAGGTATGCATCAAATGTAGACCCTATTTTGCAAAGCCCAATTCATATATGCTTTGATAGTGAAGACATGCAAGTGGATGCAAGGTATGAAACTTATATTTTAGAGGTATGCATCAAATGTAGACCCTATTTTGCAAAGCCCAGTTCATATATGCTTTGATAGTGAAGACATGTAAGTGGATGCAAGGTATGAAACTTATATTGATTTTCCTTTTCCTACTTCTGAGGCAAACGATGTGCGAGATGGAAATGCATATGATTGGAAAAAATTTGATTATGTTAAGTATGATGAATATGGTGACTCATGTGCTATTGTGGACTCCGATCTTGATGAGTTTGATGTGGATGATTATTGTGTACATCAAAATGCTGATTACTCTCTTGAGGAGAGTAAGAGGTTTACATGTGTGTTTTCAGATTTTCCAGTGACAAATGAATTGATATCTAATGATCCATTTTTAGATTTAGAGGATGCTTGTAAAGGCTCTGGTTAGCAAGTTACATCAGGTCTTATGCAATCAAATATTTGTGTGAGAGAGTTTCATCCAAGTTTGCAAATGAATGATATAAATGAAGCTTGTGTTTTGCTACCAACTAGTGTTTATCAAAAGTTTGATTTTAGCTTTGAGAGAGAGCTGGAATGTTTTCTCATTCATCAAGTCAGCAATAAGGAATGGTGTGATGTGTTGATATCACACAGTGATCAGCATTCACAATGTTTCAGTGATTTTTTTCTGCAAAGTGATGGTGAGTTTGTTGATTACCTTTTGTTTGATATGCTGAAGGAAAGCGGAAACATTTTTATCTTGTTGATGCAAGCAAGAATTTCAATCTATCTCTGATTTGTGAAGATCAAAATCAGATGTATGATAGAGGTAAGAATTGAATCCAGTGGTGTGTGTGAAAATTGTACTTGATTTGTAGACACAACACTCAGTAAAACATTAGAGGTTAGTGATAATCAAAATCGTGCAAAATTGAAATCTAATCTAACCAAGCAATTTACTACCTTCTAATAGGTGTGAGATTGATGTTCTCAGATTGTAATTGAGATCAGTGACCTAGACAACACCTAAATGAAGGATTTGAATGCAAAAGATCTAGATATGAATTGAATGCAATTAAGCTATTTTTTTGGATTTTCTATGCAATAAGAATGAAAAACTGATATGAAACTATCTATATGAAAAACTTGATATGAAACTATCTAAGAATGATATGCAATATGAATGCAAAAAAAAAAAGATTGATCTCACAAAAATGTCAATTCGCAAGAGCTTTGATTCTTCAATTCCAATTCTCCAGCGTGATTGTGCAAAAATATGAGATGCTTGGATGCAAATTTGAGAGATGATTGAAAGATGAATTATGAAGAGCTGAGCCTTGATTTTATAGAAATCCAAGGCTTTGGAGGTGCATGAAAAAAATCCGTAAATCACTCAAATAACTCAGCTTGATTTTTGAGTTATCTGATAATAACAGATAATTAAGTCACAAAAAATATGCAAAAGCTAAGCTTTAACTCAAAATAGAGTTTAGCTTTAATTGATAATTGACAGTTGTCTGCTTTTATGATTGTGCATGTTTTAATTATGAATTAATTTAATAATAAAGTGATTTATTTCCAACTTAACTGATTTTTGAAATAAAATAATTGATTTATGGGTTAATCAATTATTTAATCAAACTTTTATTAAAAACTATATTATTAAATAATGACAACTTGCTTTAATTAATTAAATAAGAATTTAATCAATTATTCATATGATATTAGATTTATTGTCAAAATTAAATAATACAATTAATAATAGATATAATTAAATTTAATTACACAATTAAGTGGCAAATATTAAATCTAATTAATTAAATATGAAAATATTCAATTAATCAAACTTTAGGATAAATGTGATTTATTGCCAAATAATTATAAAATTAAAGATAATTATGATGATTAGGAATATTGCTAGGAATATTCCCTGATGTAGAATTTAAGATAATCAATTAGATTTGATGATGTTCAGATGTGCCTTAGATTAGGACTTTGATGTCGATTTTGTTTGATTTGTCGATGTAGGAGGTTAATGAACTTATAGCCCATTTTTGGGGTATTACACCAGTTTGAGGCTTTGAGCCTTTTGTAAATGATTTCCTTATATGTACAGTTGCTTTGCTTTCAGTTGTGTGTTTGCTTTTAGTTGAGGTTCCCATTTTTTGAGAAGAGGTGTTATGAGGGAATGGTGAAAAGAGAAAGAGAAGATCTGGATTTGATTGTATGAATGGTCTGCTTCTAACATGAGATTATGAAGGTTCTCTACATGCCCACATGGGGCACATGTCCACAGTTAGAGCCACTTTTGATGCTCTCAAAATTTGGCACAAATTTGGAGTGACGAATTGAAAATTCTCTATAGGGTAAGGTGGGTATTTTTAAAAGATTTTTGTGAGAAGGCCTAACAGGTGTGCTTGAAAAGGACACCCTGATGATTTTCATGAGGTACAGCTTGGGAAACATGTTCAAAACCTTTCATTTGACATATACAGTGGGTTCCAGATCCTAAATTTCAAATCTAACATGTTTAGGGAGTAGTCATTTTGAGGTGTTCACTTAAATCTCTATTTTGCCTAAGTGTCAAATTGTTGTACCAGGCCCTATTTGCCTTTGAATATCTTGTACCTTGTTAGGTTTCATGGCACACCACTTTGGGAATGTTTTAAATGTATATTAGAGAGCTTATGTTTCAAAGCTCAAGCCTTTTCGAGTCCTTTTGATAGGTTTTTGGATCCCCCAAAGTTGGCTTCCCAGAATTGTCCTGTTTCTCTATTCTACCCAGTTTTCTGAGTGGCCCTTTTTGATTGATTATAACTTCTGACCCTGTGACCCAATTGAGAAATTTCCTTTTGTACTATACTCCAATGGTCAAATACTTCTTGTGTTTCAGTTTTCAGCTCATGAGGCATTTATTTGGTCAGATTGCTAAGCTCATTCCATTTGCAGTTTCTATCAATATGCTAAATTGTCAAACGCAGATTTCTGGATGCCCTACTTTGTGGTCTTTCCTTTCATATCTAGTTGAATGCCATGCATAACTGAGTTGTCCCCTATATTGTAATCATGAAAGTGTACCTTCTCATGGATTTTCAGACTTTCACCAATCCATTTATCCACTTTGCCAGGGCATTTCCATTTCCAATTTATTAAAAGTTTCATTGAAAGTGCAGAATCAAGAATTAAGTGGCCTACTTTGAGCTTTTATTGTTTGCACTTGGTTTGAGTTTCTGAAGAATTGAAATTTTTTCTACATTGACGACATGGAAATGTGCTACCATGAAGATTTTTAGGCCATTTTGAATCTGTTTGCCCAGTTTGCCAATCTGATTCCATTTACAGTTTCTAATAATTTGGTGAAGATCGGTTGCTTAATTTTAGTCAGAGGCCCTGTTCGTGATGTTATATCTTAAATAACATGATTGGTCATATCAAGAGAATGGTGCCCCTACATTGTACACCAAATTCACTTCCAGTTTGCAAAGTCTCAGGTCATGGGGGTTTTATATGAACACTTTCTCAGATGCTTCTTATTTGTAGGAATCAGTATTTCTCATGTATTCCTGTTCTAATTTTCAAAGTGGCTACTTTCAGGAGACTGCCATATGAGTATGGTTGATCATCAAGAGACATTTTTCTGGATTCATACCCACCATATCACATTTTTTCAAACATCCCAAAGCTCAAATCTTCATGAGTTGATCTAATGTCATTTTAGGGGCAAATCTAGAGGCAATTTATGATGTTTTCACATCTACATCTACATATGTTTTTTGAGTTGTCAGATTTGATCAGGGATATCTCGCATATCGATTTAAATCAGATAATGTTCTTTTGCATGCTTGCTCATTATAGATGAATGAATCATTTTTCCAAGTGTTGGGGTCAGGTTGCTTGATTTCATCAATTTTTAAAGCTAGTTTTGGATGCCAGTTAATGTTATTGGTCAGCTCCACAAAGGGCATTATGATTTGATTGATGTGCCTAAATTTTTTTGACCATGGTTCTGACTTTATCTAAGTTGTTTCACTATGGTGTTCAGGTGGTAACTCATAGCTAGGTACAGGGTTGCTTACTGTTGGATATGCTTTAAGTGTAGTCTCTATAGTTGATGCTTGTATATGAAATGAAGGCAGACTTTGGCATTGAAGATTTTGGAGGCATTCATAGAAGGCATCCCAAACTATAGAGCAGTTGTTCGGCATGAGGACTGATGTTCCAGTATATCTACAGGGTCTAGTAAATTCTCTATAAAGCCATCTGATTCAAGTCTGACTCTTATTACATAGTCATGGATGTCTTTTCCCTCTTGTAGAGCTTCCAAACGAGCGCAAGCCTTGAGAACCAAAGGAATTATAAATATGTGTTGCTTCAATCCTTGCCTCTACATATGGTGAAAGACTTCAATGGCCTCCTATCAATGCTCACCCTTGATATGCTCATTGATCATCACATCTGATGCCTCCACACTCCGTTCAGATATTTGGCCAAATACTTGACGTGCATCATTGTATCTGCCATAGCTGAAGTACATTTTCAAGACCTTGGTTTCAATAGAGATACGAGTATGGCGTTTCTTAGGAGTTGTGAATATGTTGATGCGATTACAAACCTTCAAGTTGACACCAATATCGCTAAAACTGGTAAATTGGTTATTATTGGCATGGACTTCAGGAATTGTTTGGATTGTTTGCGCAAGAAGGGAGATGTAGTGTTGGTCAAAAGTTGAATCGATATCAAGGAACAATAGGAGTGTATCAGAGCAATATATTAAAGAAAAAACTTGATCTAGGGCATGCATAATACTAAGGAATGCCTATGTAATATGGAGATAGCCAACACAAATATAAAACAAACATAGCTACCAGTCACCAATTGCCAATATATAAAATGCAGAGGGATTTGCAAGCGGAGATAGCCAGCATGAGGGCCAACATAAATAGTAAGAGGTCTGCTCACATTATAAGTGGGATTGTATGCGTTAGCTTGCATAAGTAATAGGGCCTCACCCATTTGACATTGAATACCAGTGTAGCAAGGGAAGCCAATGCATTTCCTTAAGAAACTCATGCAAATCATAGGGAGCTGCCTGCGCAATACAATGGGGGCTCCCATTTTTTGAACAAATAACTTATGCATGAAAATGGAGTAGCAGTGCTTAATGTTAAAGGATGCTATCAAAATGCAATGAGAGAGCTCATGCCAAGTATGGAGAAATCAGCGCAAGTAATGAAAATGGTGTCCTTTGTTAGGGGCCAGTATGAATGAGAGGGGGCAACACACTAATGTAATGAAGTGCATGATTTCCAGTGAGGCTTTTTGCAATCACAAAGGAATTCCCATACGATGAGAAAGGAGACGCCAGTTTGAAAAGGGCCATGCACAAGTATGAAATGGAGTGCCAATGCCCATGCAAAATACAATGGGGGCACTCACTCCTATGGCCTTCGATCCATTAGTTGCAGAAATATAAGCACAAGGCACAAAGGGACCAAGGAAGATTTGTGTAGAGGAAATGTGCATAAATAAAGAATGGAGATTCATGCCAATGTAATAGCATTAGTTTGAGGGCCAACATAGGTACCTTGCACATGGAGAGTAGAAAATCAGTGCATAAATGAAGGCTTGTTAATACCATTTCTCTACGTAGATGAATGTGTCGATTGCTATGAGGAAATTTGTCCCACATTCACCCAGAATAGAATATATTGGTTATTTATAACCAATAATGCCCACCTCTAGTGTAAAGAAAGTGTTAAGGGACTATGTGCTTGCCTTAGCTCATGTGGGTCCGTGCCTTTGTGCGCGATAGCTGGATGCACTATGTGGACAAATTTTTAAAGGCATTTAAAACTATTAAAACATTTGTCCCACATTGATCCCACGGGAGAAATTTAGAGTGTTTATATGCAGCCCAACAAATATATGAAGTAGATTGAATGTGGAGGAGGCTCTGCTCACGCCAACTTGTGCGGCTGCTTTGGTTTCCCTATCGACGGGCCATAAACAAGAATTTTTGCAGAGAAGTAGTGGCGGTGATGAGGTGGATGAAATGACATGTGGCACCCAGTCACATAGTTGTGAGGAGATAACCTCCAAGAGAGATAACCGCTGAGACTTGGAGATAACTACCAGTGACCGAGTCATGAGATGCTAGCAGTTAGTCACCATTCATTTGGAGACCTGGAGATGTGCAGTCGCTCAATCTCATGATGTCCAGTGGTTAGCATAAAATGTTTGGAGATTCAAAGACTAACTATGGTCGCCTAATCTCCTAATGTTGGCGGTTAGAGGTTGAGGATTCAGAGATTATGAAATAGCATTTGTCGCCAGGTCATTGGAGGAAAAATCTGGAGACTTGGAGACTTGGAGATCGAGAGACTAAAGTTAGTCACATAGTCTACCAATCCAACTATACTTAAGAAGTCAATTAGGAGATTAGGAGACTAAGGAGTTTCTCCAAGTCTCAAGATGTAACCATGGTTAAGAAGAATCCCTAGAGATTTGGAAACTAGTGTAGTCTCCAAATCTCTAGATTACCTGGGGTTAAAGGTGAGTTAGTCCAAGCAGCGAATGAGAAGATGACAAGTGGCACTTTCTGGTGGCTTGTGCAGATTTTAAAGAAATATAAGATTTAAATATCATATAGTTCAACTTTAGATAATTTCAAAAATTTTAATGATAAACCTGCTCACGCGAAATGGCTTGGGAAATTCATTTTTTATCAGAACATAGCAGTATGATATGTTTCCAGAAATGCCAGAAGATGAAGGATGCAATGATGGTAGTTAAAATCAGATTTGAATGAGTTGCTGAGAGGAGCAAGGGCCTTTAAATCCTAGGTCAAATATTGTAGAGATATTTTTCCAAGCATATTTGATTTTGCAGAACTGACAGACATAATGAATCAGATTTCTAGTGGAAATTAGATATTTCTAAGAGACAGATGTTATCAGATTTTGAAGATGCTCGAGAAGATCAGATTTTTAGAGAAGAGAGAGGGCTATGAGATTAGATTGCAAAGAGAAGACAAGTGTTGAATAAGCATTGATTTTAGGTTTTCTATTTCTTCTATTTATCTTCTTCTTTTCTCTATTTTTAGGGTTCCTATTCCTATTTTTGGAGGGCTCATGTTGTTGCTCTGTTATGTCCAGGTCCCTTGATGCTAAATATTGAAAATATCTTTACAGAGAAGACTTCTCATTCTGAGTTTGAGCCTTTGAGTAAAGATTCTTTGTATGTATTGATACACTTTTCATAAAATTCAATATAGTTTCTGTCCTATGTTGTTACTGTCTCTTAGCTTTGTGTTTGTTCTTGTATGTTTCTATCTATAAGGCACATAAAAACATACTAGTTGTTAGGCAATTACTCTAATTGTTTCATGAGTTTCTTTCAAGGAAGGGATTAAATCCTCATGTGCAATTTTAGAGAATGAATATATCTATTAAGATCTTGATGATAACAATCTAAGATTGAGAAGATAGTCTGTCAGACATTCTGTCTAAATTGTATGTAGTTTGCAAGGCACACTACCATATTTTCTTGAAATTCCTCTGTTGATTCATGTTAGACTCTTCTGCCCAATGGATTAGGCACTAGTCTAATTTTTGTTCATGCAACTACCTTTCTGTCATCAAGAACAAAATTTGATCATTACCAGTTCTTTTATGTTTTTAATTTTATGCATACCATGAAAGGATTGCATCCAGGTGATATAGTTCACATTTACTGATTCATTGAAGAGAGAATCTAGAGGTTAACCTTCCTTGAGTTGTACTCACAAATAGAGGAAGGATTCACATCCTTATCCCATTGTCTATGCTATTACATTTATTATTTCTATTGTCAAGCTTTGTATCAGGACATTCTCAGCTATTGGTAGAGTGATCTTTTGTTGAAATTGTTGGAAGCACAATAGCAAGGCAGTGAAGACCTAATCCACTAATCAAAAGCTTCCTTGAAATAGAGTAACCCATCATAGGCAATACCTGTTGGCATTAAGAAGAATTGCCACTAGTGACAACACTTATTTGCATTCTCAGTGCAAATCGAACAGACAGTGCAAATCGAGCAGACAGTGCAAACCGAGCAGACAGTGCAAATTGAGCAGACAGTGCAAACCGAGCAAGTTAGTACAAACTGAGCAGGACAGTGTAAACCGAGTAACATCATGTCTACCGAGTCACCAGTATTTACTGAGTTCAAAACCTACCAAGTGGTCAGTATGAATCGTGCCTTCACTTCTACTGAGTGCATGACGATGCCGAGTAATGCAGTGGACACCGAGTATCAGAAAGTCACCGAGTTAGTTTGCAGGAACCGTATAACCATACTTGGGCCGACTTAGTAGCACTTATGTTTATTTGTCAAGCCGACTTTGTAATTATAATTGTAATTAATTGTTTAAGACTTGTATATAAACAATGTTGTAAAAATGCCAAGATGTATGTAGTAGCATGCATGTGAAAAAGAAAGAAAGGCAGAAATAAGTGAATTACAAAGGGCTTCAGCAGTATAAGGAATAGCAAAGACAAATTCATCACAGAAGGTGATCAGTACATCAGCGAATCTCAATCAGCAATCCAGTTGCAAAGCAAAAGATCTACTGTTTCATCCTAACAGGTGAATCAGTACTAAATCCTTTAATCGGGTAGACATAACAGTCTTTTGTAAAATCTCTTTACTGAGTGCATACTTCATTGTATGTTAGTAAATCTTTTAACAAGGTGGATCTACCAATCCTTTTTTGCTCCTAACAGGGCAGATCATCAGAAGTGATCAAATTGTAAGCCTTAACCGGCCAACTTTATTCTGCAGTACTAAAGCTTTGTGGGTTTCATCCCCACCCCAGTTTTTCTTTCTTTTTGGAAGGTTTCTGGGTAACCAAATCTATGTGTCATTATTGTGAATGCTTTTAAGTTTCATGCTTTCTGTATGCAAAGGTTAAAGTAAATTACATGTTAATACATCTGTAATTGAAAGAAAATTTGGAGTTACTGATTCACCCCTCCCCTCTCAGTAACTCGGTTAATTCCTAAATATTTCCAACAATTGGTATCAGAGTAGCATTGGTTCTCAAGACAAAGCTTAACTAGCTTGAGCAAAGATCCAGGACAATGGAGGTATTCAAATTGAACAAGGTGATTGAAAATGAAAAGCTAGATCTGGAAATGGCCATAGCTAAACTTAAAGAAGCAAAAGAACATCTTTCCCAATCCCTAAGAAGAAGGAAGGAACTTGCAAATCAGATGAATGAATAGAATTACATTGAAGAAAAGATGAAGATCTTTTTCCCTCAAATAGCTCAGATGAAGCAAACAATGCTGTCAAAGAACTCCTAGAAAAGAATGGGTCTTTGCAGGAAGAAGTGAGAAAATTAAAAAGAGAACAAGAGCTACAGTCTACAAGATTTTGTGAGATCTTGGAGCAAAGAAACAAGTTGAAAGATGAATTAGATGGAAGGAACATTGAACTCCAAAATAAAACCCTTCAGCTAGAAAACCTAATTGATCAGATCTCTCATACAAATGAGGAAATTTTGAATCTAAGATCAGAAATAGAAAACACAAGAGAAGAACTAAGATCTGAAAAGGAAATCAATCTAAGATTGGTGGAGGACCTAAACGCTGAAAAAAAAATCAATGAAGGAATGCTGAAAAGTCAAGAAGACTTGAATCAGCTGTATGAGCGAAATCTTCATAGGCAAAAAGGAAAAGCAGGACTTGGATACAAAGGAGAAGGTGAATCTTCTAAGCAAGGTACTCAAAGGAATCAGAAACCTACTTGTAATCACTGTGGTAAAATAGGACATACTTCAAATAAATGTTGGAAAAGTGAAAAAGTAGAATTCAATGGAAAATGCTACAACTGCAATCAACATGGTCACGAAGCAAATGAATGCAGGGAAAAACCAAGATTCAGAGGTAATTGTCACAAATGCAACAAACAAGGTCATAAGGCATCTGAGTGCAGATCCAAAATATTCAATCCAGCAGAACAAATTATGAAAGCAATGTTTGGATGGGACTACAACACCTGGTGTAGATGTCATTACTGTGGAGAATATGGACACATTGGCATGAATTGCATAAAACATCATCTAAGGAAAAGAGATACTACCGTAAGATGCTTCAAATGCACTAAACTCGGTCACATAGCCAGAAACTGCATGAATGCTAGTGAAGTTGAAGATGGAAAGAAGAATGAAGCAACTAAGGTCAGAAAATAGGTGAGACAAAAATGGATTCCTAAATCTACCGAGCAAACCAGTCCAAGTAATGGAATGGGTGGCTCTACCGACTCAAACTAAATTTCAAAGAAAGCACTGGAACTGTATTCTTACAAACCAATCTCAAGGAGTTCCAGAACCAAATTAAAAGAAAGATCTAAATTAGCATGCAAGATGTAGTAAGATCACAGGAAGGTCGGTATCAGTCTTTACCGAGCAAGGTCGGTATCAGTCTTTACCGAGCAAGGTCGGAGCAATATGAATTCTCAAGTTCACCGAGTTGCGAAGTCTTTACCGAGCAATTAATTCTTAGTGGGTGATAGTCTGTGGAAATTCATACCCTAATTTGTAATGAGAATTAATGATAGAGTTGTAAACAAAAGGAAAGTAATCAAACTCATTCTTCACCGCGAACCTTTAGCACTTTGAGAGCAGAAAATTTCAAGAGCAACCCAGCGATTCAATACTTTTGCGAAAATAATTTTCTGTGAGTTACCATGGCATCATCCAGCACTTCAGCGAAGAAAGGATCTGATATGTTAGTCCAAGGGGAATGGAAAGCACCAGATTTCAAGATCGTGCCCGTAATTGTAGCAGCCCTAGATCTGAACGGAGCTCAATCTCAGATTCCTCCTAAGGTACTACTTATTAACAATATCTGCAATCATTTCAACTGTTCAATTCATGAAATGGGGAACCTAGAACTAGATATTGTGTGTGAGGAACTATGTGTGGATGGTATTCTAAAACCCGAGCACAAACATCTGGAAGATAAAGGTTTAGTTCACATTGCACATCTACCTCAAAACTTTCGGGATAAATGGGTTAGATACATTCTCAGCCATGTACATGATGGCAAGATTTAGCTGGAGCAACCCATAAAGATCACAAAGAAGATGATTCATCAAATCACCGGTCTTCCCATGTTGAACAAAGCAAAAACTACCAAAACCCTAGGTCAGACGGAACTAGAGAAGAAAACCCTAGCTGAATGGGACGGTAGAGGCATGAAAGTTAGCAGCATTACCGATGCTGAACTGAAGTTTGGTACACACATAATTGCCCATAAGATTTACAGTTCTAGTCGACAGAATAGTGTCTCCTGTGAAGCTATTGACCTAGTATACAAAGTGGTCAAGAACAACTTAACATTTGACCTAGCAGACTTATTGTTAAAGCAGTTTAACAAAAACATGGAAAGCATTCAAACTTCCAAAAAAAATCCATGTAAGTTTGGATCCTTATTGGTCTGTTTATTCTTCTATGCTCAGAAATTCTTCCCTTCTAAAGGAAAAGTTGTATGGAGAAAAGATGTGCCAGTCCTTTATGAAATAAATGAATACATCTCAGAAATGGGTGAAAATTTTGAAAGCATCATGGATAATTATTTTCAGTCTTTCAAAGAGAAAATGAATGACAGATTCTGGATTCCGCAGAAGTTGGTGGAAGATTACAAGGATGACATTTGTTTTATGGTGGATTGTGACAATGTATATATTCAAGCAGCCAAACCGAGGACTGTATATGTAAAACCTCTTCCTTATGAGGTAAATATTGATGAAACCAAGAATATCATTGAAGCTCTTCTTAATCAGCCTGTCAATCCCAAAGCTCCATATTTTGGAACATATGATGAAGCTAAGGTGAGAATTGAACTAAGCATAAAGCTTCCACAGGCGGTAAACAAAGGAAAGAAGAGGATAGCCAAAATGCAAATGATAACCGAGGACAAAGAAGATATCGATGAAGAAGAAAAGGAAAAGGATGAGAAAATAGAGGAACCAGAACCTGCAAAGAAGAAAGGAAAGGTATTCATCACTAAGGCACCTAAGCCTCCCACTACTGTATTTACAAGGAGAAATGCAAGAGGTAAGGCAAACAAGGCAGACAAGGCAGATAAAGACATAGTATTCAAAAGGCCTCCTCTAAACTTTCAAGAAAGGATCAAACTCTTTAGAGACGGATCAGGATCTGGAGTAAGTAACATAAAATCTTTTAAATATGAAACCAGATCGGAAATAGAATAGAAGGAAATAGAAGATGCTGTTATTGAAAAGATGGGACAGTGGAAATACTCTCTTGATGAAATAGCCCCACAGGTTCTAGCTGTCTTATTAAATCCAATAAAAATGAGATGGAGCAATGCAAAGCAAACTGTGATAGACATATTTGATCAAACCCTGAGACAGTTAATGCCGAGCTTGAAAAATGATGAAGTAAAGAAGGCATTGAAGGAGAATGAAAATAAGATGACATTAAGGTTCAATACTTGTTTGATTCTGATCAACAATATTGAATCGGTTGTGAAGGCTACAAATGCCACATGGAAGAACATATACCACCTTCACCAACCGAGTATTGAAATAGTCATAATAAAAGACATTGAAGATGATAGTGATGAACAAGAAGAAGCCACTGAGGTAGATGATACTATGAGGATAGCAGCAGAAGTCATTGCATCCCTTCCTACCTCTCCAGTAAAAGTTTCTACATCTAGCCCGGAGACACCTTCAAGCATGGTTGTGACAACTTCAACATTTGTCCAATCATCCATAGCAACAACAGAAGCAACTACCATTTCTTCTACCGAGTTGCAGTCTCCCACATCATCAAGTTTTCCAGCTGTAAGTTTTCCAGTTTTTGAATCTACAAGTGTAAATATTTTAAGTTCTCCAGTAGAAAGTATACCAGTCTCTATAGCCAGTCCAACTACGTCTATTGTCACTACTACTAAGGCATTAAGCACAGATAAGCCTAAAGCTCAACTGAGCATAAGATTTTTGGGTAAGAATATAGTAGAGGATATAGACCTAGATGAAGATATAGAGATTCCAACATTAGATTTTGCAAATCTTTTAGCGAACCAAATGCAAAATATAGGTGAAATCCTTTAAAGGAAAGCAAAGCAAAAGAAGCTTAAAGAGGAGAGAGACAAGGAATATCAAATCATCAAGGATGCTAAGGACATTTTGTCTGATGCATTAGGTATTAAAGTAGACTCCTCCCAACATGTTTTGCTACAATTAGCAGAAGCAGTCAATAAATACAATGAGGACTCATCTGGGACAGAAAAGTTAGTTGAAAGAGCCGAGAAGAGATTCAACAATAAAGTGCTTGAGCACATTGCTCAGCACATAGCTATTAACCAAGTAGAATTGTCTTTAGTTTTGTCAAACATTGAATCTACCTATTCGAATGCTACCTCTCTTTTGGCCAGATTGTGCAATATTGCCGAGTTCACAAAGGATGTTAAGGATAAAATGAATAAAATGGATGAGGATATAAAGATTAGCATACAGAAGCTGCAACTTGAACTAAGTTCAAGCTCTTCTCATCACATGAAAGTCTCATATCTATCAAATATGCAGTTAGATCTACTGAAAGAAGACACAAGGATCCGGTCCACACTGCTAGACATCCAACACATGATCCTTCCCATCATGAATACAATGTATAAGCACATTGAACATTCCAAAACATTGATTCATGACAATCAGTTCTCTATAGTAGATCACATGATTGAACTCTCTGTAGAAGTCCAAATTGCAATCCAAACATGCAAGCTTCTGCAAGAAAGTTGGGATAGAACCCTGGCACTAATAATGAAGCTACATTCTGATTTTCTATTAAATTTTGGATTCTCTCTGTAAATCACTTGTATATGATTCTTTGGCATTATCACCAAAAAGGGGGAGATATGTATAGAGGGAGATATATGTATAGAAGAAGATTTGTATAGAAAAAGTTAGCACATTGAAAGGGGGAGACAATGTATAAAGCCCTATAACAAAGACAATTTTTGAAAAATCAAAATAAAACTCAGCATGATTCATATATATAAGTTTTGGCCAATAAGTGTTTTTGTCACTAATGCCAAAGGGGGAGATTGTTGGCATTAAGCATAATTGCCACTAGTGACAACACTTATTTGCATTCTCAGTGCAAACTAAGTAGACAGTGCAAACCGAGCAGAGAGTGCAAACTGAGCAGAGAGTGCAAACTGAGCAGGACAGTGTAAACCAAGTAACATCATGTCTACCGAGTCACCAGTATTTACCGAGTTCAAAACCTACCGAGTGGTTAGTATGAATCGTGCCTTCACTTCTACCGAGTGCATGACGATGCCGAGGAATGTAGTGGACGCTGAGTATCAGAAAGTCACCGAGTTAGTTTGCAGGAACCGTGTAACCATACTTGGGCTGACTTAGTAGCACTTATGTTTATTTGTCAAGCTGACTTTGTAATTATAATTGTAATTAATTGTTTAAGACTTGTATATAAACAATTTTGTAAAAATGCCAAGATGTATGTAGTAGCATGCATGTGAAAAAGAAAGAAAGGTAGAAATAAGTGAATTACAAAGGGCTTCAGTAGTATAAGGAACAGCAAAGACAAATTCATCACAGAAGGTGATCAGTACATCAGCGAATCTCAATCAGCAATCCAGTTGCAAAGCAAGAGATCTACTGTTTCATCCTAACAGGTGAATCAGTACTAAATCCTTTAACCGGGTAGACTTAACAGTCTTTTGTAAAATCTCTTTACCGAGTGCATACTTCATTGTATGTTAGTAAATCTTTTAACAAGGTGGATCTAGCAATCCTTTTTTGCTCCTAACAAGGCAGATCATCAGAAGTGATCAAATTGTAAGGCTTAACTGGCCAACTTTATTCTGCAGTACTAAAGCTTTGTGGGTTTCATCCCCACCCCAGTTTTACTTTCTTTTTGGAAGGTTTCTGGGTAACCAAATCTATGTGTCATTATTGTGAATACTTTTAAGTTTCATGCTTTCTGTATGCAAAGGTTAAAGTAAATTACATGTTAATACATCTGTAATTGAAAGAAAATTTGGAGTTACTGATTCACCCCTCCCCTCTCAGTAACTCGGTTAATTCCTAAATATTTCCAACAATACCCACCTGAGTCCTATGGAGCTCAAAGAAGAAGGAGGATCTTATCCAATCCTCAACAATTAGGCTTTTCTTGTAAAATTGGAGACCTTCTAACTAAGAATCAAGCCCATACCCTTGCTAGCTTTGATCTTACAAAAAAAATCCCTAACATGTCGTAGTTTCAGTCTATCCCTTAACCAATTAGGTATATCCTTCCAGTCCCTACCAGTGATGTAGCTAGAGACTCTATTACCCAGGATAGGTCTAAGATAGTCCATAAGTGGTTTGAATCTTTAGCGCATGTTAGGTTGGTTCATGATCTAGTGGTCATTCCAAAATCTGCTGGATCTCCCATTTCCTATTTACAAAAAAAATCCTTTAGATAGAAGGGTCTTACATTTACATATGTTCATCCAGAGCTTGGATCCACTTGGGAGGTTTCTATTATGGAACATCCTCCTATAGGGATGTCCTTGGATGTACTTGGCTTCCATTAATCTACACTAGTTTGCCTTTCCTTCTATAAGCTTCCATGCCACTTTCATGGTTAGGACTTTATTCATCAGACCAATTTTTCTTAGACCTAGGCCACCCATTATTTTTGGGAGGTAGACAGTGTCCCAATTGACAAGAGAAATCCTCTTCTTTTCTTCAGATCTTGCCCACAAAAAGGTTCTCTGAATCCTTTCAAGTTTGTCTGCCATCTTGCTTCTGATTTTAAAGAGGGATAAGAAGTAAATAGGGATCCCTTGGACAGTGGAGGCCATGAGCTAAAGTTTTCCAGCATTGCTTAAAAACTTCCCCTTCCAACCAGCAAGTTTCCTCTGGGTTCTTTCAAGGATGGAATTCTAGAAATCTTGGGAAACCTCTTTAACTGTAAGGGGGAGGCCAAGGTAGGTAGAAGGGAGAAAAGCCACCAGACAACCCAAGAGTTGAAACACCTTATTTTGTAACTCCATGGGGGTATTGAAGAAGAACAACCAACTCTTTTAATACAATATCCAGAAGCCCGTGCATAACTTTCAAGGATTTGTTTCCACTATTTGGCCTCAATCACTGAAGAATACCCAAATAGGAAAGTGTTGTCCAAAAACTATTCTAACACCACCCGAGGAAGGGTAGAAGCAGGTTTGACACCTTTTATTCTTCCCGTAGTAGACAACATACATAGATTCTTGCTAAGCACATTAGCCACCATAATAAAGAGGTAGGGGGAGAGAGTGTCTCCCTATCTAAGACCCTTCTCAGGTTTGAAATAGCCGCTAGGGGTGCCATTGAAAAGAAAAAAGAAGCTAACAGTTTGAGTACATTCTTGTATAATCTAGATAACCTTCTCATTAAAGCCCATTTTAGCAAGAATTTTAAGTAGAAATAACTAGTTAACTTTTTCATAAGCTTTAGAGATATCTAGTTTAAAGGCCATACCTAGGACCTTGCTTCTATCCATAGAGTGGATGATTTTATGGGTGGCAATGACTACATCCAAGATTTGTCTACCCAACACAAAACCTTTATGAGTAGTGCAGATAATCTTGTCAAGAAGAGGCTTGATTTTGCCAACCAGGATCTTGGTAAGGATCTTGTAGAAGGTATTGCAGAGGCTAATGGGTTTGAAATCCAACATAGATGTAGGATTGTCATGCTTAGGGACAAGCACAATGTAGGTTTGGTTATGCTATCTAAGAAGGCACCCAATCCTAAAGAAGTCTCTGGTAGCATGGGTAACATTAGTCCCCACAATGTCCCAATACTCTTGACATAATGCCAAAGGAAATCTATTTGGCCCAGGGGCTTTGTAAGCTCCCATAGCGAAGACCACATTCTTGACCTCCTCATTAGAGACCCACTTTGTAAACATGTTATTATCACTAAGAGTTATAGCACTTTGGATGTGGTCTAGGAGCTGGTTTTGGATTTTGTTCGGACATATAAGACCCTCATTAGAGTATAGCCCCTTAAAGTAGTTAACCATAACTTGATTGATTTTATCCTTCTCCTTGATTTCATTCCCTCCATCCATAATAGTAGAGATGGTATTTCTTCTTTTGTGGATGCTATCAGACTTATGGAAGAAGGCAGTGTTCCTATCCCCTTCAACAAGCCACTGGACTCTGGATCTCTACTTCCAGTAGATTTCTTTTTTTTTTAGGGTTTCCTACCACTTGTGTCTAGTCAACTCCTCCACCTGAATCTAGGGCAAGTAGCTTCCAGAAGCCAATTGGGCCTGGAGGGAATCTAAGGTTTCAGACAAATCCATTTTCTCTTTGCGGAAGTCTCTGAAGTTATGTTTGCTCCAACCTTTAACCTCCCTTCTGATAATTTCAAGCTTTTGGGCTATTCTGAACATGGCAATGCCCTTGATTTTAGTCTTCCACTAGAATTTCACTTTATCTCTAAAGGATGGGTGGGAACACCACATTATTTCAAATATGAAGGGCATCAAGCTGACTTTAGGGGCATCAAGCTAGCAGAGGACGGGGTTATGATCTAACATAGTTCTAGGGAGGGAAGACAAGGAAGAGTTTAGGAAAAGATTCCATGAAGAGGTGGCCAAGACCCGATCTAGCCTCACTTGGATGAGGTGGATACCCTTCCTATTGTTGGACCAAGTGAAGGGTTTCACCTTCAGAGTGATGTCAAGAAGACCTATGGAAGAGATAAAATCAACTAGCTCCCCCATGCTATCCGAGTAATCCATTAGTCCACCACACTTTTTCAAGGGATAAAGGGGGGTGTTAAAGTCACCTGCTAGTAGAAAGTTCATAGAATAGTCCTAATCTAGCTGATGGCCAAGGTCAACCCACAAGGAAGCTCTACCATACTGGGTATTAGGAGCATAAATATTAAAATTGGTCCATTCAGTTCCATTCTTCCTAAAGGTGATAGCAAGAAAGTTAGGGGGAGAAGCAACCAGCTAACCAATTATTATATTGGGGTTCCAGAGTGTAGCAATACCACCAGATGCACCTACAGCTTTAGAGTAAAGGAACACAACCCCCAACAAAAGATTGGGTGCTAGGCTAGCGAAGTTACTAGCATACATCTTAACCTCTTGTAAGAGTAGAACATCCATCTTGAGATAAAAAATGTAATGTTTGACAGCATTTTGTTTAAGGGAGCTGTTCAAACCCCTCACATTCCAAGAAAGGCAATTCATTTCTTACTTTTGAAACTAGATTCTAGGGTTTGCTGCTTACCTGCTACAACATCCCTTGTGGTCCCTCTTGATCTCCTTTCCTAGTTTGAAGGCCTTACCCTAGGAGTTTCCATTCCCACATCAGCATTTTTAGGCTTGGTTTTCTTTCTTTGTGTTTTCCATTCCCCATCATCATCCTCCAAACCATCTAGGGAGCTAGAGGAGTTCTTCTTCATAAGATTTGGGGGGAGTTTAGCAACCAGCTTTGGGGATTGTAACTCCAGAGAAACCACAATGGTAGGCTATTCAACCTCAGTAGAGTTAGTCATCCTCCTCTCAGGGGGGGTGTTAGGGGGGTCTTCACTGGCTCCACCTTTGGTTGGAGAATAGGTTCCTCTGTAGACAAATAAGGAGAACCAAGACCAGAGCACCCCACATCCAACTCCTAGGGGGGGACGATCTCACCTTCCTCTAGTGCCAGATCTTCAATAGCTAGGGTTTCTATTTCATTAGACACCGAGGGTGGCCTAGTCTCCACCTTTTCCTCTTCGCCTATGGGGGGTGGACCCTCATCCATTCCTTTGTCCTTGTTCCCTTTTTTTGTTCTCAACTTGGAGGACTAGCAAGTGTCACTAGAGTGGCCTCTACTATCATGATTCTAGTAGAATAGGGTAGCATTCTCATACACCAATGCTTGGGTCCATCTACCCAGTTTAGATTTCAAAATGACAAAGTTGGGTAGGGTTTTATTCAGAGTGACATTCACACAGAATCTAGAAAACACCAGCCTAGATTTAGAATCTCTTGGTCCACTATGATGAATGAGCCAAAGGATTCACCTATCCATCAAAATATTTTCTCGTCCCAATACTCGAGTGGAAGGCCAGGGAGATAGACCCAAACCAAAGCTATTCTTTTTAGATCCCTCATTGGATTGAAACTAGGTTTCCATTTTGCAAGAGCCAGGAAGTGCTTTCCATAAACCCATGAACCTAATAGCACATAGGAAAGGTCCTCAAGAGTGGTAAAATTAAATAGAAAAAGTCCTCCTCGCATAGTAGAAACTAGGATAGAACCCTTGATCTTCCACTTGTTAGACACTCATTTTCTAACCATTTATATGGTAGGTTAAAAGTTAAAGAATCGACCAACCAAGGCCAACTCAAAGTCTACCATAATTCTATTCACCACTAAGTCCAGGAGTGACAGTTCAACATCTTCCTCAGTTTGAACTAAATCCACAAGAAGAGCCTCCAAAGATTGGTGAGCTTTTCCAACAAGGGCCCCTTTCCAGTTGGGTTTTAGGGGGTACAACGGGGTATCAGTAGAAGAGGATTCTTTTTGAGATTCCCCGATTGACTCAATCATTGGGGCCATGACAGAGGAGATCACGGGAATGGCTTGGGGTCCATCAGGGCTAGCAAGTGGGTTAGCTAGGGGGGTAGCATCTCCCCTAGGGGAGGCAGGCATGGGAGCCTACAGTTTGAAATTCAAGCTTGATCAGGAAGTTGCAAAGTGGGATGAACACTCTAGGAATTGTTTAAAGTCACATATAGTAATACACTTCATGAATGTTATTAAATATTTAATGTACAAATATAATGTCCTACCTTCACCACTATTGTTATAACATTCTATGCACTATTATATTTTATAGGTTGTTAGATATGCACTCAAGCCTATGGAGAAATGAATATAGTGAATATGGTGATCACATGTATTCTAATGACATTAAATGAGGGTGTCATGTTAATCATCATATGCCAATGTCATTAATTATTAGAGAAAAGTAATAGTATATATATATTGTTAGAAATATAGATGCAGTAACTGAGAGGGGGGGTGAATCAGTTAACCACAAAAATATTACCACCGATCCCTTAAATATTTTAACAAATTATTTACTGTGCCACTCGGTAAATATACAGAGAAATGCTGAAACTTGATCCTTGAAATGTGTAATAATTAAACTATTCTTAAGCATTCATCACTGATTAACTTACATGAGTAAAAAAAATAACATGAACACAAGAGACACTAGATTTACCATGGAAACCCAATATGAGAAAAACCACCAATGTAACTGGGTAAAAGTACAAAGCTGTGTCACACTTTTATAAAGGAAAAGGTCAACAACACACAAAATTTTTAACTTTAATGACATAAAAATGACATTTATGTTTAAAATTTAGAGATGATGTAAACTAATGAAATGTGTAAAAGTGGATGAAGTTTATGCCTATAATTGTTTTAATTTTTTTTGAACAATAATTCACATAGTTTTTAAATTTTTTAAGTCCATTTTTTAGTTGCTGAAAAATGCTGAAAAATGAGGGTCTTGTTTGCACCAAAAAAGTATATGCAAATAATCTTTTTTTCTTTTGATTTCAAAATATGTCATAGATGAAATGTACAGCTAGTGTAGAAAAGAAGAAAAATTAGTTTTCAATTTATATTTTCTCTATTATAACTACTCAAAGTCTAACATACTTGAAATCAATAATTTTCATCTCGCGTCAAATTTCCCCTATCAAATCTACACTATTCAGAAAATAAATTACACACTCTTAAAGATAACTCTCTCCTCTAATGTTAAATGCAAGTTTTCAATTTTTTTGATAAGCTTTACTATTTTTTTCTATTTTTGAAGCATCTTGTTCTCGAATGTTAAAATACCTACTTGCAGTATTTTGAAATTATAATATATTAGATCTACTTAAAATACTATAAAAATTATATAATGATAATCTTGACTCTGTACTCTAAAAAAGGGTATTTTTATATTTGTAAAAAAATATCATTAAAAATAGTAAGAGTTATTGAAACATCATTTTTCTAAAATAATTTTATTTCTTTAGTAATTGTTATAAAACATGCATTTAATAGATATTTCCAATTGGAAAAGCTGAAGAACTTATCTAACTTAGCTAGAATGAATCTAGCTAGACCATATGTTTGACAAAAAATAATTTTAGTTATAAATACTCAAATTCAGCTGTGCTGATAAGTTGTCCTAAAACGTGACACAGCTTTGTGCTTTTACCCAACTAGTTACTATTTTTCACTCTTCTGAAGTGATGCCCGGTTAGAAGCCAACTCGGTAAAAGGTTACAAAACACACTGTTAGGTGTGACCTTGTTAGAGGATTTAATCACCCTACTAGGAGTGGCCTTGTAAGAGGTCTTGAAACAATTCAATAGAAGTGTCACCTTGTTAGAGGATTTACAAAATGGTTGTTAAACCAACTCGATTACGAGATTTTGATATCACTGCTAAAATTGCAAGAGAGTAACAATGAAATGACCTGCAACTGAATTGCTGAATATAGATCTCTGTTCTGCTTCACTAGATCCTTACTGATCAAATAAATCTTTGCTGCTCTTCAAGGATATCTGACCATCCTTCAAAATTTGCACATACCTTTCTTCAAAATGATTTCTACATGATGTCCCACTTTTATTCACCACTTGACCTTCTATATATATATGCCATTTCATTAACATTTAGATTGTCAAGTCGGCACTAATAATTATTATAACAGTCAACTTGGATAAAAAATCTGTAATAATAAAATTCTTTGAAGGGCCGACCTTGCTCGGTAAACATTAATCCTGAAAATATTTCCTTCGGTGACTGAGAGAGCTTGGTAACCACTAATTTTCCCTCAATAATGGAGGAGGCTCGATTAACACTGTTACCCTGTCATGTTTTCTTTAGATAGCCGAGAGAACTCGGTAGACACTAAAAATTGCCTAGCTAACCGACTGAGCTTGGTAGATACTAAGAACCACTTAGCTGACCGACTGAACTCGGTAGATACTGAGAATCACTTAGTTGACTGACTAAACTTGGTAGATACTGAGAATGATAATTGATATGACATTTGTGTGACATCAAAGACAACACATAGCTAATCCAACAATGTCCTTGAGACAATTGTATCCAACAATCTCCCTCTTTGGCATTGATGGCAACACAACATGTCATAGCACAATGAAATTTCATAGAGAAACCTAGAGTAAGAAACATATCTTTAGCTTCATTTTGATTCCCATCATCTTCAAAATTCTTTCTCTGACTGAGAACTCTCCCTCTTAACTTCTCAAATTATTCTTCTTAGAAATTTCTTGAAATGACAGCAAACTCTCCCTCTTTGACAACACATGCCAAAGACAACTTACACAGTTTCGGTAAATATCAATGTACCTTATGTACTGATTCATATGCAATGATTTCCTGACTATGTTGCATCAACTAATTGATCTTCAAAATGTTTTGGTTGATGCATCACTAAAACTTTATTTAGTGAACCTCGGACAGGGGGGTGACCCCTAACTTGCCTCTTAGATACAAGAATGCATCCTTAGGTAGTGGCTTGGTGAAGATATCTGCAATTTGTTCTTTTGTATGAATATATTCCAATCTGATTTCCTTGTCCTACACCAATTCTCTGACAAAGTGATATTTAATTGCAATGTGCTTGGTTTTGGAATGCATTACTGGATTCTTTGAAATATTTATTGCACTTGTATTATCACAAAACATAACAACTGGTTCTTTGATCTCAACCTTCATGCCTTCCAAAAGCTATTGAAACCATACAATATTAGAGCAGTTTACTATTGTAGCAACATATTCTACTTCTGCTGTGGATTGGGATGTGCAGTTTTGCTTTTTACTAGTTCAAGATACTAACCTCTTGCCAAGAAAGAATGCTCCACCACTTGTACTCTTTTTGTCATCAATGTTTCCTGCCCAATCAGCATCAGTAAACACTTTTAAATCTAGATTGCCTCCAAATTTATACCACAAGCCATAATCTTCAGTTCCCCTTAAATACCTCAAGATTCTTTTGATTGCCATCATGTGATTTTCTCTAGGTTTAGCCGAGAATCTTGCCACTATACCAACTGCTAAGGCAATATCAGGCCTTGTGTGTACTACATACTATAATTTTCCAATCATTGATCTATATAAGGTCTGATCTACTTCTTTTGAATCATCATCTTTGGTAAGATTCAGTCTAGTACACATGGGTGTACCAACTAGTTTTGAATCTTCCATACCAAATTTCTTACGTATTTCCCTGATATATTTAGACTGAGTAATGTAGATACCATTTTTATTCTGCTGAATCTGAAGTCCAACACATAATTTTATCTGACCAAACATAGACATTTCAAATTCTTTGTTCATATGCTCTGAAAATTCTTTGCACTGAACATCATTTCTTGTAAACATAGTATCATCCACAAATATTCCTGCCAAAACAATTTTGTTATCTGATCCTTCTTTGATGTATAAATTACTGTTGTCATTAGCTCTTTTGAAATCAATCTGAGTAAGATAGTTATGTAATCTTTCATACCATGCTCTAGGAGCTTGTTTCAGACCATACAATGCTTTGTGTAATTTGTAGACCATATCCTTTTGTCTGGATCAATAAAACCTTCAGGTTTCTCAATGTAGACTTCTTCCTCAAGAATACCATTGAGAAAAGCATATTTTATGTCCATCTGATATACCTTAAATACTTTATGTGCTGCATATGCAAGTAAAGTCCTCACACCTTCTAATCTTGCAATAGGAGCAAAAGTCTCTCGATAATCTATTCCTTCTTCTTGAGAATATCCTTTACATACCAATCTTGCTTTGTTTCTTGATACTTGTCCATCTTCATTCAACTTATTTTTGAATACCCATTTTATCCCAATTACATTTTTATCTTTAGGCCTAGGTACAAGAGTCCATGTCTTATTTTTCTCTATTTCTTCATTCATAGCCTCAATCCAACTTTCATTTTCCAATGCATCTTTGACATTTTTAGGTTCAAAATCAGCAAATAAACATGTACCTTTTAGTTTACTTCTTGTCATAGTGCCATCTAATTTGTTTCCAATAATCTGATCTAGTTTATGATGCTTTCTGACGTACTTGGCTAATACAGGTTCCTTGCTTCCTGAATGAGTTACATTATCATCTTCTTCATCTTCAGGTTCAGATTGCTCGGGCTCGGTAGATACTTGCTCGGTAGCTTCAGACTGAGACTCGGTACTTTGTGACTCGGTCTGAACTTCTTCTTGTGACTCAGTTACTGTACCGGGCTTGGTAGATGCAGTCTCCTTATATGTGTCTAGCAATGTATTAGGTTCGATGTAAACAAATTTTCTGTAGTCCTCTGGTTCCTTTTTGCTTTCTTCTTCAGTCTTTTCTGCAAACTCATCAATTCTCACATGTGCACTTTCTATGATTTTGTGAGTAGACAAATTTAGACATCTATATGCCTTACTTTTGCAAGAATATCCCAAAAATATTCCTTCATCACTTTTTACATCAAATTTTCCTTTTCTAGATTCTTTTAAGATGTAACATTTACTACCAAATACTTCTAGGTAACTTACATTTGGTTTGTAGCCATACCATAGCTCATATGGAGTATTGAATGTGTCTTTTCTCAGTTGTACTTTGTTCAAGGTATGAACTGCAGTGCTGATAGCTTCCTTCCAGTATTTCATAGCAATGTTCTTTTCAATCATTAGAGTCCTTGCACAGTCCATGATAGATCTATTCCTTCTTTCGGCTATTCCATTCTGCTCAGGAGTTCTCGGGGCTGATACTTGTCTTTTGATTCCTCTTTCAATGCAGAAATTATTGAATTCATGGGAGATGAATTCACCACCTTTGTCTGATCTGAAGCATTTTATTCTTTTTCCTATCTCCTTTTCTACTCTTGCTAAATACCATTTGAACTTCTCAAATGCTTCAGACTTTTCTCTTAAATACATAACAGTCATCATTCTAGAGTAATCATCAACAAAGAGAATACAAAATTTTTCTCTGGTATAGCTCTCAATTCCAATAGGTCCACATAAATCAGTATGCACAATTTCCAAAATATCTTCAGACTGATAGTTTTTACTTTTAAAACTAGACTTTCCCATTTTACCAATTTGACAATTCTTGCATAGACCAACATCAGGTTTCTTCAAAGTAGGAATACCTCTTACTT
>BSBK01000654.1:1242500-1352500 GCA_027943335.1 Chamaecyparis obtusa
TTAAGATTATTCTATTGAATAAATGTATCTAGACTCAATATTTTATTTTTCATAGGTAACATGCATGATTAAATTAAAACTATAAATAAATCAATACGTTCATTTTGATGTTGGGGGATGGTAAAATGCACTTGAATATTGTTAAGGGGAAATAAATTAACTTTAAGTTTTCTCAATCTATAATTTAGTTTACCTAGATGTCATAATTCTTAAGGAAACAACTTTCAGAATTGAGGTCACATTTTTTTTATAGGGCCTACCACTAAAATAATAAGATGCATCAAATACAGGAACATAACAATAAAAAAATTATAACAAAAGACATTGTAAATCTAAAATAGCTAATATGAATATTATTTTGAAAGAAAAAAGATCTTATGAATGTTTGAAAGACACAAACATAATCACTATCTAATAACTAGGGGAAAAACCATCAAACACGATATGTATCTTATTTTTTTATGATATTGATTGTCTCTATGTTTTGATTCTTGTATGAAGAACTCATCCATGTCCGCTCACAATTCATGGAAAATGTTGGATCCACTTGATTACTCTTTTGAATTATTTGGACTTAAGAAATTTTTTTGTTAGATAATATTCAAATAAGTACAATTTATAAATTTAAAAATCCCTAACATTCTATGTGAAAATACCACGAAAGGTTATATTTTAGAGAACTACATCAAGAAAAAAGAAGGTATTAGCAAACAATAGATAAGTTTAAATTAAACAATTTTGATAGAGTAAATTTTTTTTCTATATGTCACATCCCCAAGTATATATTCATTAAGTAATTTTTGGGTTTCCATGTTCTTCAACATTTGATTACCATTAACATACCTATTTCATCTCCTCTTGGTGCAAGTATTAGTCATATAAAATGGAACATAAGAAGAGTTCTTAATATTTCTAAGAAATATTATTTCAAATGTCTTTAATAGGTCCATAAAGTTTTAAATTATAAGAAATCACCATTATAAAACATAGAATATATCTTATTAGAACTATGTTTATTCAAATCTAATTTAAATTTATATAATGTGTTTAATTATTTAAATTTTAATTCACATCATTTAATCATGTCATAAAAAATGTAGTTTAGTTTAATATGATGCAAGAGCATCCTTGGGAAGTTAGCAATCCTCCATGTTGGAGTGTTTTATTACTCAGTTGCAGTGTTGATTGAGGGACTCGATCAATTAAGGGACTCATTGAAGGGGCTTGGTAAAAATTCTGGCACTCGGCAAAAGCTATGCTCAATGATGCTTTTGGAGGTCGGTCAATCTGCTTTCTCGGTGATGCCTAGCTTCTTTGTAGTTTTACTGTCACTCGGTATTTTGGCTTACCGATACGAGTTCTTGTAGAGAACTGGTTGGTTGACTTGTTGCATTTAATTTGGGTAGTGTGTGTTACATTCTCCTCAGTAGTTTGGCTTATCGACATGGTGAATTAATTATTTTTAAGGCTATTTGAGAGCTGACTTGTATTGCATTTAATATTTTTTTGTTTTAGGAGCTGACTTGGGTTTAGGATTTATTTCTTTCTTCCAACTGACATGTGGCTAAAGAAGTGTATTTAAGAAAGGTCAAGGATAGGTTTTTAGGGGTATCATTAAGCATGGAGTAGCGAAGAGGAATGATATTGAGTAGAGCTAGTAGCTAAGTATAGGCTTGGAAGACAAGGAGGCTTCTTGGTTTCTTGCAAGCACAAGTTTAGATTCTTCTTGGGGTTTTCACCAATTTGTTGTACCATGTTGTTACAAATCTAGCTAGCTTGGAGTTGGATCTTGCAACGTGTTGTAGAATTATTGTTGTAATTGTTTGTATTTGACCATAACCTGGAAGGCATTATAGTGGGGTATGTTGAATGAAAATGGTAATGATTCTATTTTACAAATTTCAAGTTGTGTTTTTGTTGTGCTGTTGTTTTGAATGTAAGGTTTGGACTATCCATTCTTGGACTCTCCTTTTGCACTGCATTATAATACTACTTAATTATTTTTAATTGATATAAGTTAAGTGATTTTTTCTCCCAAGGAGGTAGGGAAGGAGGGAGGGATAGAGACTATAAAATTAATTCTGAGAGATATAGAGAGACCCTCTTATATGTGCATAAAATAGGAATTCCTAGAATTTCTTAAATTTATCCCTTCTTATATTTGGTCATCTATTAAGTGTAGTAATGAACTACAACTGATTTGGAATCTAATTGAAGAATATGTGATTAAAGATCATTGAGGAGATGCTGATTAGATATGTAATATGATTAAATTAGTATTATGTTGTCATTGATGTCAAGTAGTTTGACAACACTTATCTTGTAAGTTACTATACTGAAACATCTGAAGAAAGGTGAAAGAGATGAAGAACAAAGATATCTACATGAGGAAGATGTATATGTCAGATGAGGATAAGGATAAGGAACACATTGATTAACTTGTTGATGAGTCTATGACCTTATGATATTGACTTTATTATGTTGCATTCATCTATGATGAGGAATAGAGCTGAAAGACATAAAGCAGTGTTGTCGGTAAATGAAGCATTTTAGTATACATCGATGGAGTGTAGTGCATACCATGCACAATGTAAACTAAGCTTGTGTTCACCGATGCATTTCTTTGTTAACCAAGTAGAACAAAAAGGAATTAAATGATTAGTTTAGCCAATAAGATTGATGAGCTAGAAAGTGTATGAAATCAAGGTAATAGATAATGTTTGTTATGAAGATCAATGACTAACAAAATGAAAGGAAGATCTAATGGAGAAAATTGAAATATGTTACTAACACATTAGCTAAGGAAGCTTAAAGCAATAAAATAAACAAAGATGATTAAGTAGCAAAATCTGATTGACAAAAAGAAAATGGTTTACTCGTCTATATAAGACACTGGAGATTTCATAATGAAGATGTCGGAAGAAAAGGAAACTGCAAAGTTATGGTGTGAACAATTTTTCATACATTTTGATCATACTGGTTAGTAAGAACCGAAACTGTAGAATAATTACCGAGCGATAGAGAGTAATTACCGACAGACAATAAGTTGATACATTGTTGAATCTGAAGTGTTATATTGATAAAAAAGATTCATATGAGTTGAATATTGATTTGTAATCTGTAATTGAAGTTGCATTAAGGCAGATCATCTGCTGTTACATATTTAACCATTGTACACAATCAAATCTCTTAACTAAGTGGACTATAAAGTCTTATTATGTATCATTCATAGAATGAACATTGTTATCCTATCAACCACATAGTGAATGTTGGTTGGACGATAACGGTTGGTCTAAAATCATCTAACAAGGTCACACCTAACAATGTGTTTGTAAACCTTTAATAGGGATGCATCTTCACCGACCTCACTTCAGAAGAGTGAATATTTTTGGGTTGTCAGTCCCAGGTGGTTTTTCCCTTCATAGGGTTTCCATGTTAAATCTCTTGTGTTATGTATTGAGTGTGATATTTGTTTGTTATCATAATTTGCATATTACATGTTAGATTCGATCGGTAACTACTATATGTTTTAGATTGATAATTGGTAAAAGCACAAATAGTGAATGTATTTTATGTTTAGCGAGTAGTAGAAGTTGAAGTAATTGTTTTGGATTATACATTTTATTTTGGGACACTGGATAACTGATTCACCCCACTCTTAGTTATTCTAAAAATTGGTATTAGAGTTGTGGTTGCTTAGAATAGAGTTTTAAGGACTTTAGCACAAAGGTCTCAAGATGTATAAGAGGGAAGTGCCAAGACTGAACAAAGAGAACTTCATTGTATGGAAAAGCTGGATGAAGTTGCACATATATGGAATTGGGAATTCTGCACTAGAACTAATGGAAATGGCTACATTGAATCGACCCCTGGTCCCTTAACTCTTGATCAACTAAAAGATAGGCATGAACACAATATTACTATGATGGAAGTTGTTTCTGCCTATACTGATGCTGAATTTGAAGATATTAAGGGATGCACTACTACCAAAGCCATGTGGGACAAACTAACTCTAATATACAATGGAGATTTGAATGTTAAAAGAGCTCGAGTTGAAAGCCTAAGAGGCATATTCAATGATATGAAGATGAAGGAAGGTGAGAAAATTATGTAGTACACAAATAGATTGAAAGAGGTAGTACATGCTATTAGAGCATCAAATGGAGTTATGATGATGAAACAATGATAAGAAAGATTCTCAAAACTTTACTACTAGTTTATGCAATCAAGATCTCTGCAATTCATGAAACAAGGGCTATATCCAACCTTACTCTTGACACTTTGATTGGTAAGCTTACAACCTTTGAATTGAATAACTTTGATAACAGTATTGTTCCTTCTGTGGAATATGCTTTCATGTCTTCTTTGAAGATTGGTAAGTTTAGCAAGAATAATAAGAATAATGATAGTGATAGCAATACCGATGATGAGCTAGATGAGCTTGAAGCTCCTATGGTGAGAAGATTACCCAAAGGTAAAGGAAGGTATAGAGGTCAGCTAACTTTGGCATGCTTTAATTGTAAAGAGGTTGGCCACATCGCTACTAGATGTCCACATAATAAAGATGATGATAGATTCAAAGACTGATCTGAAGGAAGCTATGGGAGGAGAGTCAACAGAGGCTACTGACACAACAATAGAGACAACCAAGACAATAATGATAAAGGCAAAAGGGTATGTTACATAGCTGAAGATATTGAATCTGAATCTGATTCTGATGATGACATAGAAGTTGTATTTGTTTCTATGAAAGATGACTCAGAGGAAGAAGAGAAACATGAGAAAACAATATTGATCTCTAAAGTAAGCAGAAATGATACATGGATCATAGACAATGGCTGTACACATCATATGACTGGTGATGTAGAGAAATTTGATCAACTTGATGAATACAATGGAGGATCTATGAGAATGGGTAATGATGCACCTTGTATGGTAAGAGGTAAAGGTTCACTGATGATTAATGATAGAATAAAATGTGAAAATGCATATTGGGTAGATGGCCTGAACTATAATCTATTAAGTGTTGCACAACTGAATAATTCAGGCCACCGACTTGCTTTTGAGAGCAAAAAGGTGAAGATTTATGATGATGGAGGAAAACTTGTCAGAACTGGTACACAATCCAGAGGTAATCTATTTTATCTTGATATTGATCAGTCTTCTTGTTTGATAATGAAGGATGAAGATGCATGGTTGTGGCATAAAAGGTTATGCCATGTGAATTTTGATATCATGATCAAGATTAGCAAAAAGAGAAGAGTTAGAGGTTTTCCTAACTTGTCAAAACCTGATCATACTATGTGTCATGAATGTCATAAAGGTAAGATGACTAAGTCTAGTTTCAAAAGAAAATACTACTCAATAAAGAAGCTACTTGAGTTGGTTCATACAAACCTGTGTGGTCCTATGAGAACTCAAAGTTATTATGGTGATAGATACTTTATTCTTTTTATTGATGACTATACTAGACTGATGACTGTTATGTTCTTGAAATTTTTTTTTGAAGCTTTTAAAATGTTCAAATGGTATAAAGCTAAGGTAGAAAAAGAGACTAGTAAAGAAGTGAAATGCTTAAGATATGATAGAGGAGGTGAATTTATCTTTGATGAATTTACTAATTTTTGTAATGAGCATGGTATTAAAAGACATGTCTCTGCACCGAGGACACCCTAGCAAAATGGCATTACTAAAAGAAGGAATAGGTCAATAATTGATTATGCTAGAACACTGATGATACAAAATAATATTGCTTAGACATATTGGAGAGAAGTTGTCAGTACAACTATATATGTTCTTAACTGAGTACAACTGAAGAAGGACATCAACCTGACACCCTATGAGCTATGGTTTGGACACAAACCTACTATAAGTTATTTAAGGATTTTTAGAAGTAAATGCTTTATTTTGAAAGATGAGAGACATAGAAAATTTGATTCAAAAGGTGATGAAGGGATACTCTTAGGATATTCCACTAAAAGTAAAGCATATAAATGTCTAAATAAGGTTACAAATAAAATGATTGAAAGTACTAATGTCCATGTTGATGAGTTTGATGAAAAAAACATAGAGGAAAGTAGAAAGGAACTAGAAGTTTATGGTAGATTCACTTACATTGAACAACCAAAGTATCTACCAAAGTCGCAACCTGTGATAATCGGTCAGTAGGAAAATAATACAAAACAACAGGAAAGACAAACTGACAAACATGATGGAGCTACTGAGAAAGAAAATGAACTTGAACAGGATGAACAAGAAAGAAGAGGGTGAGTTCTAGCAAGATTTTTCATAAGACATGATCCTGAGACACAAATTATTGGAGTCAGACAAGCTAGAATGCAAACTAGGAGTAAAGCAAGACAAGCTACATGTCTAGTTTGTGAATTTGAACCAAAAAATGTGAAAGTTGCATTAGAGAATGATGAATGGATTAATGCAATGAAAGAGAAAATAGAGAAAATAGAGAAGAACAAAACCTATAGCTTAGTATTCTAACCTAAAGACAAGAATGTTATTGGTACTAAATGGATATTCAGGAACAAGCTGAATGAAAATGGTGAAGTCACAAGAAATAAAGCTAGATTGGTATGCAAGGGATATGCACAGGAAGAAGACATTCATTATGGTGAAACATTTTCACTTGTTGCTAGATTAGAAGGAGTCAGAATATTACTTGCATATACTGCACACAAGAAATTCAAAGTTTATCAAATGGATGTGAAGTCAACATTTCTGAATGGTATAGTTGAAGAAGAGGTCTACATAGAACAACCTAAAGGGTTCATTGATCCAAACAACAAAGACATGGTATGTAGATTACATAAAGATTTATATGGTTTGAAGCAAGCACTGAGAGCCTGGTATGAAAGGCTGCATACTTGTTAAGTATTGGATTTTTTAGAACTAGTGAAAATAGAAATTTGTATATGAAAGGAGATACCGATGACACTATTCTTATTACTGAGATATTTGTGGATGATATTATTTTTGGAGGACAAGATAATATATGTAAAGCCTTTTCTGATGAAATGCAAAAGGAGTTTAAAATGTCTATGTTCAGAGAGATTAAGTTCTTTCTAGGACTACAAGTGATTTAGCAGAGTGATGGGATATTCATCACACAATCTAAATACATAAAGGAAGTATTGAAGACATTTGGCATGGAAGATGCTAAACCTGTGGGAACACCGATGGCTACTGAATATAAATTGACAAAGGAGGATGAAACTACAGAGGTAAACCAGACACTTTACCAATCCATAATTGGTAAGTTAATGTATGTAGTTCACAGTTGATCATATATAGCATATCTTGTGGGAATTGTTGCTAGATTTTTTGCTAACCCTAGAGAATCACACATGATTGCTACTAAAAGAATCTGAAGATACCTGAAGAAGACAAAGGATTATGGCATATGGTATCCTAAGGAAGGAAAGTTTGACCTGAAAGTGTACACCGATGCTAATTGGGCTAGAAATGTAGATGATAGAAAAAGCACCACCGGAGGAGCATTTTTATTTGGTGAAAGACTTGTAACTTGGACAAGTAAAAAGCATGCTTCTATTTCTTGGTCTATAATTGAAGCATAGTATATTGCTACTGCTACTAATTGTTCAAACATTGCATACATTAAGCAAGTGTTGGATGGAATGAATGAGGTAATCACTGACCCAGTCATTATATACTGTGACAACACTAGTGCCATTAATATTTCAAAGAATCTAGTGATGCACTCTAACACAAAGCATATATCAATTAAGTATCACTACTTAAGAGAACAAGTGTAGGAGAAGCAAGTAAAGTTAGAATTCATTACATCTAAGGAACAAATTGTGGATATCTTTACAAAGCCCCTGCTGAAGGATACATTTGAATACTTGAGGACTAGACTTGGGGTCTATCCTCTATCTATCGGTCACTTAGGTGATCTAGATGTTGCATCATCCTAATCTCATCAGAAGATCATTCATGTTGATGCAACATAGTTCACACTTTGGATCATGTTCAAGGTTGTGATTAAGTTTGAAGAACTAGAACAGATTGGGATATCAGTATACAAAGATACAGAGACTGTATTGTACAACAGAGTGTTACTTAGCTATTGACAGAGCTATTTGTTTATTTGTTTCTTTGGCACTGTTGTCAAAGGGAGAGATAAAAAATATGATATATATGAAACAATGAGCACCAATGAGAACTATCTAAGGGAGAGATAATCTAAAAGGAATAGAACATTGAAGATCAGTTACTGAGAACAGAAGTAGAAACCTGAGTGCTGAACCAAGCACATCTATAGAATGACAAAGCTGTATTTTATAATGTTGTTAAGTAACATAGTGATTAAACATATTAAGCTAGGGAGAGCTTGTACATCATTTGTTCATAGAGTTGCAGAATACATGTTTGGTATGTGTATGGTACATTTCATATTACTTGAGTTGCCATCATTGCCAAAGGGAGAGATTGATGAACTATAACTGATTTGGAATCTAATTGAAGAATCTATGATTAAAGATCACTGAGGAGTTGTTGATTAGATATGTAATATGATTAAATTAGTATTATGTTGTCATTGATGTTAACTAGTTTGACAACACTTATCTTGTAAGTTACTATATGGAAACATCTAAAGAAAGGTGAAAGAGATGAAGAACAGAGATATCTACATGAGGAAGATGTATATGTTAGATGAGGATAAGGAACACATTGAGTAACTTGTTGATGAGTCTATGACCTTATGATATTGACTTTATTATGTTGCATTCATCTATGATGAGGAATAGAGCTAAAAGACACAAAGTAATGTTGTCGTTAAATGAAGCATTTTAGTATACATTGATGGAGTGTAGTGTATACTGTGTAGTGTAAACTGAGCTTGTGTTCATCGACGTATTTCTTTGTTAACCAAGTAGAACAAAAAGGAATTAAATGATCAATTTAGCTAATAAGATTGATGAGCTGGAAAGTGTATGAAATCGAGGTAACAAAAAATGTTTTTTATGAAGAACGACAACTAAAAAAATTAAAGGAAGGTCTAATGGAGTAGATTGAAATGTGTTACTAACACATCAACTGAGGAAGCTTAAAGCAGAAAAATCAATGAAGATGATTAAGTGGAAAAATCTGATGGACAAAAAGAAAACATTTACTCATCTATATAAGAGACTGGAGATTTCATAATGAAGATGCCAGAAGAAAAGGAAACTATAGAGTTATTGCGTGCACAAGTTTTCATGCATTCTGATCATACTAGTTAGTAAGAACCAAAACTATAGAGAAATTACCAAGAGATAGAGAGTAATTACCGGTGGACAATAAGTTGATACATTATTGAATCTAAAGTGTTATATTGATCAGAAAGATTTGTATGAGTTGAATATTGATCTATAATCTACAATTGAAGTTTTATTAAGACAGATCATCTACTATTACATATTTAACCATTATACACAATCAAATCTCTTAACCAAGTGGACTATAAAGTCTTATTATGTATCATTCATAGAATGAACATTGTTATCCTGTCAACCCCATAGTGAATGCTGGTTGGACGATAACTGTTGGTCTAAAATCCTCTAACAAGGTCACACCTAACAGTGTGTTTGTAAACCTTTAATAGGGTTGGGTCTTCACCGACCTCACTTCAGAAGAGGGAATATTTTTGGGTTGCCAGTCCCAGGTGGTTTTTCCCTTCATAGGGTTTCCACGTTAAATCTCTTGTGTTATGTGTTGATTGTGATATTTGTTTGTTATCATAATTTGCATATTACATGGTAGATTTGATCGGTAACTACTATATGTTTTAGATTGATAATCGGTAAAAGTACATACAGTGAAAGTATTTTATGTTTACCAAGGAGAAGAAGTTGAAGTAATTATTTTGGATTATAAATTTTGTTTTGGGACACTGGATAACTGATTCACCCCCCTCTCAGTTATTCTAACATGTAGATCACCGCACTTAATATAATATTGTTATATTAAAAATTAACGCATTCGAATAAATTATTAAATATATGAATGGTAATATTATAAATAGATAAGAAGTTTTCTAGCATGATTCTAATAAAAATAAGTTTCTAAGGGTATCTTTATCATATCATTCATTACCAAAAAATAATCTTATCATATTCATTCATCCACCACATTAAGGACTTTGAAAAATTTATCCAACATTTTATACATGGAAGGCTCTAGATATGTATTAATCACGAGAAGAATTAAAGAAAATACATTATAAAAACATTGTATTAAACAAGTGTAGAGATGGAAGAGTGGTAGGAAATGGAGAAGGGGAATGGGAGTAGTGTGTGCAAAGGAGGGGCTAGGGTTTACAGTGGAAATGGAGAAGGGGAAAATGTAGAGGGAGGGGAAGGAGGTTGTTGGAAACTACAATTGAAACAATTGTTGTATTGTCATTGATGTCAAACCTTAACTAGTAAGACTGTTGCTACTTAGGAGAGTACTATATCTATTGAATTGTTGAGAAAGAGAAGGGATAGAAAGGATGGTAACAATAGCACCTAGGGAAAGGTTGAGTTATCTTGATCCTACAAAGTGTACTTGATTATGTTGCACAATGATGAGATAATGTATTTTTTATCTTAGTAAAGTTGAAGACTAAACTAGTAGGCTTAACTAAGCAAAAATGAAGAAATCATGTTTAAGCCGAGTTATGACAGAGTCAACCGAGTTAGTGGATGCCAAGCACAATCTAGTGTTGACTGAGTATGAGTAAATTACCGAGGAAGACAATGTATGCCAAGAAAACAATTCTAGTAGTGACCGAGTGTTTTACATGGAGACTAAGTGAATGATCACAGTATTGATCGAGCATCAACAATTTTATATTTGAAGAGAATTCATTTTGGGGACAATAATGTTTGAATTCTTGGATTATGTAAACCATGTTGACTTTATTTATTGATTGTATGGAAGCATTTAATGCTTTATAAAATGTTTTATTGTAAATCTTTATGAGATTTGAGATGATTCTAGAAGAGGAAATGAAGAACATGATGAAGGTGGATTTAATGAATCTGACCTAACCCTAAGATCTACGAAGGAGATTAAGCGGAAAAAGAAAAGTTAGCCTAACAGAGGAAAGTATTAAGGGAACCGAAGCATTAGGTATGTGAATGTATGGGTGAAGTAGATGCTGGAAAAATAGTAAAGTTTTATTGACTGTATAAGTGAAAAGGCCAAAAGAAAAAGTGTGGTGATCACTTGAAGGAAAGTTCCAAGTAGATTAGAGATGGAGATGGAAAAGTTTCAATGTTAGTAAACCAACATTTATGTACATAATTGGATCTGATATTTGAAAAGTGAGTTGTATGTTTTTAGATCAATACTACTACTACTTTCTAACTATTGTAATAGTCAGAATCCTTTTAACAGAGGTTGACCTAAAAGTCATATGTTAAATCCTCTGAACAAGGTTGCATTCTAATGGAGTGTATGTAAGTCCTTTGACTAGGCTCACTTTTAACAAGCTGATTGAAATCCTTTAACCATGTCACACTTGATAGTGTGTATTCTAACCTTTGACAGGGTTGGCTTTTAACTGAGCTCACTTCAAAAGAGTGAAAATAATAGTAGCATGTTACAAAGTGGTTTTTACCATATTGGGTTTCCACTATAAATCCCAGTGTCAATACTTGTGTGAATGTTTTGGTTTGAACATTTCTATGTTTTACAAGTTAGATATAGCTGGGTAGGGGACTGCTGAGTTATATGTTTCTATTATTGAATTAGTGATGACAGAGTTTGTTTTGGTTGCTTGATATGATTTAAAGAAAAAATTTTGAAGTTATTTTATACATCAGGACCTGAGAACAATTGATTCACCCCCCCCCCCTCTTTGTTGTTCTAAATCATATTAATAATTGGTATCAGAGCTGTGTTTCTTATTGGTGTTTACAGAAAACAAGTTTAAAGGGACTTGAAGCAAATGATCAAGAAGTATAAGAAGGAGGTACCGAAGCTGAATAAGGAAAATTTCCTTGCATGGAAAATCTTGATGAAGCTACATCTGGCTGGTATTGGTGATTCTGAAAAGTACTACATTGAGCATGACTATGTCACACCTATTGCACCTTTGACTACCGAGGAAATGAGAGCTAAGGAAGAACACAATCAGGCAATGCTAGAAATTGCATCTGCCCTAAGCTATTTGAAATTTGAGGACATTAAGGACTACACAACTGCTAAAGATATGTGGGACACTCTTGCGAGGATCTATGGTGGTGATCAATATGTACTGAAAGCTAAAGCTGAGAGTGTCAGAGGTAAGTTTGATGAAATGAGAATGAATGAAGATGAAAACATTGCACAATATTGTGGTAGAATTAAAGAAGTTGTAAATGCTATTAGAGGAGCAAGTGGAACTATTGATGATGAGACCATAATTGGGAAAGTGTTAAGAACTTTGTGTCCTATATATGCTATTAAGATCTCAGCTATTTAGGAATCTAGATGTAACTCTGGGAATGTGCTTACTTTGGAAGGTTTGATTGGCAAGCTAACTGCTTTTGAACTATCTAATTATGATAATTTCACTGTTGGTAATCTTGGAAATGTTGAAACTACTTTTAAGTCAAAATTAGTTCTAAATAAACCAAAGAAGGAAAAAGGAAGATGCGTCAGTGAAAGTGAAAGCGAAAGTGAAAGTGAAAGTGAAAGAAAAAGCGAATATGATAGTGACACTTCTGATGAAGATCTTGAAGATCTAGAAGCTCTTATGGATAGAAGAATAAGAAGAGGAAAAGGAAAATACAAAGGCAAAACTCCCTATTATATGTTTTGCATGTAACAAGGTCAGTCATATAGCTGCTAGATGTCATGACAGGAAGGATAAAGATGAAGAAAGAAACAAAAAACACAAAGATAGAAAAGATGACAAAAGCTACCAAAGGCAAAAAGACTACAAAGGAAAAAGTAAGAAATCTTGTTATATTGCTAAAGAAAAGACTAACACTGATAGTGATGATTTTGAAATTGAGGTAGTCTATGTTGCAATGAAAGATGAATCTGATGAGGATGAGAAAATTGCATTGATTGCCTATGTAAACAAGAATGATAAATGGATTATTGATAGTGGTTGTTCATATCACATGACTGGTGACAAGAGTAAGTTTGAGACCCTACATCATTATAAAGGTAAAAGTGTAACATTTGGTAATGATCCACCATGTCCTGTTAGTGGAAAAGGATTGATTAAACTAACTGATAAAATCTCTTGTGAAAATGCTTATTGGGTTGAAGGATTAAATTATAATTTGGTAAGTGTTGCTAAGCTTAATAGAACTGGTTACCGAGTGGAATTTTATCACAAGAAAGCTAAGATATTTGATGCTACTGGTGAACTAATTCAAAGTGGTGAGCAGACTAGAGGTAATTTGTTCTATCTTGACCTATCTGAAGAAATATGTATGATTGCACAACTTGATGACATTTGGTTATGGCATAAGAGGCTATGTCATGTTAACTTTGACAATCTGGTAGAGATAAGTAAGAAGAAGAAAGTAAGAGGTCTACCTAGATTGAAGAAACCTAAGAATGTGATGTGCAAAGAATGCCAGTTAGGAAAAATGACTAAGTCAAGTTTCAAGAGAAAAACCTTTACTTCTGAACACATTTTAGACTTAGTTCATACTAACCTTTATGGACCTATGGGTGTAAAAAGTTACTGTGGTGCTAGATATTTTATCTTGTTTGTTGATAATCATACCAGGATGATGCATGTAATGTTTCTAAAAGAAAAATCTGATGCCTTCCAATGTTTTAAGTGGTATTTGGCTAAGGTTGAGAAGGAGATAGGTAGGAACTTGAAATGTCTTAGATCTGACTGAGGTGGAGAATTTACATCAAATGAATTTAATCTATTTTGCAATGATAGAGAAATCAAAAGATAGATGTCTGCACCTAGGACTCCTCCACAGAATGGTATAGTAGAAAGAAGAAATAGATCTATTTTGGATTGTGCTAGGACACTATTGATTGAAAAGAATGTGGCACAGTAATACTAGAAAGAAGATATAAGTACAACTGTTTACACTCTTAATCAGGTACAAATCAAGAAAGGTACAAATTTGAAACCCTATGAATTGTGGTATGGGCAAGCACCGAGTGTTAAATAATTTAAAATTTTTGGAAGCAAGTGTTAAATATTGAAAGATAATAGGAATAGAAAGTTTGATGCTAAAAGTGATGAAGGCATATTCCTAGGCTACTCCACAAAAAGTAAAGCTTATAAGTGTTTGAACTCTAACACTAACAAAATTGTGGAAAGTGTGAATGTAAAAATTGATGAGTATGTAGAAAGAAATGAGGATGATAGCAAAAGAGAACCAGAAGATTACAGATCTTTTGTGTACATTGAGGAAATAGAAGAGGCAAGTAATAGATCTACACTTGATGCCGAGTCTCGGGTAAGCAATGTCAAGCGATAGGAAGAGGTTGCTGAGAGTCAGGAAAACAGTGCCAAGAGAAAACAAGAACATGTCGAGCTACATGATAATTCTACCATGGATCAGGAAGAGGTTTCCGAGCATTTAGAAGCTGAATCTGACAATCTTGTTGGGAACCTAATGAAATAGAAGAGAAAAATGTTGAGCCTATTGTGGCAAAATATGTAAGAAGACATCAAAAACCTGAATAGATAATTGGAGATAAAGACATTGGAATTCAGACTAGAAGCAAGACCAAGGATCCAACATCCTTACTATGTGATTTTGAACCTAAGACAACTAAAGAGGCATTAGAAAATGAAGACTGGATACAAGCAATGAATGAAGAAATTGACCAGATTGAGAAGAATGAGACCTGGACTTTGGTACCGAGACCTGTAGATAAGAATGTTATAGGAACAAAGTGGGTATTTCCAAACAAGTTGAATGAAAATGGTGAAATCACTAGGAACAAAGCTAGGCTGGTGTACAAAGGCTACGCACAAGAAGAAGGAATTGATTGTGGGGAGACATTTGTCACTGTAGCTAGATTGGAAGGAGTAAGAACTCTTCTTGTATATGTTGCTTATGAAGATTTCAAGGTATATCAAATGGATGTCAAGTCTGCATTTTTTAATGGTATACTGGAAGAAGAAGTTTACATAGAACAACTAGAAGGTTTTATTGATCCAAACATAAGACACGTGGTATGTAAACTGAACAAAGCTTTCTATGGATTGAAACAAGCTCCCAGAGCATGGTATGAGTGGTTGCATAAATATCTGATATAGATTGGATTCTCCAGGACAAATGACACAAGCAATCTATATATGAAAGATGAAGAAGGGAAAGGTATTTTCTTGGCCAAAATTTTTGTTGATGACATTATTTTTGGTGGAGAAGATACATTGTGTAAAATTTTTTCACATGAAATGTAAACTAAATTTTAGATGAGTATGTTTGGTGAGATCAAATTCTTTGTTGGTTTACAAGTATATAAGATGAAGAAAGGTATTTTCATTACATAGTCTAAATATGTTAATGCAAGACTGAAAACTTTTGGAATGAAAGATGCTAGACCAGTGGGCACTCCTATGGTTACTAGACAAAAGTTATCTAAGAATGATGATGCTGCAGAAGTGAACAAGACTTTGTACAAATCCATGATTAGAAAATTGCAGTATGCTCTACATAGTAGACTAGATATTACATTAGATGTTGGGATTGTGGCAAGATTGTCTGCCAATCCTCAGGAAAAATACATGATGGCAGTGAAAAGAATTATGAGATACTTGAAAGGAACTGCTGACTATGGGTTATATTACAAAAACCATGACAAATTTGAAATGACAGTATATATTGATGCTAATTGGATAGGAAATGTGGATGAAAAAAAGAGTACTAGTGGTGGAGCTTTCTTTCTTGGATAGAGATTAGTCTCTTGGACAAGCAAGAAACCAAACTGCATTTCCCAATCTATTGCTGAAGCTGAGTATGTTGCTACTGCAGTGAACTATTCAAATTTGATATGGATAAAATAATTGTTGATAGGCATGAAAGAAGAAATCACTGAACCTATTGTTATTTTCTGTGACAACACAAGTGCTATCAATATTTCTAAGAATCCAGTGATGCACGCTAAGACCAAGCACATAGCAACCAAGTATCACTATTTGAGGGAATTGGTACAAGACAAGGAAGTCCAAATGGAATATGTGAATACAAAAGAAGAATTGGCAGACATATTCACTAAAGCTTTACCTAAGGAAGCTCATGAGTACCTAAGAAGTCAATTAGGGGTGCTTCCCCTAACTAAGGCTGCCTAGACAAGCTAGGAGCACTACATCAAATATGCTATAGCAGAACATTTGACACATTGATGTAGAAGATTGTCACACTTTAGGACTATCCTAGAGCTATGAAGAAAAAGAAAAGATAACAAATTAGTCATAAGAAAGATGACAGAGGGAGAAACACTATGCTAAACAGATATATCTACATCTGTTGGATGTATGTTTTAGTTGCAGCTTTGGCATTTTTGTTAAAGAGGGAGATTGAACTGAAATGATACTATAACACATGACATTGAAAGAAAGGTGATGGTGAACTGAAATGAAAGATCAAGATAGAGGGAGATCCAGATACTTCTGGTGGTCACAGAAATGAGATTTATTGATTCTGAATTAGAATGAACCTAAGGATATTATAAATTTTCTCTGATGGACAAATAAGTTTTGGATTGGTTGGTAATCCATGTGTTATTCAGGTGATATCATATGGTGTTGCCATCAATGCCAAAGAGGGAGATTGTTGGAAATTACAATTGAAACAATTATTGTATTGTCATTGATGTCAAACCTTAACTAGTAAGACTGTTGCTACTTAGGAGAGTACTATATCTATTGAATTGTTGAGAAAGAGAAGGGATAGAAAGGATGGTAACAATAGCACCTAGGGAGAGGTTAAGTTATCTTGATACTACAAAGTGTACTTGATTATGTTGCGCAGTGATGAGATAATGTATTGTTTATCTTAGTAAAGTTGAAGACTAAACTGGTAGGCTTAACCAAGCAAAAATGAAGAAATCATGTTTAAGCTGAGTTATGACAGAGTCGACCGAGTTAGTGGATGCCGAGAAAAATCTAGTGTCAACCGAGTATTAGTAAATTGCCGAGGAAGACAATGTATGCCAAGAATACAATTTTAGTAGTGACCGAGTGTTTTACATGGAGACCGAGTGAATGATCATAGTATTGACTGAGCATCAACAATTTTATATTTGAAGAGAATTCATTTTGGGGATGACATTGTTTGAATTCTTGGATTATGTAAACTGTGTTGACTTTATTTATTGATTGTATGGAAGAATTTAATGCTTTGTAAAATGTTTTATTGTAAATATTTATGAGATTTGAGATGATTCTAGAAGAGGAGATGAAGAACATGATGTGGGTGGATTCAATGAATTTGACCTAACCCTAAGATCTACAAAGGATATTAAGCAGCAAAAGAAAAGTTAACCTAACAGAGGAAAGTATTAAGGGAACCGAGGCATTAGGTATGTGAATGTATGGGTGAAGTAGATGCTAGAAGAATAGTAAAGTTTTATTGACTGTATAAGCGAAAAGACTGAAAGAAAAAGTGTGGTGATTGCTTGAAGGAAAGTTTCAAGCAGATCAGAGATGGAGATGGCAAAGTTTCAAAGTCAGTAAACTAGCATTTGTGTATGGAATTGGATTTGATATTTGCAAAGTGAGTTGTATGTTTTCAGATCAATACTACTACTACTTTCTAACCATTGTAATAGTCAAAATCCTTTTTAAAAAGGTTGACCTAACAGTCATATGTTAAATCCTTTGAACAAGGTTGCATTCTAATGGAGTGTATGTAAGTCCTTTGACCAGGCTCAATTTTAACAGGGTGATTGAAATCCTTTAACCGGGTCACACTTGACAGTGTGTATTGTAACCTTTGATAGGGTTGGCTTTTAACTGAGCTCACTTTAGAAGAGTGAAAATAATAGTAGCATGTTACAAAGTGGTTTTTCCCATATTGGGTTTCCACTATAAATACTTGTGTCAATACTTGTGTGAATGTTTTGGTTTGAAAATTTTTGTGTTTTACAAGTTAGATATAGCTAGGTAGGGGACTGCTAAATTATATGTTTCTATTATTGAATCAGTGATGACCGAGTTTGTTTTGGTTGCTTGATCTGATTTAAAGAAAAGTTTTTGAAGTTATTTTATACATCAGGACATGAGAACAACTGATTCACCCCCCCTCTCTATTGTTCTAAATCATATTAATAGAGGCAACAATGATGATGGAGGGAAGGAGCCATGTTATCCTGATTCTAGGGTTTCTGGTTCAGAGGAGCCGTGTGATTTCGAGGATGGTGAAGATGACCTGCTTGATTTTTTGCTGGGTCTAGTGCTTAGGCACTATCATTCCTGTGGTGGGAGTTTTCCCCCAACTCTTTGGGAGCATGGTGTCCCCTGGTCTATGGTTTTCCTAGTGTGGAACTAGACTGGTCTTGCTAGCACTAGGTCTACTGGAGATGTTCGCAAGGGTTTTTTTGTGGTCTAGATTTCTTTTGGTTGGTCATGTGCTTGCCTTGTTGGTGGTTTGGTCCTTCTCTTCAAGAGGGCTAGTTCTGGTGGCTTTGTGGAGACTCTTCCAGAGGATCTATCTCATTCTCCTTTCTTCCTTCCACATAGTGGAAGGTTTTTGGGGTTCTCTCCAATGGAAGATGTTTTTTCCTTTCAGCTTTTGGGCTTGTTGGGTATTAGGGTTTAGACTCTTGTGGTGCAGGGGAATAGTTATTTTTCCTCCTCTCTATTTCTATGGAGATCTTTGTTGATGCTCTGTGGAATTGCTTCTTAAGGCTTTTCCTCCCTCCTATTGCTTTGGTGTGGATAGGCTCTTTCTTCCTCTCATGCCCAACTTTGGTGGGCGACTGTGTTGGTTCCTCTTTTGGGGCTCTCTCTGGAAGACCACTCTCTAGGTTTTGTAGATCCCCTTTGTTGTGTGGGAGAGTGGTGCTAGCTCTTTTGGTGTTGCTCTGAGTGTTGTGGGCCTTGCCACTGCTCGTTATGGGAGATGGACTAGTTTTAGATGCTTTTTTGCTCTTCCCATGCTTAGTTTTTGTGGTTTTTTGGGTTTCCTCCCTCTCCACTTTGTGGTCTAGCCCCCTTTTGTGGTGGGGTTTCACTTAAGGGTTTAGCAGCTGCTGAAGGTTACTTTCCTTCTTCAATCTTCCATTCTACTTTCTATTGAGGTGGAAGCTCCTTTTGCGATGGAAGCTCAGCCTTTTGAGGTAGCTTGCTACTAGATAAAAGAGTTGTTGAGTGTGGATGCTCTTCTTGCAAAGGAGTTGTAGAAGCCTTCTATGAAGGTGGAGTAGTCTCCTATTCAGGTGGAGATTATGTTCGTGAACTTGGAGGTGGAGGAGACTCCTATTGAGGTGGAGTGTTTTTGGGCTACCTCTTATGGTCGTACTAATGGAACGAGATGTTACAGCTTCAACCTTGTTATTTTGAACTTTTTCCTCTCTACTCCTATAGTGGTGGACCCTTTTCCTATTGAGGTGGACAAGGAGTTTGCAATGGGTTGGAATATGTTTGACAACGTTGGTCTAGGCTGGAGGTGTAGTAGTTTTTGAACCTTCTTTTTTGACAGAGAAAGATGGACAAGCTATTTGCGGCCTAAGCTTGCTTCTTCAGTTTTATGGTGATGAAAGTGTCTCTCATTCAATTTCTTTTCTTCTTGTGATTAGGTGATTGCTGACAATTTTAAAGGTCTCCCTCTGGTCCTTTGTTTTTGTTTTTCGTTAAAGCTTGTAGCTTTTGTGGGGGCTTGTCCCAAGATGATCTTTAAGTTTTTCTTTGATAGAGGAAGACTGGACAATATTTTTCTACTGATTATCTACTTTCAGACTAGTGTTATTAATGTTCTCCTAGTCCTTTGTTCCACGGGCCAGCACCCTCTTGCTGCTTTTCTTTATCAAAAACATTGTATTAAACAAAAAAATTTCATTGCATAATTTTCATGTTGTAAATTATCAATAATACAAAAACTATTTAAAATTTAAAGTAGAAGAAAACCAATCAAGGAGATAGTGAAATGGGGAAACAAAAAAAATAATAGATTTTGAGCCAAAAACATTAAAACCTATTTTTAAATAGAGATTTGAGATATATTAACTAACATCCTAACTTGAGAGCATGTTGAGAGTTGTTAGTGAGATACTTATTACATTGAACACCTATCCAAATAGATGCATTATTATAATAAAAACAATTCTAACTTAATTGAGGAAACCTTGAAAATATCATCTATAAAAAAATCCAACCTAGCACCACTAATTTCATTGTTAGAAAAAAATTGGACAAATAAATTACACAAACAACTAAATTAGTAGAAGAATGGATAGGAATTTATGCAACTTGATCTACTTGATTTGAGGAATTTTTGAAACATTCTGATTAAGAAACTTCAACAATCAAAAGATTTAGAAAGAGACGTATAAGTGCAAGATGATCTAGACACAAATAACAAAGGAGCCAAATAGTATATTGCAACTGATAGGTGTGTGTCAACAACCCATAGGCTCAAGATGACTCAAGTGCTAAATGAATGTAAGGGTCCTACTTCTCTTTTGTGGATTCGTCGGATATGTGAATGGAATAAGGGAATGAAGAAAATATGATGAAATGAGGATATATCTATGCACACAAGAAGGAAATAAACAAATATAAATTTTTGAGACCATATATGGAAAGTAGATAGAGCCATTTGCATGTACTAGAAATTAAAATGAATTTTGTCTAACAAGGGCGACTTTGGTAGACATGGGAAACTTGTCTCACCCCTATAGCTAAAATTCACCCCTATTGTATCAAATTGTTATGTGAGACCCCAAGATTTAAGACAAATGGTTGGAATTCCTGATTTTGGATCAAAAGCTTCACTACCTACCACATGCATGTAGAAAATAGGAAAGGTGTTGGGAGAAATGGGTTTACCTTAGTCAAACCTCTATTTAGGAATAAAACATGAAATTTAATAGATGAAAAAGTATTCTATTAGTATTAGAGACTTGATAAATGTTATATCTTCACAAGTGTTGGATGACGCATGAAGAGGTTCAAAAATTGTCTCAATGTATTGTGGACCATAGATGAGGGATATAACAAACATGGATTCCTTCACAAATGCTAAGATCTAGATATTACTCCATATCTTCCATTGTTGACTACTTGAATTTATTTTATTGCTTCCTGGATGCTTTATATGCTTGAATGTCTTCTCTTGACATCATTTTTTTTCTTCTTTTTCTTGTACTAAAAAATGGAGTTAGGATAGAATTTATTCCTCTCCAAGCTATTTCAAGGCTCAAGAGTTGAAGTAGGCCAAATTTAAATTTGTTGGCATATTATATATATTTTGGTAGGTTTAGTTTTGATAATAAAATAACCATTGACATTTATGAAACTGTTCAACAATTACAACTGCATGTACAACCTATCTGGAGGCATTTTGTTTGATTGCATAGATCATTGAAATAAACTTTTTCTTCTCTGCATTTTCATTTGGTATCAGAGAGATTCTATTTTGTGTGGACCTAAAGACAAATGATGAGAGAATGCATCTAAATCAATCTTGAAATGGTGATTGGATCATAGAAATAAATATGGTATTTTATTTCTGAAAGTTTTTTTTTATTCTCTCATTTGACGTCAAGAGAAAATGACTACAACTTCTGCACTTCACTCTAGATTTAGAAGATTCAGTTCTATTTCTTTCTCTCTACTAGAAAACCAAGGATTCAAAACCACAATTAGAATAACATACGAAAGAGTGCTCTTAGAGTCCCTACTTGTGAAATCCATGGAAAGGTTGGTTTGATCGGGGATATAAAAAATTAGGTGCAAGCCATCATAAACACATCATCGAAAGTGAATTTGGCAATGCACAACAGTATTGAGAAAGAAAAATTTCCTTCTCGAGATGAGGCAATCTAAATACCTAGAGAGAAACAATGATAGTTTTAATTATGCCATATTTCATCTTCTTTCTAGATATTAAGGGGAATACACAAGAGTCAACATTGAGGAATAAAATTATGGTTAGTGGATGAGAAAAATCATTTCCTAGGACTATCTATTCTTTGGATTCTAAAACTGGTTGGAAATTTTAATATTGGACTATTATATTGAATGAAATGATTCCCATGTTTTTGTACCCAATCAGTATGGAAATTTAAATAGGTGGTGATATGGGAGGTTTCAGAAAAAACTATTAATTAGTGCCTTATCAATCAATTTTGGCACCTTAACTAATGCATTGGTGTGATAGATCATAGAGGTACAAGGGTGTTCTTTATTTTTAGGATTTATAAGGTTCAATTTTCTATGCATTTATCATTAGTTGAAATTGATATTTTTCCTATTTTAATTATGGCTGCAAATATATAAAACATTGCTATGATTTTATGACTATTTTTGGTATACATGATAGAGCATTCAAAGAATCATGTGTCATCAAATAAATAAACTCTAACAAGGTGTACTATTAGAAACTGCAATTGAAATAATTGTTGTGTTGTCATTGATGTCAAACCTTAACTAGTAAGACTGTTGCTACTTAGGAAAGTACTATATCTATTGTATTGTTGTGAAGAAGGGGTAGAAGGGATGGTAACAATAGCACATAGGGAAAGGTTGAGTTATCTTGATACTACAAAGTGTACTTGACTATGTTGTACAATGATGAAACAATGTATTGTTTATCTTAGTAAGATTGAAGACTAAACTGGTAGGCTTGACTGAGTGAAAATGGAGAAATCATGTTTAAACCGAGCGATGTTAGTGTTGACCGAGTTAGTGTATGCCGAGAAAAAGTTGAGTGTCAACCAAACAACAGTTAATTACTGAGGAAACATTTTTTAGTAATGACTGAGCTTTCTACATGAAGATCGAGTAGTTGATCACAGTATTGACCGAGCATCAACATTTTTATATTTGAAGAGAATTCAGATTTGGAGCTGACATTGTTGAATTCTTGGATTATGTAAAATGTATTGACTTTATTTATTGATTGTTTGAAAGCATTTAATACACTATAAAATGTTTTATTGTAAATCTATAAGAGATATGAGATGTTTTTAGAAAAGGAGCCAAAGCACATAAAGTGGGTAGATCCAATGAATCTAACCTAACCCTAAGATCTACGAAGGAGATTGAGCAGCAAAAGATGAGTTAATCTAATTGAGGAAGTATTAAGGGAACCTAAGCATTAGGTATGTGTATGCATGGGTGAAAAGAAGATGCTGGAAAATTAGTAGATTTTATTGACTGTATAAGCAGAAAAGGCTAAAGGAGAAGTGTGGTGATTTCTTGAAGAAAAGTTCCGAGAATATCAAAGATGGAGATGGAAAAGTTTCAAAGTTAGTAAACCATCATTTGTGTATGAAATTTGATCTGATATTTGCAAAGTGAGTTGTATGTTTTTCAGATCAATACTCTTGCTACTTTCTAACCATTGTAACAATCAAAATCCTTTTAACAGAGGTTGACCTAACAGTCATATGTTTAAATCCTTTGAACAAGGTTACATTCTAATGGAATGTATGTAAGTCCTATAACAAGGCTCACTTTTAATAGGGTGATTGAAATCCTTTAACCGGGTCACACCTGATAGTTTGTATTGTAACCTTTGATAGAGTTGGCTTTTAACTAAGCTCACTTCAGAAGAGTGAAAATAATAGTAGCATGTTACAAAGTGGTTTTTCCCAGATTGGGTTTCCACTATAAATCCTAGTGTCAATGCTTGCATGAATATTTTGTTTGGAACATTTCTATGTTTTACAAGTTAGATATCGCTGGGTAGTGGACTGCAATGTTATATGTTTCTATTATTGAATTAGTGATGACCGAGTTGGTTTTGGTTGTTAGATCTGATTTAAGGAAAAGTTTTTGAAGTTGTTTTATACATCAGGACCTAAGAACAACTAATTCACCCCCCCTCTCTATTTTTGTAAATCATATTAACAATTGGTATCAGAGTAGTGTTTCTTATTATTGGTGTTTACATAAATCAAGTTTAAAGGGACTTGAAGAAAATGATTAGGATATATAAGAAGGAGGTACCGAAGCTGAATAAGGAAAACTTCCCTACTTGGAAAAGCTTGATGAAGATGCATCTGGCTAGTATTGGTGACTCTACAAAGTACTACATTGAGAATGACTATGTCTCACCTATCGCACCTTTGACTACTGAAGAAATGAGAGCTAATTAATGACATAATCAGGCAATGCTAGAAATTGCATCTGCCCTAAGCTATCCAGAATTTGAGGACATTAAGGATTGCACAACTTCTAAGGAGATGTGGGACACTCTTGGAAAAATCTATGGTCGTGACATATATGTACTAAAAGCTAAAGCTGAGAGTCTCAAAGGTAAGTTTGATGAGATGAGAATGCAAGAAGGTGAGAACATTGAAAAATGTTGTGGTAGAATAAAGGAACTTGTGAATGCCATTAGAGGAGAAAATGGGACTATTGATGATGAAACTATAATTGGAAAAGTACTAAGAACCCTATGTCGTATGTATGCTATTAAGATCTCAACTATTCAAGAATCTAGATGCAACTCTACTAATGTGCTTACTTTGGAAGGATTGGTTGGCAAGTTGACTTCTTTTGAACTCTCTAACTATGATAACATCATTGTCGGTAGTATTGGTAATGTTGAATATTCTTTTAAGTCATAGTTAGTTTTGAACAAGCCAAAGAAAGAAAAAGAGAGATGCATAAGTGAAAGTGAAAGTGAAGGTGAAAGTGACACTTCTGATGAAGAACTTGAAGATCTAGAAGCTCTTATGGCTAGAAGACTGAGAAGAGGAAAAGGAAGATATAAAGGTAAACTCCCTATTATATGTTTTACATGTAATAAAGTCAGTCATATAGCTACTAGATGTCCTGATAGAAATGATAAAGATGAAGAAAGAAACAACAAACACAAAGATAGAAGAGATGAGAAAAGCTACCTAAGGTACAAAGACTACAAAGGAAAAGGTAAGAAATCTTGTTGCATTGTTGAAGAAGAAACTAACACTGATAGTGATGATTTTGAAATTGAGGTAGTCTATGTTGCAATGAAAGAAGAATTTGATGAAGATGAGAAAACTGCATTGATCTCCTATGTGAACAAGAATGACAAATGGATTATTGACAATGGTTATTCACATCACATGATTGGTGACAAGAGTAAGTTTGAGACCTTACATCATTATAGAAGTAAAAGTGTAAAATTTGGTAATGATGCACCATGTCTTGTTAGAGGAAAAGGTTTGATTAAACTAACTGATAAGATCTCTTGTGAAAATGCATATTGGGTTCAAGGTTTAAGGGTAAGTGCACAAAGACGAGGGACCAAAAAGTTGCCACTTTTCTTTTTGGCCCCCCATCACGCATAGTGCACATGCACTAAAGGGTGTGTGCCCTATAGGGCACATGCCCTATGGCTTGGGTTGCTTAAGCCTTAGGCTTGGGCAATACAAAACAAAGTGTGTACACCAAATAGGGCGCACACCACATAGGGCGTGTACCAAATAGGGCACATGCGCTTTGTAAAATATCAAAATTGTCACCCTCGTCCACTATGAAAATCATAAATTTACATAGGGCGTGCACCCTATAGGGCATACGCCCTATGTAAGATATATATTTGTATGTAATATATAGATTTATAATGCTTTTAGGATGTTTGGGATAGGTTCCAGCTTCATAGGAGTTAACATGCAGATTCTAGATTTGAAAATTTCCAGACTTAGCCAAATTTTAGGATTCAGCAAGCCTTCAGTAGAGTTACCTCCCAAAATCCATCATGGATTTCTAAATTCAAACTGAAGTTGGCCAAAGGATTCCCAAAGGTTCTTAACTCATTTGATCACAAATCACTCAATTTTGACTCCATCTCTATAACAGACTTAGCTTATCTCTCATCCAACTCTCTCTCTCTCTCTCTCTCTCTCTATATATATATATATATATATATATATATATATATCATCACCCTCTCTCTCCCACTTATCCTCTCTTTCTCTCTCTCTCTCCCTTATCTAATCTCTCTCTTTTAGTACTCTCTATGTGTGTGTGTGTGTGTGTGTGTGTGTGTGTGTGTGTGTGTTTATGAGAGAGAGAGAGATAGAGAGAGAGAGAGAGAGAGAGAGAGAGAGAGAGAGAGAGAGAGAGAGAGAGAGAGAGTAATGAAAGAGGGAGACTAGATAAGGGGAGAGAGAGAGTGAGAGAGAGGGAGGGATAGATATAGTGGTGTGTGTGTGTGTGTGTATTTGTGTGTGTGTGTGTGTGTGTTTATGAGAGAGAGAGAGAGAGAGAGAGAGAGAGAGAGAGAGTAATGAAAGAGGGAGACTAGATAAGGGGAGAGAGAGAGTGAGAGAGAGGGAGGGATAGATACAGTGGTGTGTGTGTGTGTGTGTTTGAGAGAGAGAGAGAGAGATTTGGGTGAGAGCTAAGTTAAGTCTTTCGTAGAGATGCAGTCAAAACCAAGTGATTTTTTATAAAATGAGTTAAAACCCTTTGAGAATCCTTTTGCTAGCTTTAGCTTGACCTTAGAAATCCATGATGGATTGTGGGAGGTAACCCTGCTAAAGGCTTGCTGAATCCTGAAATTTGGCTAAGTCTAGAATTTTTCAAATCTAGAATCTGCATGTTAACTCCTATGAAACTGGAACCTATCCCAATCATCCTGAAAGCATTATATTTTATAATTTATACAAATATAACTTAAAGTATAAGAAATTAAAATTAACAAACTTATACTTAAATGTTATATTTGTATAAATTACCCCCCCTCTCTCTCTCACTATATAAATCTATATCTTGTATAGGGTGCACACCTTATAGGGCATGCACGCTTTGTAAAGGATTTGAATTTACCAATCCTAAGGCTTGGATTTTCCTTGGAGATCCAACCCAAAGGCTTGGATGATTGAAATAGGCCTGAGACGTGTTTTTTAGTAGACATACAAAAAAATGACATCTTTTTTTGTGTGCTCCTCGTCAGATTTACTCATGGTTTAAGAACGTAAAAATCAGATGATGTGATATTGTAGATCTCTTTGTTAGCTATCTAAGCATATATTTTATTTTGAATTCTGATTATGTTAAGTTTTTCAACTCTAATTTCTTTTGTGTGTATGTCTATTTTTTGTAAAAAACCAACATGCGGTATTTTGGGCATAGATTTTGGCTCATTCATCGAATTTTGTAATAAGTTACATTTTTAGAAACTAGACTCCATTCTACACACTTTAAAAAAAGGAAAATTTAATTTTTGATTAGTTTTAAATGATTTCTAGGGGTAGCACATAGAAATTTCATGTTTTCAGGATGTGTGCACTTCGTAAATTCATAAAAAATTATTTGGTCATCAAAAAATTACCAAAAAATCTAGGATAAACTATGTGGTGTTAGCTAACTTCTCATTATAGTGATTAAATATTTAAAAAAAAAAGTTAACATTTTAGGGGGAGCACACCAGATGCTATGTTATGTTTTTGGACCAAAAATAGGACCACTTTTTGTGCTCCCCCTTTTTGAGGGCCTTAATCTGCACCATTTTCAAAATAAGTTAGTAGTTTAGGAGCTAGATTCAAAGTATTACAACTCTTGTTTTTGTTGCATCTCAAAATTTTGAGTCTAACTATCTTCAATTTCTTGTTGAAGTTTAGAGTTTGCTGATTTCAGGGAAAAAGTGGCAACTTATACCCCTTTTTGGTCCCCATCTTTGTGCACTTACCCTTAAATTATAATCTGCTAAGTGTTGCTCATCTTAATAGCACTGGTTATCGAGTAGAATTTCATCACAAGAAAGTTAAAATATTTGATGCTACTGGTGAACTGATCGGAAGTGGAGAACAGACTAGAGGTAATTTGTTATATCTTGATCTATCTAAAGAAGTATGCATGGTTGCACAACTTGATGACATTTGGTTATGGCATAAGAGGCTATGTCATGTTAAATTTGATAATCTGGTAGAGATAAGTAAGAAGAAGAAAGTAAGAGGTCTACCTAGATTGAAGAAACCTAAGAATGTGATGTGCAAGGAATGCCAGTTAGGAAAAATGACAAAGTCAAGTTTCAAGAGCAAACCCTTTACTTCTGAAAACATTTTAGATTTGGTTCATACTAACCTTTGTGGACCTATACAAAGTTACTGTGGTGCTAGATATTTTATCTTGTTTATTAATGATCATACCAGGATGATGCATTTAATGTTTCTAAAATAAAAAGCTGACGCTTTTCAATTCTTTAAGTGGTATTTAGCTAAGGTTGAGAAGGAGATAGGTAGGAACCTGAAATTTCTTAGATCTGATTGAGGTGGAGAATTTACATCAAATGAATTCAATCTATTTTGCAATGATAAAGGAATCAAAAGACAGATGTCTACACCTAGAACACCTCCACAAAATGGTATAGCAGAGAGAAGAAAAAGATCTATCTTGGATTGTGCAAGAACATTGTTGATTGAAAATAATGTAGCACAAAAATATTGGAAAGAAGCTATAAGTACAGTTGTCTACTCTCTTAACTGGGTATAGATCAAAAAATGTACAAATCTGACACCCTATGAATTATGGTATGGGCATGCACTGAGTGTTAAATACTTTAGAATATTTGGAAGTAAGTGTTATATATTAAAAGATAATAGGAATGGAAAGTTTGATGCTAAAAGTGATGAAGGCATATTCCTAGGGTATTCCACAAAAAGTAAAGCTTATAAGTGTTTGAACTCTAACACTAACAAAATTGTGGAAAGTGTGAATGTCAAAATTGATGAGTATACGGAAAGAAATGAAGTTGACAACAAAAGAAACCAAAAGATTATAGATCTTTTGTGTACATTGAAGAAGTAGAAGAGGCAAGTGACAGAATTGCACTTGATGCCAAGTCTCAGGTAAACAATGTTGAGTGACAGGAAGATGCTACCGAGCATTAGGAAAATAGTGCCGAAAGAGAATAAGAACATGCTGAGCGACAAGATAATGCTATCGAGTATCAGGAAGAGGTTGCTGAGCATTCACAAGCTGAATCTGACAATCTTGTTGGGGAGCTTGATGAAATAGGGGAGAGAAGAGCTAAACTTGTTTTGGAAAAATATGTAAGAAGACATCACAAGCCTGAATAGATAATTCGAGACAAACATACTGGAATTTAGACCAGAAGTAAGACAAAGGATCCAACATGTTTACTATGTGAGTTTGAACCTAATTCAACTAGAGAGGCATTAGAAAATGAAGGCTGGATACAAGAAATGAATGAAGAGATTGACCAAATTGAGAAGAATGATACTTGGACTCTGGTGCTGAGACCTGAAGACAAAAATGTTATAGGAACAAAGTGGGTGTTCCAGAATAAGTTGAATGAAAAAAGTGAAATAACTAGAAACAAAGCTAGGCTGGTATGCAAAGGCTACACACAAGAAGAAGGAATAGATTATGGGGAGACATTTTCCCTTGTAGCTAGATTGGAAGGAGTAAGAACTCTTCTTGCATATGCTACTTATAAAGATTTTGAGGTATATCAAATGGATGTTAAGTCTACATTTTTAAATGGTATACTAGAAGAAGAAGTTTAGATAGAATAGCCAAAAGGTTTTATTGATCCAAACATAAGACACATGGTATGCAAACTGAACAAAGCACTATATGGATTAAAACAAGCTCCTAGAGAATGGTATGAGAGGTTGCATAAAAACTTGATATAGATTAGATTCTCAAGAATAAATGACACAAGAAATCTGTACATGAAAGATGAAGAAGGTAAAGGTATCTTGTTGGAAAATTTTTTTATGGATGACAATCTTTTTGGTGGACAAGATGCATTGTGTAAAAGATTTTCAAATGAAATGCAAACTGAATTTGAAATGAGCATGTTTGGTGAGATCAAATTCTTTGTTCGTTTACAAGTATATCAGATGAAGAAAGGAATTTTCATTACACAGTCTAAGTATGTTAATGAAATACTAAAAACTTTTGGGATGGAAGATGCTAGACCAGTGACTACTCCTATGGTCACTGGACAAAAGTTATCTAAGAATGATGATGTTGTAGAAGTGAACTAGACTTTGTACAGATCCATGATTGGAAAATTGTAGTATGTTGTACATAGTAGACTAGATATTGCACTAGTTGTTGGGATTGTGGCAAGATTCTCTACCAATCCTAAGGAAACACACATGATGGCTGTGAAAAGAATTATGAGATACTTGAAAGGAACTGCTGACTATGGGCTATATTACAAGAAGGATGACAAATTTGAACTAAGAGTTTATACATATGTTGATTGGGAAGGAAATGTAGATGATAGAAAGAGCACTAGTGGTGGAGCTTTCTTTCTTGGATAGAGATTAGTCCCCTGGATGAGCAAGAAACAAAATTGCATTTCCCAATCTACTCCTAAAGCTGAGTATGTTGCTACTATAGTAAACTGTTCCAATTTGGTATGGATGAAACAATTGTTGGTAGGCATGAAAGAAGAAATCACTGAACCTATTTTTATTTTCTGTGACAACACAAGTGCTATCAACATTTCTAAAAATCCAATGATGTATACTCAGACCAAGCACATAGCAATCAAGTATCACTACTTAAGAGAATTGGTACAAGATAATGAGGTCCGAATGGAATATGTGAATACAAAAGAACAATTAGCAGACATATTCACTAAAGCTTTACCTAAAGAAGCTCATGAGTATTTGAGAAGTCAATTAGGGGTCCTTCCCCTAACTAAGGCTGCCTAGTCAAGCTAGGAGCACTGCATCAAATATGCTATAATAGAATATTTGACAAATTGATGTAGAAGATTGTCACACTTTAGGACTGGCCTAGAGTTGTGAAGAAGAAAAAAAGACAAGGAATCAGTCATAAGCAAGATGACAGAGGTAGAAACACTAAGCTGGACATATAATATCTACATCTATTGGATGTATGTTTTAGTTGTTTCTTTGCCATTTTTATCAAAGAGGGAGATGATCTGGATATGATACAATGACACATGACACTAAAAGTAAGGGAGATGATGAACATAAATGAAAGATTAGGATATAGGGAGATCTAGATACTTCTGATGGTCACAGAAGTGTTGCTTATAGATTCTAAATTAGAATAAAGCTAAGGATATTACAAATTTTCTCTGATGGACAGATAAGTTTTTGGATTGGTTAGTAATCCATGTGTTATTCAGGTGATATCATATGGTGTTGCCATCAATGCCAAAGAGGGAGATTGTTGGAAACTGTAATTAAAACAATTGTTGTGTTGTCATTGATGTTAAACCTTAACTGGTAAACTGTTGCTACTTAGGAAAGTACTATATCTATTGTATTGTTGTGAAGAAGGGGTAGAAAGGATGGTAACAATAGCACCTAGGGAAAGGTTGAGTTATCTTGATACTACAAAGTGTACTTGACTATGTTGTACAATGTATTGTTTACCATAGTAAGATGGAAGACTAAACTGGTAGGCTTGACTGAGAAAAAATGGAGAAATCATGTTTAAGCTGAGTGATGTTAGTGTTGACCAAGTTAGTGTATGCTGAGCAAAATTTGAGTGTGGACCGAACAATAGTTAATTGCCGAGGAAGACTGTATAAGCTGAGGAAACATTTTTTAGTAATGACCGAGCTTTCTACATGAAGACCGAGTAGTTGATCATAGTATTGACCGAGTGTCAACATTTTTATATTTGAAGAGAATTCAGATTTGGAGCTGACATTGTTGAATTCTTGGATTTTGTAAAAAATGTTGACTTTATTTATTGATTGTTTGAAAGCATTTAATGCACTATAAAATGTTTTATTGTAAATCTTTAAGAGATATGAGATGTTTTTAGAAAAGGAGTCGAAGAACATAAAGCGGGTAGATCTAATGAATCTGACCTACCCTAAGATCTACGAAGGAGATTAAGTGGAAAAAGATGAGTTAACCTAATTGAGGAAGTATTAAGGGAACCTAAGCATTAGGTATGCGTATGCATGGGTGAAAAGAAGATGCTAGAAAATCAATAGATTTTATTGACTGTATAACCAGAAAAGGCTAAAGGAGAAGTGTGGTGATTACTTGAAGAAAAGTTCTGAGCAAATTAGAGATGGAGATGGCAAAGTTTCAAGGTTAGTAAACCAGCATTTGTGTACGGAATTGGATCTGATATTTGCAAAGTGAGTTGTATGTTTTTTAGATCAATACTGCTGCTACTTTCTAACCATTGTAACAGTCAAAATCCTTTTAACAAAGGTTGACCTAATAGTCATATGTTTAAATCCTTTGAACAAGGTTTCATTCTAATGGAATGTATGTAAGTCCTATAACAAGGCTCACTTTTAAAAGGATGATTGAAATCCTTTAATCGGGTCACACCTAACAGTGTGTATTGTAACCTTTGACAAGGTTGGCTTTTAACTGACCTCACTTCAGAAGAGTGAAAATAATAGTAGCATGTTACAAAGTAGTTTTTCACAGATTTGGTTTCCACTATAAATCCTAGTGTCAATGCTTGTGTGAATGTTTTGGTTTGAAAATTTTTGTGTTTACAAGTTAGATACAACTGGGTAGTGGACTGCAATGTTATACATTTCTATTATTGAATCAGTGATGACCGAGTTGGTTTTGGTTGTTAGATCTAATTTAAGGAAAAGTTTTTGAATTTGTTTTATACATCAGGACCTAAGAACAATTGATTCACCCCCCCTCTCTATTGTTCTAAATTATTATAACCAAGTGGCTAGAGGAAAGAGAGGCATGAGGTTTTCTATCATCCTAAGATATCTTCTCACTTAGGAGTGATTCATTACATGAGAAGCAACTTACTTGTCTCTCCAAAAAGTTGGGGCTTGGTAGATTTGTCCCTAAAGAAAAGAGGGGACTTGATATATTTGTGTCCCTAAAGAGAATAAGAGGATTGGAAGATTTGTTCCCAAAGAAAAGAGGGGACTTGATATATTTGTGTCCTTGAAGAGAAAAGTGGGATATGTATCATGATTGACCCTTGAAGGACTATGAGGGGGTAGGATTTGAATATGATTTTTCATGCATTTGAGGAAGCATTAGACACATTGGGAGGATATGTGGGATTTCAGAGGAAAGGAATCTCATGTAGAAGCATATCAGTTTTAATTGTTTCTACAACACTTGAGGAGGTGTTAGACACACTTTGAGGAGATGTGGAATTTTAGAGGAAATGTGTCTCATTATGCAAGGGAGTTGGGAATACTTATGTTGTGTGGATTGTTTCAGGTTTTGTGGCTAGGAGATCCATTGATGTGGGAAATATACATCAATGTCTCTTGGATAACCAAGAAAGTCAAGAGATCCACTGCTTCTGTCAATTACGTGTTTCTTGAGTGAGTAAGAAAGAATTAGTAAATGCACTTGATCAAAGTCACTAGAGGGTTGGATTTAAGACCCTTGTGAATTCCACTCTTATCTAGATTTGTGTATTACGTATGTTTTGGTAGGTTTAGTTTTCATAATTAAATAGTCGTCAATAGTTATGAAACTATTCAACAGTTACAACCACATGTACAACCTATTTAGAGGCATTTTGTTTGATTGAATAGATCACTAAAAAACTCTTTCTTCCCTACATTTTCAAAATTTAGAGTCCAATGTAAACTTAGAACACCAAACTATAATTAAATCTTGGGCCCAACATTGTATGACAAGGGAAACTTTTAATGATAGATTTTTAAAATGTATGACCTACTTAACCTAGGTCACCTTTGTTAAGGAATAAAAAAATTGAATTTCAATTGTAGGTCAATATAACGATAAGGATTTCAAGAATGTGTGCCAAATCAGAATGCAAGAAAGGGAAACGTGTGAAATAGGCCACACATGGTATTAGGGCCTAAGTACATAAAATGTTATGTTCAAATGAAATAATTAAATGTGATGCACCTATAATTAAGTTCCTTCATTAATCAAAAGACTCACAGGGAAGAATAAAAATTTACTAAAATGGGTGTCAACTCAGAAGAAATTGTGCACCTTAGTAAGGTTATTACAATTTAAGATGCTACAAAAATAAAATATAATATTTAATCCTTATCGCCAATTACCGATAACTACTCATTAACCCTTTAAGAATATTTCCATCCTTAGGTCTTGATGGTTGATGGTTGATGGTTGATGGTTGATGTTTCATGTTTCTTTCACATGTTTCAACATTAATTTGAGAGAAAAATATATCAAATATTGATCTCTAATGATGCAATGATCATTATTAGTCCTTTCTATCCATAGTTGAAAACTACTATTTCATGTAACCATTTTGAAATTCATTTCTATTTTAGAAATATGCTAGCGTTCTTCTTATATGGTTTAGGCTATTTTTCTCATTGAACTATTTTTCTTCTTAGTTTACATCTTTTATCATTACTAGTTTATGTTTTTTCAATAGTTTTTTCTTTTTTTAAAATTTTTTTAAAATAAGATAAAATAAGTTTTGTCTGATCCTTTTTCAAATAAATTAGAATTTTTTTTTTCACATCGTCCAAAGTACCTATGCTCACTTCTGTATTTTAATTAATATTTTTCATCAAGTAAAAAATACATGTAATTTAGGAAAGATGGTATTATTTTAAATATATCACGTGCCTATTTTACATACCTTGATGGACAATTTGTTTCTTACTCACATATCAGGGTAGGTGAAGCACCTAAAATATCTATTTTTTGAGGAAAAAAAGATAAAAATTGCCAATGGTTTCATTAATTCAATTTGATAGTTTAATTTCAACCACTCACAATTGATTTGAGGGCATTATTTTTAGCTACAAATGCCTATTTAGCAAGACAATTAATTAGATTTCACCATAACCTTGAAAACTTTAGAGATTTCATCTTTATACTTTGATAGTGTTTTCCACAACTGGCTAATGACTATTGAGTATGATAATTGGGGAATTTTCTTGTGTCAATTATGGGATTATATAAGATTTTGTGATGTTATTTTTTGCATTAAAAAGAATAGGGTAATTCAAAACAACACAAATGATGATTTCTTTGATTTTCTTGTAATGAAAATTATCATCACTATATATTGGAAATTTACATGGTTATTTCTCTTTGAAAAGCCTTTTCAAAACCCTCTTATAATTTACAATAATTTATAATAAGAATATTAATTTCAATTCTTTCTCAATCCATATAAACATTTTACCATTTCATTCAATTTTTTTGTCCATTATGAGTAAAAAATCTCTTTCATTGAGTTATCATTTGAAATGTTTACATAATTGTATATGGGATTAATTCTATGGTTATATAATAGATTTACTATGGATGAATTCCCATTTTTCTTTTAAAAATAATGAATCTTTAGATAACTCATATCCTAAGAATCGACTCATGAAATCATGTGCACCTCTTAGAATGGGGAAGGCTTGGCCACAAATGATGGAAATGTAAAAGTAGATTGGGGAAAAGCTTCTTTAATTGCATATTTTAAAGCTTTTGAAGTGGATGGGTGTGCAGCATCTACTATAGATTTACCCTATACTAGACATTTGTGGGATCAACCAAAATTTTAGGGCCTCAATCAATGCCAAATCAATAAACTCAGATCGGTCAAGAAGTATTATATGTTATTTGACAACTTGAAAAGTTTAAAAGGTTTTCAAGCGATCCTACTTAGTGTGCTATAAAATTTTAAACCTCTAAATTTGATCCATCTAATAATCATTAGAATAGAATTTTGTGAATCCCAATACTATTGGAAAATAAGGGCTTCGTACAAGATATATAACTCTTCTAGATTAAGCACTTCACAATGTTAATATTTCATATTCTATGGGATAAAATTCAATATTTTGATAGTTGAATTGTCAAAGAATGCAATCAAAATTTAGATTTGAATGCGTTCATATTTTAATTTCATTAGAATTCTTTATTCATTTTTTCCCAATATTTGTTTAACACTTCAAAGTTTCCCTTCTTATTATACTCTATCATCCCATCTTAAATGTCTTTTATTCTTCAAGTATTATGTGCATTTGGTAATTAGTATTTTTATTTAAAGATTTTTAATCAATGGTATAGGTGTCAAGCTAGATAATTATCCGATATTGGTCCTTGGAAAGATCTTAATTTTCTTTAAGTGTTATTTCAAGGGTTCTTAAGACATTTTCATATTATTTAATAATTATTTTAATTATTTCAATATCACTCAATTTTAGCATCTATTCTAATATATTTCATTGTTTTTAGTAGTCGATTATTCATCCAAGCTAGTTATTGGTCTAATATGCATAAGCAATCACCAAATTATACTCTAGTTGCATTTATTTTTCGTATTATGATTGGAAGCCCGTTTCCTTGATTGATCACAATGTGTGATCTCAATTGGCTCACCAAAAAAGAGTTCAATATGATGAATATATATGGTTACCATTATTATTTACTCCTATTCGACATCATGCTTTTTCTCAATATTTCCCCTAGCTCAAGTATCAATTATTTCTTGTCCTTGTATATGTACATCTAACATTATAAGTAGATTTAGAATATCATATAATACAATATTTGAGTTTATAAATTATAGATATTAATGTGTGGATTGGTTGGAATTCCCACATGATACAAATCAAATCTTCTATCAACATTTCTCATTATGCAAGGATTCTTGTTGTAGCACACCTCTTATTTTATCGAAGCCTTCGACCCGCAAGTAGGGTTGAAATGTTCCAATTTTATATGTCTTAATTCACTTATAAATACTAAAGAATACATTTAGGTTGACATAAATCATCAAGTTTTAGTTGGCTTTTCAAAAAAATCAGTCATTTCAAATGCAACAAGAGAAGAATTCATAGTAATCCTAGTCATTGTGCAGTTTAATTATATAAGGAATTCAAAATATTGTCCTTCCATAGTATAACTGACTTAATATTTAGGGTAAACCTCAGAGGCTTCAAACCAATATTATTTAGCTACATCAAACTTACTAAAAAATACATTTAAGTTTAAGACATGGATGAAAAAAATAGGTATACAAAATGTGATTACTTAGTCCTAAGGGATGGTGAGGTTCGAATAGGGGTATCTAGCATAACAATAAATGAGTGAAAATAAATTTCAACATAGATGACAAAACTACACAAGGACATAGCCAATGACCCTAGACAAATTCTAAATAGATATAGTAGAGAAGAAAAAGAAGCCAAAATAAAATGCACAATAGGATGTGTGAAGAAAGGGGAAGAAAGAAAACCAACTCACTTACCTGGACTAGTTGTGAAAACTTTTTCGAGATAAATTATTTCTACGCAATCCACCATGGTGATTTTAAGCCCAAAAGTGTGACAACATGGTGAAAATCTTGTTGCTATTTTGGAAATATGGTTCTTGCATTGGAAGGACATAAGTGTTTTGTCACTAAGTTTTGGGCAATAAGTGTTTTGTCACTAATGCCAAAGGGGGAGATTGTTGGCATTAAGCAGGATTGCCACTAGTAACAACACTTATTTGCATTCTGAGTACAAACCAAGTAGAATAGTGCAAACTGAGCAGTACAGTGCAAACCGAGCAGAACAGTGCAAACTGAGCAGTATAGTGCAAACCGAGTAGAACAGTGCAAATTGAGTAGGATAGTGCAAACCGAGCAGGATAGTGTAAATCGAGTAATATTATGTCTACCGAGTCATAGGTATTTACCGAGTTCAGGTATTGAATTAAGTATAAAGCTTCCACAGGCAGTAAATAAAGGAAAAAAGAGGATAGCCAAAATGCAAATGCTAACCGAGGACAGAGGAGAAGACACTGAAGAAGAAAAGGAAAAGGATGAGAAAACAGAGGAACTAGAACTTGCAAAGAAGAAAGGAAAGGTATTCATCACTAAGGCACCTAAGCCTCCCACTGCTGTATTTACAAGGAGAAGTGCAAGGGGTAAAACAGACAAACAGGACAAAAATATAATATTCAAAAGGCCTCCTCTAACCCTTCAAGAGAAGATCAAACTTTTGAGAGAAGGATCAGGATCTGGAGTAAGTAATATAAAATCTTTAAAATATGAAACAAGAACGGAAACAGAACAAAAGGAGATTGAAGATGTTGTCATTGAAAAGATGGGACAGTGGAAATACTCTCCTGATGAAATAGCCCCACAGATTCCAGCAGCTTTATTAGATCCAAAAAAAATGAGATGGACCAATGCAAAGCAAACTGTAAAAGACATATTTGATCAAACCCTGAGATAGTTAATGCCGAGCTTGAAAAATGATGAAATAAAGAAGGCATTGAAGGAGAATGAAAATAAGATGACACTGAAGTTCAATACTTGTTTAATTCTGATTAACAATATTGAATCGGTTGTGAAGGTTGCAAATGCCACATGGAAGAACATATACCATCTTCACCAACCGAGTACTGAAACAGTTATAATAAAAGACATTGAAGATGACAGTGATGAACAGGAAGAAGCCACTGAGGTAGATGATACTGTGAGGATAGCAACAGAAGTCACTGCATCACTTCCTACCTCTCCAGCAAAAGTTACTACATCTAGCCTGGAGACATCTTCAAGCATGGTTGTGACAACTTCAACATTTGTTCAATCACCTATAGCAACAACAGAAGTAACTACCATTTCTTCTACCGAGTTGCAGTCTCCTACTTCATCAAGTTTTCCAGCAGTAAGTATTCCAGTTTTTGATTCTACAAGTGTAAATACTTTAAGTTCTCCAGTAGACAATATACCATTCTCTATAGCCAGTCCTACTATGTCTACTGTCACTACTACTAAGGCATTAAGTACAGATAAGCCTAAGACTCAACCGAGTATAAGATTTTTGGGCAAGAATATAGTAGAGGATATAGACCTAGATGAGGAAAGAGAGATTCCAACATTGGATTTTGCAAATCTATCAGCGGATCAAATGCAAAATATAGGTGAAATCCTCCAAAGGAAAGCGAAGAAAAAGAAGATTAAAGAGGAGAGAGACAAGGAATATAAAATCATTAAGGATGCTAAGGACATTTTGTCAGAAGCACATTGCTCAGCACGTAGCTATTAATCAAGTAGAATTGTTTTCAGTTTTGACAAACATTGAATCTTCCTATTCGAATGTGACCTCTCTTTTGGCTAGACTATGCAATGTTGCCGAGTTCACCAAGGATGTCAAGGATAAAATGAATAAAATTGATGAGGATTTGAAGATTAGCATACAGAAGCTGCAACTTGAACCAAGTTCAAACTCTTCTCATCACATGAAAATCTCATTCCTATCAAATATGCAGTCAGAACTACTGAAAGAAGACACAAGGATCCGGTCCACACTGCTAGACATTCATAACATGATCCTTCCCATCATGAATACAATGTATAAGAACATTGAACATTCCAAAATATTAATTCATGACAATCAGTTCTCAAAAGCAGATCACATGATTGAACTCTCTGCAAAAGTCCAAATTGCAATCCAAACATGCAAGATTCTGCAAGAAAATTGGGACAGAACCCTAGCACTGATAATGAAGGTACATTCTATTTTTCTATCAAATTTTGGATTCTCCCTGTAAAACACTTGTATATACACCTTTGGCATTATCGCCAAAAAGGGGGAGATATGTATAGAAGAAAAAGTTAGCACATTGAAAGGGGGAGATAATTTATAAAACCCTATGACAAAGACAAATTTTGAAAAATCAAAATAAATCTCAGCATGGTTCATGTATATAAGTTTTGGGCAATAAGTGTTTTGTCACTAATGCCAAAGGGGGAGATTGTTGGCATTAAGCAAGATTGCCACTAGTGACAACACTTATTTGCATTCTGAGTACAAACCGAGCAGAATAGTGCAAACCGAGCAGTACAGTGCAAATTGAGCAGAACAGTGCAAATTGAGCAGTACAGTGCAAACTGAGCAGGACAGTGCAAACCGAGTAGGACAGTGCAAACCGAGCAGGACAGTGTAAACCGAGTAACATTATGTCTACCAAGTCACAGGTATTTACCGAGTTCAAAACTTACCGAGTGGTTAGTATGAACCGTGCCTTCACTTCTACCGAGTTCATGATGATGCCGAGTAATGTAGTGGATGTCGAGTATCAGAAAGTCACCGAGTTAGTTTGCAGGAACTATGTAACCATACTTGGGCCGACTTAGTAGCACTTATGTTTATTTGTCAAGCTGACTTTGTAATTGTAATTAATTATTTAGACTTGTATATAAACAATGTTGTATAAAATACCAAGATGTAAGGAGTATGAGTATGAATATGAAAAAGAGATAAAAGACAGAGATAAGAAAATTACAAAGGGCTACAGCAGTATAAGGAGCAGCAAAGACAAATTCATCACAAAATGTGATCAGTACATCAACGAATCTCATTCAGCAATCCAGTTGCAAAGTAAGAGATCTACTGTTTCATCCTAACAGGTGAATCAACTTGAAATCCTTTAACCGGGTAGACTTAATAGTCTTTGTAAAATCTCTTTACCGAGTGCATACTTCATTGTATGTTTGTAAAACCTCTAACAAGGTGGACCTAGCAGTCCTTATTGCTCCTAGCAGGGCAGATCATCAGAAGTGATCAATGTAAGCCTTAACCGGCCAACTTTATACTGCAGTACTAAAGCTTTGTGGGTTTCATCCCTACCCTAGTTTTACTTTCTTTTGGAAGGTTTCTGGGTAACCAAATCTATGTGTCATTGTTGTGAATGCTTTTATGTTTCATGCTTTCTATATGCAAAAGGATAAAGTGAACTATATGTTAATACATCTGTTATTGAAAGAAAATTTGGAGTTATTGATTCACCCCTCCCCTCTCAGTAACTTGGTTAATTCCTGAATATTTCCAACAATATGTTATGATACTAAGTTCAAATGATGTATCTAAAGATCAAACCAAGACATCTTAATGGACAAAATCCAAGTGTTAGGGTAGCCTTAATATTGCACCAACTACTATATATACTCACCATGCATATGTAACCACAAAGGAGGTCAAGGTTTGGGGAAGTATTTTTTCTTTGCATGAGGCATGTGTGAAAACGAAGAGAAAACCATGCAAATAAGGGATTCTAGTTTTAAGTTTGGAAAGAAGATACTAAAAAATTAGTGGCTATCCAATAAAGTAGACTACAAAGATGTAGATTAGAAGTCAAAAATCCACATAAACTAAATATTATTTTGTAGAATTTATAAGAGATTAGTTTTCTATTTCATAAATATTATTTCACATCTTTGTTTACTATTTCTAATTAATAAAATGTTTAAAAATTAAATTGCAATATATATATTTTTTTTAAATTATAATTTTTGAATTGTAAGAAAAATTTGTGTATAGGAAAAATATTATTATTTTTCTAATAATTAATCCTAAATTAAAAAAATTATGCAATATGCTATTCTTTATTATAATGAGCCAATAAGAATTTATATCAAAATTATCACTAATACTTTATTAATATTTATCATAATAATCTTGCAAAGATATTTGTCTATTTAATTTTTTTTATAATCCCACCTAGTGTTAAAATAAACTATCATAAAAATAGAAAGCTAAGCAGTTGAGAAATGGTGGAGATTAATCACGATCATCTCTTTCTTTACAAATACTGAACTAGTAACCTTCATTCAGCAAGTATGTATCCAAACAATAAAACTCCAGAGGCCGGAGTTGGTGATGAACCTGCAGTCATGACTAATGAAACTTCATCCAAATTTGTTGTAAATACATATAATATTTATCTATTCCTATAGAATAATATAAAAAAATTGAAATGTGTACGAAAAAAAGGATAAAGTAAGGACAACGTATATTATATCTCCATTAACGTATACAAAGATAGAGTAGCTGTGTGCACATTCAAGCACTTATTCTATAACGGCGACGATAGCAGGAAACACCGCCTTCCGCCTACATAACACGCTTAACATTTAAGAATGTCATACAACGCGGCGAATGGGGTTGATCATCTTGGATTCTCGTACCCGTGGGCAGGGAACATAGTCACACTCGTAGCCGGCCAATACTTCAACGATATATTCAACTGATGGAACCGTGAAAACGTGGGGTTCACGTGGTAGGCATTAACAAACGAAGAAGCCGCCTCCAGGCAAACGCAGCACATTTAACTCGTACGTTACTCCTGCACTCAACGTCTATGACAAAACATGCAAAGGAAAGGAAAACAAAAGGGTGAATAATAAGAAGAAAGAAAATAGACTTAATACGCTACATAAAAGAAATAAACGTACCACATTGAGAACCCAAAAGTCATCACCGATCGGCGTCATGCTCGGAGCATTAAACTCGCTCCCATTGCCCAATGCGGAAGTGTTTCCCATAATCTTCAACACTCCCCCAAATTCCAGACGCTGCGGAACAACAAATAACACCTCCACATCTTCTCCCTGCAAACAGGACAATCAAATATGATATTTGCACGTTGAAATTCCGACCATAAACACATCTGTTAAGATCTTAAACGGAATGGAAATCAAAATTTTAGATATATACACATGCAGAGACTGCAAGAATACTGAGCACCCCAACGAGCAGGATCATCAAACTTAAACCTTTCACGCGGGCTGCCATGAGTTTCTCTCTCCTGAAAGCACTCAGAGAAATGAAATTGTGATGTGGGAAATTGTGAGGGAGCTATGGAGTTTATATAGGGGGGATATTGCGTTTGCCTAAGAGGAACGTAAGGAATTAGGAGATGTAGGAAGAAAGAGACAACGTGCCACTAAAAACACATGGAGTTGCAATGTAGGGAAGATACCACCTATATGATTTATATTAGTTGCTCTTCGATTCTTCTAATTTCACTATTACGTGGGATGTATGACTTGACACTTCTTGCTTTCGGCATATCAAGATTTCACACTCCTTTTATCCATTGATTTTAAGACGTTTGGCTTAGAACAATGTCACTAATCAGTATATGCTTGGGATTAAAAAATGTGGAAGGATTGAAGATTAAATTTCGAGTTTATACATTAATTAATAATTCTTTTATTTATACTTGTAGCAGTGGACAGTTCATGCATAAGATTTCACTTTACAATCCCATCAGATATTGATTTCCTTTTTTCAAATTAAGAAGGTTTAGCGTTTTTGATATAGTCCATTCAGGTCGGTAAAGGTATCTTCCAAGGATTAAAACAGCCAACATGTTTTTAACAACTTATTGACAAGTAATTCCGTGTGATGCCCGTAGAAAAATGTTATTGGCTTTATAGCTGGTAGCCAATTTACATTCAATGAGTCTTCATTTTAACTATTACGCCGTGTCTGTATATCTATATATATATCGAAGTGTTGACAAATACAATATTATTGAAGATTTTAGGGGTTTTATTTTTATGGAATATTTTGTTTGTAGGTTGAACATAGAAAATGTATTTTGGTAATTAGAAATCAAATGCTTTATGTTTATTTGTTGAATTTTTTCTTGCACATTCTAAGAATGTTACATAAACTTTAGAGTATAAATGTTATTTATCACATTCAAAATTATTATTATTAATTTGTATGGTTTCAATAGGCTTGATGTCGAGGTACCTTTTTTTGCCAATGAGTTTCAATTAATTAGTAATGGGTTTGGTCTCTTACCCACTATATATAATGTATAAAAACTATCATTATTACTTTGTATGCGCTATTGCATTGTATAGGTATTACAATGGTTATTTTATTCCATTTTCTTCAATTAACAAATTATATTATAGTCAATATGCTGATACCTTGTACTCTAGTGTTATTACAAAAGTTTCTCTTGTTAATCATGTTATATGCCAAGGTTTTATTTAAGTGAATTGGAAGGGTGTGAAGCTATTAAATAGAAGCCACTAGTAAAAAAGAGGGGTCTCATAGGTAGTGAGGCAACACACAAAAAATAACTAGAAATAATAAAAGAGTAGCTACCGAAAAATGGAGTGGGGATTAAGACATTTAATGGCCTACTATTCCTAATTGAGAATATTCAATTGTTCTAGAAACGAAAACTCCTTATTAGTATAAATCTCCTTAGAGGGAGTAGCATCCAAAGAAACATTTATATTTCCTTTTCTAGTAGACTTAGCTAGAGTGTCATCTAGAGCCCCATTCAACACAAAACTCTTATAATTAATATGTTTCCTCTCCAAATCGTTCTATAGAATATGTGTTGGGATGGAGAAATAGGGTATTGAGAGGGGTGGGGTGAATCAGTGCCCACAAAAACTTTCAACCTTAAAACAAATATGCAAATAGTAGTATAAATTTTATCCAATTGAAACCATTGTATGCATCATTCATTCATTTAACTTATGAAGGTAAATTGCATGAAATCAAACAACAAATCAATCACATAACACAGGTATTTTGGTCATGCAGAAACCCCTGTTAGAAGGTAAAAACTGCGGTGGGGATGACACCCACAAATCTTCACTACTACAGCGAGAAAAGGTTTCCCTGTTAGGGCTCCAAGTTGTGATCACTTCTGGTGATCTTACCTTGTTAGGAGTAAATAAAGCTCAGCTAAATCCAACTCGTTAAAGGATTTTAACAACACTACTTGAGTGTGCACTCGGTTAAGAGATTTTACAAAAGACTGTTAGGTCTACTCTGTTAGGAGATTTTGGAGCTGCTATAATTGTTAGAGAATAAGAGAAAAGTATCTATAAAATGACAACTTAACTTTTTCTGATCTAGATCAATGAAATCACAATACTATATCACCTTAATGTGTAAATCTTTGCACTTTTTTCTACTTGGTAGCCTTGTCTGATTCACTACTCAACAATGTCTGAATACTAATGTCTTGAAGATGGTTGATTCTTCAAGATCTTCTTCACTTGTTCATCACACTTAGTCTCTTGCCTTATATCAAAATGACATGAATTACAATAATATAGCATACTACTTTTTCCACTTACAAAATTAGGTTTACAATATCTTAGAGAAAACCCTAAGATCAATGGTGCATAAAAATAACCTAGATCTAGCAATTACATAGAGATCATAATCTCAATTAATGATTACATCTATAATAAATTACCCTCAATCTTGGTAAAATATTTCATGAATTTGTTGTAATTTTCTGCATAGATAAATGTCCCATTAATGAATAGTATGATGTTTCCTAGATTGCTTGATAAACACTGTCAATGTTGCTCGGTTAATATATTGATGCTCAGTGTCTAGTTTACTCAGTGTTTACTGATGCTCGGTATCGATGTACATTGATGCTTGGTAAAGCCGCTCTAGTACTTGATTGCAATTGTCAATTGTTTGTTCTTGGTACTTCCTTGAGATACCTCGATATGAAGGCTTATGTAGTTCAACCAACTAGCATGTATGGCTTGTAGTACTTTTGTTTAATGACTAGATAGCATAGGTAGCCAACTAAATTACTTTGATACTAATGACAATCTTTAATGCTCAAATAGAGATAACAATCTCCACCTTTGGAATTAGTATCAAAACCTTGAATGTATATATACCTTATGTCTCAAACTTTGTTCTGGCTCTCCCCCTCGGTGCATGTGTAATATGTTATATACTTAGCATTTTTACAAAATTTGGCATATACATTAACTATCCCCCCTTTTGATATTAATTCCAAATACAAAAATGAATACTTACAACTTGTCAAAAATGTACTGATGAGTTTTCTTCAATGAATCCAAGAGGTTTTCTCATTCCTCTTTCAAGTTGGCTAGAGCAATGTGCTCAAGACTGACTTGTGCATGCATGTCAAAGATGTTGTCCAATACAAAGATTTTTGGTGTTGAAACTAGAGCTTGTGCTTTGAAAATATGTTTCTCAAAAATTTTCAAGTGCGGAAGCAACTCTGTTTGTAACTCGGTGACTTGTTCACTTACCCTTTCTTCCTGCTTCCTTAGATCTTCCCTTAACCACTTGAGTTCTTGAACCTTTAATATATGCTTTTCAATAGCATCTGGCTCGGTTAAGGTTGCTTGTGCACTAGCTTGAATTTTGGTATCTAGCTATCTAATCTTTTTGCTGACCTCAGCAGTGAATGTCTCCATAGTGCAAAGCTTAACCAAAATTTCACCAATTAACTGAGTAATGGATGTGATGTCAGTTATTACCTCAGACAATTTTACTTTATTTATACCCACTTCTTGGCTGATTTTCTCTACTAGTTTATTTTGAATCTTTTATTCTGCCCTTTCTTCTATTATTTTGTCTGCATCAATGTTTGGGGCATTTATTTCTTCTGCAAGTGTAGCAAGTTGGTCCATGATAGGTGTATCTTCATTTATCTTTACATCTGGTATGACTTTTTGTAAGATGTCTCTTGCATTTTATAATATTTCCTTGCTCTTGCTCTCCTATTTTAGCTTCTCTTATGCTTCTTTCCTTGTACACAATTCCCCATATTTTCTCAATTCTTCAGGGCTTAGGGTCCTTGGGTAACATTCAGGAATAACTATGACTTCATCTAATGTGACTAGCCCTTTTCTAGATTTCTTTTTCTTCTTCTTCTTCTTCTTCTCATGAGATGAGCTTTTGGCAAATGGAGCTACTGCCTCATCATCAACACTTGGTGTAATCTACCCGATTGACACATTGTCTTCCTTTTTTTTCTCCTCGGTAACCTGTGTGTTGGTTGACTGGGATGGAGCCTCTAAAGTTGAGTCAGGTTAGTTGGCCTTAGTTGCCTTGGTGTCTTCTTGACCCTTTGTATTTGCCTCTTTTGCCTCTTTCTCTTTAGGCTTGTTTGTCTAGGCTGGTGTTTTAGTGACTTGTTCCCCTGATGTATCCATAGGTTACTCAGGGTGTGAGCCTTTAGGTTGTTCCTTAGTGATAATTTCAACTACTTCCATTAAGATAGGAAGTTCACCCAGTAGAAGTGTGATTGCTAGCTTGGTAATCATACCTTCATCCTATGCTTGAGCTCCAATAATTGTCACATCTTCATCATTAGTTATATCATTAGGATCACCATTGGTGATCAACTCTATCAGTACATCATCTCCTTTATGTTTGGTGAATTGGATCTCTATCTGATCTGATGCATCCTGAACTAGAATTATCTCCTTGGTGGCTTTGTTGTAATCAGGTACATCTGTATCTGATATATCCATAGTTTGATCTAAAGCCAAATTTGCATCATCATCATATTGTCCTTTTCCTTTTCTCTTCAGTTTCTTTGGTAGTACAATAGCCAATTTTTCTACTGCCTCTCAAGCTTGTACTATGGATGTCTAGATGAGTTGGCTTTGTTAATCTCTATTGAGCATTCAAGGTTGTCATTGGTATCAAAAGATATCAAACAGATCAGTCGGTAACCTATATTGAGTTGGTCAGCAACCAGAAGCATGAAAGAGCAGTCGGTAAAGCCTTTACACTGAGCATTACATAGTTTATCGACCACCAGCAGACACTGACATTGACGAACAGTAAACACTGAGCATCATAGTATATACTGAGAAGACAATACAGTGTTTACCGATGATCAGAGAGAATGGCATAGTAATCAGAAATGGCACATTCTTCTATGTAGACACTTACAATGGATCATAAAATGGTTTACCAAGACCAAGGAGCATTTATTGTAAAACATATTCAATAAACGCATTGATTATCTTATTTGTAATAGTTGATCTAGGTTAATTTTGCACCGTAGATCTTAGGGTTATGATTATTTTTGTAACCTAATTTTTGTTTAAGCGGCAAAATAGAACACTATATATTCTGTATGATCACACCACTTTATGAGGTTGTTGATTTAAGATATTTATGAATCACAGAGCACTTGAAGTCATTTACCTAACTTCAAGTCAATCAGTTTGGAGAATAGAACAGAGTACCGATCAGATTTAGAGAAGGCTACCGAGCAGAACAGAGCAAAGATACATCACAGTCAAGGTGATATTTTTACCAAAAAACTATAAGATCTATTTTAGACAATTGAGTCTCAATTAGCAGATAATTTTGCATATTACTTTCTGACAATTGTAATAGACCTTTGGTTAAATATCTTAATAGAGTAGACTTAATAGTCGTTTGTAAATCTCTTAACCAAGTGCACACTTCAGTAGTGTTGCTGAAATCCTATAACTAGGTAGATCTCACTGATTTGACATGTCACTCCTAATAGGATTGGATCACTAGAAGTGATCAAAACTTGTAGCCTTAATAGGAAAACCTTTTCTATCTACAGTAGTGAAGAATTTGTGGGTGTCATCCCCAACACAGTTTTTACCTTCTAACAAGGGTTTCTGCTTTACCAAAATACTTGTGTTATGTGATTGTCATATTGATTTCATGTTGTTTACTTTCTTAAAGTTAACTAGATGATTGACTTATGCAATTAGATTCAAGTTGTTTTGGTCAGTTATTACTGGTTACAGTATTTGATCTGAAAGGTTTAATAGTGAAGGTTATTGAAGACACTGATTCACCCCTCCCCTCTGAGTATCTATCTCTCCTAATTCCAACAATTGGTATCAGAGCTTAGTTCTCTTGTTGAATAGTTCAACCGCTGAAGGGTAAATGATCTAAGTCATGGAGAGGTACAAGCTTGACAAGACTATTGAGAATTAGAATATACAAATGCAGATGTTTGTGGAATAGTATAAACAAGCCAAGGAAGAATTGAAGAAATCACTGGTTGAAAGGAAGGATCTTGCAATTCTGCAAAATGAAATCAATTATCATGAAGAACCTATTAATGATATATTTGATCATGTTGGATCAAGTTTTGGAAGCATCTCTGATGGATCTGATAGTAACATCACTGATTTATCTGAAAAGAATCAACATCTATCTGAACAACTAAAAGCATTTCAAATCAGTCAAGAATCATAGATGGTAAGAATGGTGGAAATCATGAACAATGCTAGACAAGCTGAACAAGATAGGAATATGGCTATTGAAGACCAAAGACTAATGACTGAACAACTTCAACCAAAAGAAAGTGAAATATAGAGACTCACTGATTGACATTTCCAAGTATCTAATCAAATGATGACTATTAATCAAGAAATGTACTGAGTTAATAGAGAATTATCAAGAAGACTTGAAGATGTTGCAATACTTAGAGTGGACAATGAAAAATTGAGAAATGAGATAAAAACACAAAAGAAACATAATGAAATGATGAAGATAGCTGATGATAGTTCCAAAAAGATTGATGATTTCCTGACTAATCAGAGAAGATTTGGAAGTAAAGCTGGTATAGGCTACATCGGTGAAGGAGAATCATCAAAAAAGGCCGAAAATGTCAACAAAAATCAAAGTAAAAAACCTAAAGTGTTAGCATGTTATCACTGTGGAAAATTAGGACATACATCAAATGTGTGTAGAAGCAAAGCATAAGGTAAGCCTCCTGTCACTCCTAATTTTAATGGATACTGCTACTATTGTGGAAAGTTTGGACATCCTGCTTATGAGTGCAGAGCTAAACAAAAAGATCTTGCTAACAATACCACTATGGAGAAAATATGCTATACTTGTAATAAGCATGGACACACTTCAAGAGAATGTAAGGAAAAGATGAAACAAGTCTGGACACCTAAGGAGAAACCACAATGCAGGCCATATCAACCGAAGAGACAAGGTAACTCTTATGTTTGGGATTATAATACATGGACTAACTGTGCTGTATGTGGTCTGTATGGGTATATTGTAGCAAATTGTTATACAAAGGGTCAGACTAGACAATCAAGAAGTTGGACAAGCACTGGAATGGCATGTATACACTGTCACAAGGTCAATCATTTAAGAAAGAACTATAGAGATTGAGCACTAGATGAAAACCATATATTTGAAAGTGGTTATAACATTGTAGAGATCACAAGATTAAGGAACACTATGTGGAAGAAGGCATCTAGTGAGAATGCTGAGTCAAGTAACACTGTCGGTGAAACCTCATCCACTAGATTCGGTGACATCGGTACTTCCACCTAAAGTGACAAAGGTATATATGGGTCTGACATTTCAAATGATCACATTTTACATACAGTTACTTATATATGATGTGCAAACACCAAATCTACATGAATAAAGATACACTATCGTTTATGTGTTATGAGCTAACAATGTTATATAGTCGGTAAAGCAAAGACCAAGAGATGGTTACCCATTGGTAATCACTATACAAGGTTAACCGATGACAGTACAAACCAATGAAGAAATCCTATGTTAACCGAGCGGAGAAAATTGTAGACATCATCGAGCTAACAACTATTTCGTACAAAAGTTAGGTTCAGCATTTAATGCATGAAATTTTGAGCGGGAATATAAAATAGGGTCTATAAATATGTAGAAATAGAGTTTATTGTCATTGCAATTTTGAAGAGAGGAAATTTTACAAAGTAGAGTTCGAGCTAAAATTTTTTCAGAAAGATTGAAGGCAACTCCAGATCAAACTGACGATACTCTTTGACTGAACCAAGTAAGTTCTTTTGCAACTAAATACCTATTACTCTTTGCTTGCCAAAACCCTAGATTTGTTTTATGGCATCGACATCATCTGTAAGAAAATTGAACATCATTGGGGAGGAAGTAGAGCTAATTGTAAGAGCTAATTTTGCTGAGGCAAAGTTTAAACCACATCTGAAGGTTGCAACACAAAAGGATGACATGGGGGCTTTTTTGAGTATTCTAGATAGGGTTTTACTAACAGAGGATGTTAGGGCATATATTCACTGCAAGATCGGTGAAGTTGGTGATTTTGAGACCATTGCAACATATCAACAAGTTTGTGGACTGGATGGAAAGATAAAATCTGAATATAAAAAGATTAAGGAATCAGGGTTATCTAATTTCACTTATCTCCCACAAAGATTCAGTAGTGATTGGATAAGAATCATGCTGAGTAGATTTCATGATGACAAATTGTGGCTAGATAAACTAGTTGAGGTCAACAAGAAGATTATAAGTAGAGTTACTGGATACCCTACAACTAATAAAGCTAAAGCTTTTCGCAGTTTGTCTCGTCACGACGTAGAGAAGAACACAAGAGTACAATGGGACAACAAAGCTTTAAAGATTTCAACAATCAAGGATCTAGTAGTAAAATTTGTAGCTCGTGTCATTGGATATAAGATATTTCAATCTAGCAGATTGAATAGTGTACCTTGTAGCACGGTGGACATGGCTTACAAAATTATGAAGAAAGATCACCAGGTTGATCTCGCTGAAATTATAATACATCAAGTTCAAGAGAATATGAAGACTATAAGGTCCAAAAAGACTAATACATGTAAGTATGGTTCATTCCTTGTGTGCATATTTCTCTACCTATAGAATTTTATGCCTGATGTCGGTAAAGTAACATGGCAATTAGATAAACTGATAACTGCCTACATTGGTGAAATGATGGAGAGTTTAGGAAAGAGTTTGAACAATGAATTTGATGCATATTTCAAAGAGTTCAAGAATAAGATGCATCAAAGGAGAAGAATTCCAAGGGAATTAGTTGATAAATTTGAAAATGATATAATTTTTATGGTAAGTACAAATTTCTGTATGATAAAGGTTGTAGAACCTAGAATTAAATGGTTGGCACTGATGGGATATAAAATGAATTATGATTTCACCTTGAAATCTATCAATGCACTCTTGGTATTACCGATAGACATCACTGCCACTAGGTTTGTTACGTATGATGAAGCTAAGTCAAGAATAACAACTGATATAGAGATTAGTAAAATGTCTAGAAGGGAAAAGAAAATGAGAAAAGATCTCGCAACAAGGTATGGTAATGCATCAAACTCACCTAAGGAGTCACCGGTTAAAGAGGTAACCGAAGGTCAGTTACTACTAGCTGACAAGCCCTATTATAGTGAGGAAACTAAGTTAGACAAGGACAAGGATACTACACTAGTTCCTCCTACTAAAGATGAACCAAAAAAAGGCATGAAGACAAGATCATCTACTACAGCCTCATCCTCTCCAAAATAAGAAGAAATAGAAGTAAACAAAATGAAGGCAGCTACACTGACAAGGAAATATGCTAAAAGGAAGAACAAGCCTATAGGTGAGGCAACAAAGAAAAGAAGGAAATTCATAAGAAGAAAAGAAGACACAGAAGAAATAGATAAAGAAGATAATGAAAATCAATTCAAGGTAGTCAGACACAAGGCTAGTACAATTGATGAGATAATTGAAGACATTATTGAGAACAGTAATCTTACCGATCTAGGCATAGGCAACTTTGACCACATGTCAACTGAGGACAAGACAAATCTAGAATGGGTTATCATTCAAATGATGATTAAATTCAAAATAGTACCAATGGAGTTTTCATGTCAATTACCAAAGGAACTAGATGACAGAATAAATGTGCAATGGGCTACTGCATTAGAAACATAGAAAAGGAAAAGAGAAAGGTCATTAGTTCGTACAACTACAACTATGAGTTTTGGTGAAGTAAGTGAATACCTGACAAAGTACCAACAAAGATTTTTAGTCAAGAATCAAGCACTACAGATATTGGATGAGAATGTGGGTGACATGGATGTCACATGTGATTCATTATGGACAGAAATTTTGAAAGCTGAAGAGAAAGCTGAATAGGAAGCATTCCTGAAACTGTCTAAGAAGAGACCAAATTCAAAAGGTAAAGGCATTTACATTGATAATGGTAAGGGAAAGCAAGTACAAGATTTTGGTATATTGGTTACCGAGGTAATTGATATTACTGATAAGAAGGAAGAAGTAAAAGTATCAGAGGATGCACCAAATCCAGTAGAGATCCACTTGAAGAAGAAAACCGATGATGATGTACTCATTGAGGACATCACTAATGGTGATCCTGATGACAAAGATGATGTAGATGTGACTATTGAACCATACAAAGATGAAGCAACAAAAATTATTGATAGTGTGCTCACATCTTTACCAAGTGAACTGCTAGTACTTGCAAAGGTAGTTGAAATTCTTTCACAAGTATAATCTGATGCATCTTTTCCTGAGCTGAGTAAAGACCCAACAGAAACACAAGTACCTACACAACCTATAGAGACAAGTCAACCTGATAATACAGAGGCACAGTCCACTGAAGCACCAAAAGAAACCAAAGAACCAAAGGAAATAGAAGAAACAAAGACAACCGAGGTGAACCCCACTGACACTTCAACCGAGACTCCTACACCATCCACCGAGGAGTAGAAGAAAGAAGATATAGTGTCAATTGGGATGGATACTCTGAAGAGTGGAGAAAGAGCTATTGTTCTTACTGAGAAGAAGTCACCTCTTTGATAGAAGAAGAAGAAGAAAGGAAAAGGGTCGGTCACCATTGATGAAGTGATAATTATACCAGAATGTGACACGAAAACCCTGAGCCCCGAAGAGTTAATGAAGTTTGGGGAATTATGTTCCAGAAAAGCAGCGCAAGAAAAACTAAAGCAAGAGCATACAAGAAAAGAAGTTCTAATTGATGTACGAGATATTCTCCAACAGGTAGCACCTAAAGTGGACATTGATGAGAATACTCCTATTATAGATCAACTTGCTTTACTTGTTGATAAAATAAATACACCTGATGTAGACACTGATAAGTGAATTGAAGAGAGGATAGAGTCCAGAATTCAAGACAAATTGGCAGAAAAGATAAGCCAAGAAGTGGAAATTAAAAAGGTGAAATTATTTGAGATTATCACCGAACTGAAATCCATCACTCAGATAATCTATCAATTATTTGTAAAGCTGTGTACTTCAGACACCTTCACTATTGAGGTCAGTGAAAAGATTAAAGGTTTAGAAGCAAAAATTCAGTTGAGTACACAAGCTACTATCATAGAGCCAAATGCTTTTCTCAAGCATATTCACTGAGTATAGGAACTTCGACAACTAATAGTAGAATTAAGGAGACAAGAAGAGAAAATCATAGATTAGGTTATAGAGTTACAGTAAGAACTCATTTCACACCTGAAGATTTATGAGGCACACATTGTCAAAGCTAAGAAATTAGTGGCAACACCTGAGATTTCAGTGTTAGAGAATATCTTTGACATGCATGCACAAGTCAGTCTTGAGCATATTGCTCTTACCAACTTGAAAGAGGAGTGGGACAACCTCTTGGCCTCATTAGAGAAAACCCATCCATAAATTTTTGACAAGATGTAAGTATACAATAAATAGTCTATTTTTTTTTTATATTTGGCATTACTATCAAAAAGGGGGAAAACACGTATATATGCCAAATAGGTTACAAATTTTGATATGTATATATTACATTATACTAGGAAGCATGTACTGAGGGGGAGTACTTATGGAGTACTTAGAATTTTTTTTGATGTGGATATGTATATGGCGGAGATATAAGAATTATATAGAATATTTTGTCTATATACAATTAAATTTTTGATACTAATGCCAAAGGGGGAGATTGTTAATCACTATTGAGCATTCAAGGTTGTCTTTAGTCTCAAAACATATCAAACAGATTGGTCAGTAACTTATATTGAGTTGGTTGGTAACTAGAAGCATGATAGAGCAGTTGGTAAAGCCTTTACACCGAGCATTACAAAGTTTATCAAGAACCATCAAACACTGACATCAACGGACAATAAACACTGAGCATCACAGTATATACGGAGCAGACAATATAGTGTTTACTGATGATCATAGAGAATGGCATAGTAATAAAAAATGGCACATTCTTCTATGTAGATGGTTACAATAGATCGTAAAATGGTTTACCAAGACAGAGGAGCATTTAGTGTAAAAGATATTCAATAAATGCATTGATTATCTTATTTGTAATAGTTGATCTAGGTTAATTTTGCACCATAGATCTTAGGGTTATGATTATTTTTGTAACCTAATTTTTGTTTAAGTGGAAAAATAGAACACTATATATTCTGTATGATCACACCACTTTATGAGGTTGTTGATTTAAGATATATATGAATCACGGAGCACTTGAAGTCATTTGCCTAACTTCAAGTTAATCAGTTTGGAGAATAGAATAGAGTATCGATCAGATTCAGAGAAGGCTACCGAGTAGAATAGAGCAAAGATACATCGCAGTCAAGGTGATATTTTATCATAAAACTATAAGATCTATTTTAGACAATTGAGTGTCAATTAGAAGATAATTTTGCATATTACTTTCTGACAATTGTAATAGAGCTTTGGTTAAATCTCTTAACAGAGTAGACTTAACAGTCTTTTGTAAATCTCTTAACTGAGTGCACACTTCAGTAGTGTTGCTAAAATCCTATAACTAGGTAGATCTAGTTGATCTGACATGTCACTCCTAACAGGGTGAGATCACCAGAAGTGATTGTTATACACTAAGTTTTCACCTTGTCTCAAGCTCTCTTGGTCTTGATAACTCAGTATAATTTGGGAATCATCTCTAGGTTGTGGCACCTATGCTAACTGAGATGAGACCTCTAGGTTCTAAGCTGGTTCCTCTTGGATAATCACCTTAATTTTCTCTTTACAAGAAAATAAATCTTTTGAGGTAGAGGGATAGACGGAATGCATGAAATGGAAAAGACTGAAAGCAAACTACCTACTAGGTGATACACCAAAATTAGGGTTTGGATCTCAGTATAGAGGGATGGGATCAATGAAAAGCTCAGGTCTAGTAGGTCACAACTTACTAAATAGGCTTACATAAGTGTTTCACAAGAGGGTCTGAACGTAAGACACAACTTGTGACCTGCAAGTAGACATTCACTTCAGCAAAAGGGCACAGGAATGAGACAGAATGGTAGGGGGCTGAAGAATACCCACAAACTCATTCAAATCAGATCATACACAATAGTACACATATAAGCTGAAAGTAAGAGGGATTAGGAACCCTTAGTTTCCATTGAAAACATTGATAAACTTAAATCCAATAAGAGATAATCCAAAAAAGGGAGCACAGGGACATGAAGAATTGTCACAAACTGCCTCTGCAATATTTGTATTATCAATGGGAATTTATAAAATGTGAGAAACCAGAGGGCAGGAAGAAATGCCATGGATAACCTTCCAAGAAAGAGTCTTTCTTTTTTTACAAAATGTGAATTCTGAGCTCAAAAGCTCTCAAAAAACAATATATACATCACTCAACTGCACATAGATAGGGGTCAAAATTTAACCAGGGTTACAGATTTTACAATATCACAACCAACCCTAAATCAAGACAAGACTGATCATAAATATATATCTAAAACATGGCCGATCAGCCCTCAAGTTTGTGTGCCCATCCTTGTACTTCTTGATTGTAGATAAACAACCTAGATCCCTCAAATTTCCTACACAAAAGTCTCACCATGAATGCTAAAATGGTACCTCACAGGGACAAGAATCAACTCATGATGGTTGTCCAGACCTTTATCATCATCTTCCCAACTTCAAATGTCCTGTAGATATAAATTTCCTGAGCTACCTCACCGCTCGCAACTTGTTTGAATCAGAAACTAGCCAAAACCTCTACAGAGATATTTTAATTTAAAATAATAACGGCTAGCTGGTCATTTTAAAATGCAACCGTTGATCACTTTTCCTCCCGACAAATGAACGGTTCAGATCTATCTTGAAATGGTCACAAAACCCTTTTGAAGGGTCAAAGTTCACATTGTCAGTCAAGAGCTAATGAGAAACAAGAAAATCAACATGTCAGCACATTTGGACCCACCTCGAGGTCTGACTACAAACTTAACCCTAATTTTACCTGAGGTTCATTTTCCCTCAGTCGTGGAGTCGTTAAAAATTTTCCTTAACTCTGGCTCTATCTAGCAAACACATGAAATCCTTAACCGCGCATTCATGCATTCATAGAAAACTTTACTAACCCTAGGCCCATTTACGCCACTTGGCATTCCCTTATTTGTTCTGACTGCTAGGTCAGCAAACACCTCAGCACTTTCTTGACATCGAACCCACAATTGATTGAGATTCTAATCTAATGGTGGGCGCATGATCACATGGCCCCCGAATATTCCTTTAGATTATATGCCCACCGTAGATCTTCATTAAGCTGGGACCCTTTGACAGATGGGCCCACCTACAAATTCCTTTTCAGCACATGGTAACCAATCATATTCGAACACAAGCACACTTGGCAACATGGTCCCACAGATCTTCTCTTTACTTTGACCAATAAGAAGCTAGCAAATCACCCTGACCTGGCATTAGACCCATTGACAAGAGGCCAAACACTTGGAAGATCCAACGGTGGGTGCAAGATCTCATGCCTCTGACACCAGCCTTGTGAAGATATGACAGCTATAGATCTTCGTCCTTCTGACATTCCTGTAGACATTCTGACAAGGCCCCACTGTAGCATCTCAGTCATAGTTATGTGGACCAATAGAAAATGAGTATGTCACCAATCGAGGACCCACCTATAAGCCCCTAACAATTGAATAAAATCAACGGTGGGCGCATGATTGCATGGGGCAGGAATATTCTTTCAGATCATGCGCCAGCTATTAGATTAAAAGCTGGGAAGTTTGCTGGGCCTGCTCTGACAAAGCATACAAGTCATCACCTCTCGACCAATAGGAAGCTTCCATGTTGGACGTCATGGAAAAGTCCAACAACAGGACCCACTGAAAGATGAAGATTCCAAATCAATGGCCACTCTCATGATCACAAAGGCAAGGAATATTCTTTGTGATCATGCACCTGTCATTGATTTAGGAGACCAGGACCCCACTGTCAGAAATGCTAAGGTGGACCGATGTGGATGAATCAAGAACTACCAAATGAGCTGAGGTGGCTGGGACCCACTAACAAATTACAGAGTCAGACACTTGCCAGAGCTTGAAGTCTTCTATTGACCACTGAAGGCTTGTCGCATGATCACATGACCCCAAAAGACCACATGCGATCATGCGACCAACATGAAATCTAATCTTTGACTGCGAATTGGGCCTGCGGTAACATAAAAAGCTAGGGCGCATGGAGTGAACCCTTAGTTGCATGATCACATAGCATGAAAATGCTCTATGCGATCATGCAACTAAGCACTTAGAGAGAACAAGGGGGGGTGGGAAACCTTAGGAAATATTAAGTGCACTGGAACATTAGGAAATATTAAACCGATACTTAGGAAGTATTTTTTGCACGTGCAAATTAGAAGTTTAAGTGGCCACCAATAAAGTAACATGGAAATATAAGAGGGCCATAGGGTTAAAAGGGGTTTCTGGTCCAAACGGCTAGTTTGTGAATTTTTTATTGCAGACCAGGGAATTAGGAAATTTGCAGAGGCCAAGAAATAAAATATGAGGCCATGGAATTTTTTGGGATGGTTGGCAAGGTGAAAGTAGAGATTCTAGAATGGATTTAGCCAAATTTGCATGGACAGGGAAATTTGGGTAACGTTTTAGTGATTTTTGCTAGATGTCAGCCTGCTAGACATGGAAAACTAGTGGCTTTGACATATCCATTGGGCATGGGGTCATTTCCAAGAACACAAAACTTGACAGAGAAACCTAGAACAAAATTGTGCTCGAGCACTTCTTGGAAAATAGGAAAAACTTACCTAGAAAATTGGAAGAAAGCAAGAAAACTAACCTAACCTAAACTAACCAATTTACAAAAATGGTTAAACAAAACCATTCACTAGCATGTTGAAATAGCTACCCCTCCTCATCAGGGTATTTTGTATTGAACACATGAGGACAATTATAAAGATATGAGGCACACAAAAATTTGTCAAATGGTTATGAACTGCCTCTATAAAAACCAGGTCAAGTTTACCTTCCTCTAATTGATCATATGGAGGGGCCTCAGTAAACTCCTTCTATGCCAAGTATCTAATGGGGTAGCCTCTTGAAAGCTTGAAGGTAGGACCTTCCTTGATGGCTTCTTCTTTATCTTCCTAGTTTCCCTCCATCATGGGTAGCCATGTCAACTCATCATCTATGGATAGGGGACTATCATCATCTACTTTTAAACAAGCCAAGAGCTCATCAAGGTTTTCAATATCCTGAAGACCCCCAGGAATGACTAGCTCTTTATAATCAAGCTCCACACACAAGCCTCCTATGATTCTTCCCAAATAATCCTCCCTAAGGCTTTGGTTATCTTCTGCACATTGGGAAGCCTCCTCAAAAATGAGATCAAGCTCATGAATCAGCATATCCTCAGGATCAATCTCTTCTAGCCAATACAACTTCAAAGAGGTGGCTATGATCACATCTTTATCATCTTTCTCAATAAAACTAGGCAGCTTATCAATTAAGGACATGACATCTTCCTGTAGACACCGAAAAATCCTTCAGAAAATAAATTATTTTTGTTTTCTGAAAATCTTTGATGACATCATCATTTATTAATTAATTAATTATTTAATTAATTTATTTATTTTTATGGCATTAAATCCCTCTCTCTTAATTAAAAATCTTTAATTAAGGAATCTAGCCTAAAAATGTCATTTGGACATTATCCCTAATTTATTAATTATTTAATTAATAAATTGACCAAAAACTTCAAAAATAAATTAATTTATTTTTAATTTATTTTTTATCCCAAAGTTGGCCAAAATTCTAAAGAGCACTAAACTCTTCTAGAAAGTCCTAAACCTTCCTCTAAATGGGTCAAATCCCTAATCTAGTCCCTTCCAACCCTAAGCCTAGATATTTAATATTTATTAAATTTACCTTTAATAAATATCTAAATCTCACCAAAAGCCACTTGCCCATCCCTTTCTCCTAATCCTAATCCTAATCCCCTTTCTAATCTTGTCACATTCTATTAGCAAAAGGTTTACCAAAACTTATGCTAACCTCCTCTTAGTCATCCTCCTTAGTCAACAAAGATGGCCACCTCTTGGCCACCTCTTGCAAATGCATTTAAGGATGCATTTAAGCCTTCCTTATCTTTCTTACATGCATTCATTATGCATTTAAGACCTTCTTATCCCTTCCTTGCCACCTCTTGGCCTTGGGCACATTTACCAAATTGTGCACATGCCCTCAAACTTTCAACTCAATCCTCCCTTGACACTTGTCAGGACACTTGTCCTTGACTCAACCCTAACCTTAGCCCTAACTCTGACTCATCCTTTTAACCCAAGACCTTCCCTTTTCCTATAAATAGCCTCACTTCTTTGAGCAAACAATCCTCTCTCATCTTTCAACTCTCAAACTCAATAGCAAAGTTATAATGCCATTTTCATTCTAGCATAAGCATAAACTCATCATTTTAGATCATTTCCAAGCTTAAATCACATCTAAATTAGCTTAAATGGATTAACATAGATTCATTTCTTGTTTTAATTTTAGTTCTTTCATTTAGCTTTGCATATTTGTGTGTTCTTGAGGCCTTTAAGGTAAAATAGGTTCCTCATACCTATTTTGTGTCATTTTGGGTCTTCTTGATCCTCAAATCATCCTATTTTGCATGCTCCAAGTGCTTGAGTTTGCACACCCACATCCATCTATATCCAAGCATATCAAACGGTGCATGGGCGCATCCGTTCAGGCTTAAACTGAGGTGGCTTTGATTTTAGTTTGTTTACCATTAAATTTTATATGCTATGACGTTTGTTTGTCTTTGGCCTTCAAAACAGGTTTAGGTGCACGCTCAAATCCTAGTCTACATTCTGGCACGCCCGGTGGGACTCTAACCATAATCATTTTGATGAAATTATACTTTATATGCTTGTATTTGCAGGAAACAAAAGAAATGTCACCTTCATGAAAAGAAATGTCGCCTACAGCAATTAAATGTCACCTTCAAGCAAAGAAATGTCGCCTTCATGAAAAGAAATGTTGCCTACAAAGAATCCAGTCATGCCTTCATGCAATTAAATCACGCCTTTGAGGAAAGAAATCACGCCTATGAGCTCTGTTTTCACGCCTGCATAACTGAGATTTTTCTGTGATCGATAAATTCTGTTCCGTCCCAGAATTATCTTCTGTCGCCTGCATGTAAAGAAATCACGCCTTTGAGGAAAGAAATGACGCCTATGAGCTCTGTTTTCATGCCTGCATAACTGAGATTTTCCTGTGATCGATAAATTCTGTTCCGTCCCAGAATTATCTTCTGTCGCCTGCATGTAAAGAAATCACGCCTCTGCATTTTTATCTGTCACTTTTTGAGGTACAGAGTGTCGCCTGTAAAAATCAAATGTCACTTCTGCACTTTCCGGCGTCGCCTATAAGCTGGACAGTGTCACCTTTTGGTTTTTTGTCTTGAGTTGCTTGGGACTAGTTTTTTCTTTTCTTTTACAGCAAAGGTCAAACTCAAATCTTGAATGACATTAAGGAAATGAACTTAGGTCCTAGAGTGTCATTGTCATTTTGAAAAGCTAACTCAATCTCGAATGCATTAAAGGAAACAAATAACTCTATTCCCTCATCTGTTTCAGATTTCAAAGCAAGCAAACAAATTCAATCTTGAGTGATCTAAAAGATAAAACAAAGCTTTTTCAAAGTTCTTAAATCAACTCGCTAATCAAATCTTGAATGCACAAAAGGAAAGAACTTGCAACCGTTCAAATCATTTACATTTTGGAGAAAGGAACAAATCAAAATCTAATCACGAGTGTCTTCATTTCAAAGTTCAAACATCACTTAATCAAATTTGGGAAATGAACAAAATCTACTTGATGTGCATGTAGGAGTTTTTCAATTCTTGCATAAACCTTGTTAGAGTAAGCAATGTGGAACATTTGAACTTGGACAAGTTCACCTGTTCTACTTTTAGCGAGGCCTATCCAAGGAGAAGCGCTTCCTCCTCAGAGAACGACTTCAAACCGGTATCCCCCCGGCCGGTATACAAATAAGCGAATACCAAAAGAATCGCTTACATCTCCTAATCGCCGGGCATTCGTGCCAAACACGTGTCTGGGGATGGTAAACATTCCTCTCCCCTAGCATAATTGGCAAGGCTCTTAAGTGAGTCATGGATGATCAGCATAACCGGGTATGGAGACTCCACGGAATCATTAGCAAACTGATAAAATAGAGGCTACCCTATCTACATCCGAAAGTATCAAAATCCTTGTGCAAGGACCGATTCCAAGGGGTTTACCGGGTCGCCTCAAGATTACTCACCATTTTTATTCCCTTCTGAGGGATACCAAGCTGTGGGCAAGTGATTTTGATACTCACCTTCCTTAGGTAGATCTGTTTGAAGTGCTTGACAGTCAAAGACTCTGTGAAAACACTTGTTGAAACATACACTTTCAAAGCATTTATCAGAGTCTTTTATCTTGTTTGTATCTCACAAAGTTGCTTTGTCCTTTGTGAAGATTGCTTTTATCTAATCCTTTGCCAATGGAAAAACATCAAGCAGATCTATAACTTGGTTTGAAGGACAATCAGAGCAGCCATCCCAAAACTTGGTCATCTCCCATCCCTTTGTCTGTCTTCTTCTAGAAAACTGTCTTCTTCCAATCTTGAGCTAAATCCAAACCTAGTCTTCTTCCGTCAATCATCCCAATCTGAGTCTTAGTCTTCCAAACCATCTTCATCCTTATCCTTATCCAAACTCATCTGCAAGTCAGCATGTCTCAAATCTATAATGATTTTGGTTATGATATCTCTCCTCGCCGTCCAATTGATCCTAATGATGATGAAGGCCTTGTAGATCATGATGCTTATTTCAGCCAGTTTGCTCCAAGCAACCCCCATCATTCCATCATTCCTCCAATCCAGCCAACCATGCCTTCACACTTATCTCCTAGCACTCCCTTTCATGTCCTCGGTAAGGCTAGCACTCCTTTTCATGTCCTTGGCAAAGCAAACCTAGTATCTTATCCATCCCCAACTTATCCTTGTCTTCAACCTACACCTCTTCCATATGCTCCTTTCAGGCCTCCACTTTCTACTATGGTCATTTCTCCATCGCCATCATCCCTTAGAAACGCTTCACGCTACTTCCCCTATCTAAGGCCTCCATCTGCCCATTCTCCAAAAAATTCTGAAATGCAAGATTCTAGTCCTCACATCCTTTTCACCAAACCTCTATCCTTTCCCAAACCACCATCTTCTACTCCAAACCCCAATCCTCCATCCTGTCCCAAACCACCATCCTCTCTTCCAAACCACATTACCGAAAATCTTTCCCCACCAGCAGAGTTCATCCCTCAACCCACTCCAAAACCTGTACCTCAAGCCATTAGCCCTGCCTCTTCAGCACCATCATCCCCTCAAGCAAAATCCAAAGCTCCCTTTTCAAAATCATCTTTTTCATGGGTGTTCCCTTCTTTCTCTCCTCCTTCACGAGCATCTACCCAAGCACAAACCCCACTTTCATGCGAAAACCATCCAAGCTCCCCATCTCCTCCACCTTCCAAACCTTCTTCACCACAAAAGTCTCCAAGGAAACCAATAACAGAACCCAAGGAAGAGCCAATAGCAAAACCCACGCCTGAAATTGAAAAGCCAAGCAATCCTTCATGTGAAGCCATCATTGATGAGGCCCATCCAGCGCTCCCATCTATTATCTATCTTCCATACATCCCAACCGTTGATCCTCTTCCATCTCCTATCATCGTTGAGTTCCTTTCATTTGAAGTATTTATCCAATCCCCAGAATCATCTCCTCCTAGCATTATCCAAAACATACCTAATGAGCTTCCTGAGTTCATCCCTCTTCCTGTCATTACAGCTACAAAATCTCCCATCCTTTTATCCATACCATCTGAAGAGTTCTTCCTTCTTCCAGACACCCCAGCAGTAGAGTTCCCAATCCTTCTATCCACTCCCTTTGAAGAGTCCATCCATATATCCCCTAATCCTCTATCTAAACAAATCCCATCGTGTCAAGATCTGGACCAAAAGCATGTTGAAATATCTATAGAAAAATATCAAGATCCAACCCCTTTACTTCCCCCATCGCATATTCTATTGCCTCCATCACCTTCAATCCAAAATCCTACAATCCCAATTCCTCCAATCCAAGATCCTATCATCCCAGTTTCTCCAACTAAAGATCCAATACCATCCCCCAATCCTAGTCAAAATCCCAACATCCTATCCTCTCCTCTTGAGGACCCTCTTAACCAAACTGTCCTGCTGCCGTCACTCTATCCTCTTGGGTCACTAACATTTGTCAAAGGGAAACCACTTGAAAAAGAAGACATCAGCTTCTTATCTTCCATCAGGGAACCAGAAAATGGCTGTTTGTCATTCACCCCAAGTCAAAAATATCCTTGTCTGGATAAAATGCCGAAAAGATGGAACTATCAAGGCAAAGGCCTTGGCACTCACGAACAGGGAAATATACAGCCCATTCAAGGCAAGAAACATCCAAAAGGCTATGGAATTGGTTACACACCAGAAGAGGACACTCCCTCCACATCAGCGAAAGGTACTTCATCCAGAAATGTTGGTACAGCTAAGGTAAAGTTCAAACATCCATTCAAAACCAACAAAACATCTTCCAAGAACCACAACGCAATTCCTCCCCCTCCATTGTTACAATCGAGGACAACCTATCATATTCCTCCTTCACCCTCCCCATCCATTTTGGGTCCCTATGTCCCAAAGTCTTTCAGTGCATCTCCGTTACCAAGCAAATCTATTTTGGGACCTTATATCCCAAAATATCATCCCCCATTTTATCCTACTCAGCCTTTCATCCAACATCCAAGCATCCCTAGTCAAGATCAACAACAGCACATGTCCACATATCCTATCTACCAATCTCCTTCCATCTCTCCATCCAAATTTCCTCCATCCCAAACAACTCCTCATATTCCTCCCAATGCTCCTCGCAACTTGGATGCCATATCGCGCATGAATAAAGGGAAAAATCCACAAATATCCCAGGATTGTTATGTCCAGTCTAATCAACATGCACAATCAAAGCAAAATCTGATCAAGCAAGCCAAAGCAAACCACTGGCCACAAAGGCCCATCAAAGCAAATGCCAAATCTAATGCATCCCAATGGCTGCAAAGGCCCAATGACGATTACCATGTCCAGTCTAATCGACATGGTCAATCAATGCAAGCTCCAATCAGGCAATCAAATGCACCGCAAAGGCCCAGCAAAGAGCCAATCAGGCATGCTAAAGCACCCCAATGGCTCCGAAAACCTAGCAAGGCTCAAGAAAAATCTATCACATGGCCACAAAGGCCTAGCAAAGAAAAAGCACAATCTGATGCCCACCAATGGCCGCAAAGGCACACTAAAGCTAAAACAAAAATGATGTGGATCCCAAAGCAAAAAGATGTAATCCATCTAACAAAAACATCCACAATGGCATCCAACGTTGCCCATCTCCCAGCTCCTCAATCTTCCCCTCCATCTCCTCCATCCTCTAGCATAAATCCTCCATCACATCTATCTCTATCTTCCACATCCAATCATCCATCTTCCTCACAACATGTGCCAATGTTGATCCTGACAACATTCCCATATCTTGATCACTTTCCATCCTTCCATCAAAACACTTTCTACCACCATCTTTCCCATCTCCCCCATCTAATCCATGACTTTGCATGATCCCCCCCGTCTTGCTACAGTTGTACCAACATCCAAGCACACAATCAGAAGAAATCAGTGAGGAAAGTCAGCAAAGATCAGTCAGCACATCTAAAACAGCAAAGGGAAATCAATGACAAATCAGAGAAATCAGCAAAGTCAACAGGCAATCAGGCTTTAGTATCAACATATGCCTATCAGCTTAAAATAGAAGCATATTTTGGGGAAGAAGCAAGCTTTAGTCGCAAAAAGTTAAAAAAGCAAAGGCAAAATCATGAGTCTTTATGTGAAAACCCTTCTGGGGCACATTCTGATTCCAAAATAGTAAAAATAAAGGGCGTATCTTCTAGTGAAAACTTGGCAATTGAAGCGCTAGAAGATGGAGCTTTGCCTCTTCCTCCTATCTGGGATAACAACACATGATAGTTCCCTATCAACATTGCAGAAACCAAGCTAAATCAACTTGGGTACAGAAGGATGTTTGTGGCTCATCTACATGGAGGTTAACCTGACAGAAAGTGAATCATGACCTTAAGTGCCTTGCTCCGAGGAGTCAATTATCAACTGTGCATGGTCATATGCACATGCCTAGGTGTGATCTTAAGCTTGTCGTCCATCATCTAGCAATGGATCCCCATGACAAGCTGACAACATCAGAAAATCAGCAATCCACATCAGAAAATCTGTGAAGAATCTCTTAGAAGATCAACATCAAATCGCATGATAGCACCAAAATCAACACAAAACTCAGCGCCACATCAGAGAGTTAGCAACAACATCAAAATATCTGTGCAAAATCAAAAACAGCAGGGCCATCATCAAATCATAAGGGAACATCCAATCAAAGAATCAGCAACACCATCAGAATATCAGTGACAAATCAAAAGGTCACCATCTAATCAAGAGGAAGCGCCAAAACAGTGACATCAGCTGATCAGCAAGCACGACAGCATTAAATCAGAGCTTCAGCAACAAATCAAAATGTCAGTGCATATCAGCACCGAATCAGCAACACATCCAAACAAAATTAGAAGTATTAATGCATATCAGCACAAGCTCAGCAACAAATTAGCAAGATCAACACAAAGTCAAGGAAAAAAACACAAAAATCCATAAAAATTGGATAAATCAAAGGAGCAAATTATCAACAAAGCAAAAATCAAGAGAAAAACATTCGTCCTCTGGTGAAAACTTGGCAATTCAAGCGCCTTGGACAAGTACCATGGTGAAAACCTGGCAAACAGGTGCCATGCATAGTGCCCCCCCCTAATTCCTTTCTGCAGTTAGGGGCTTCCTTTCTATCACCTCTTATCCAACATGTCCTCCATCCCCTTTTGTCTCTCACTTCCTTCATTTTCCATTGGATCTTGATGACAAAAACAGAGACTATCAGATGTACATGCTTTTGGGCACCTCCTTGGCATCCATTTTACCTTTCAGCTACATATCCTTTATCCAAATCCACTCAACCTATCTTCCATCCTTCCTCATCCTCTTGACAGCATATCTTTTGTTCAAAGCATACCCCATCTCAACGCCTCTGAAACCACATGTATTATCCTAAGCAAGGGGCATCTTATTCCTTGGTGACATATTCCTTGGAGACCACCCATCCAAATTCAAAGCTTCTTCCCTCTCCCAAAATCCTCAGCAATTCCTCTATCCAAATCCAAACCAACCACCATCCAATCCTTCCAGCACTCCTCTATCTTAATCCATCAGCAGTTCCTCCAGCATCCTCTATCTTGATCCAATAGTAAACCAACTCAGCATCCCATATCCTTTATCAGAATCCAACATCCACCATCCACAGCAGAAAGCAGATTCACCATCTTTTGCACCAAAATCCAGAGCTCCAAATCCACAAGCATTATCGTGTTCCAGCCCTTTGAGTTGTTTCCATCCCTTATCCTAAATCAGAAATCATCCTCTTTTTGGCACAACGTGTTGTCTTAAAGAAATCAAAACCTTGTCCTTGCATAGCCTTATCATCTCGAGCAAGAGATTGGCTTGTATTGACAAGAATCCAGTTGACCGAAGATCATCAGTCTATCCTAGGTTGATGCAATCCTATCACTGATCCTCCATTGGGAAAATAGCAGCTCATTTTGTTGACACTTGGTAATCTTCCACCAGCTTTCCATCTTCCACCAGCTTTTCATCCTCCAAGTAGCTTTTCCATCTTCAAAATCCTCTAGCAGTTCCACCATCCAATCTCCCCGAATCTTCCTCCATCCAAATCTTCTAGCAGTTCCATCCTCCCCATCCTAAGCATTTCCTAGCATCTTCTCTTGTCATTGGTATCTAGCTATAGGCCAACCTCATTGCAATCCAATGCCATTCATCCCTATCCACACCTTGCTAGCAATCTTCCCAACCTATCCATCTCTTCTAGCTAGCCAACACCCAAGATCAAGCCAACCGATGAAATCACATCCTTCATCTTGTAGCAAGCCTTGATCTCGATCCAATCATCATCATTGGGATATGTCTTTCCCAAATCCATGTCATTTTAGGACACATCATCCATCGCTAGTCCGTCTTGGCCTTCCAACCTAGCTGGGGCATCATCTTGCATATCTTTGAAGTTGTCAGCTTCACCCCCAGGTTCTTTGTACATCCTATCCAGCGTCTTGTACCTAAGTGTCAGTCGTGTCTCCACCTAAGCTCATTTGTACATTTGTGTCTTTAGGACCCATCCTTTGTTTAGTCCTTGTCCGTCCTGCAGCAGCATTTGATCAAATATCTTGTCCCATCCCCAGCTTCAGAAAACTTTTAGTCCCACTCGGGCCTTGTGCTTCAGCAACATCAATTGTCAACTTATCCTTGCTCATCTTGATTATTCCTTGAACTTCAGCTTTTGCCAGCGAACAACTACACTTATTCTCTCACCAACACATGGGTCCTTGAGGATATATCGTTCCTCCTATCTGACCTAATCTTCCATCCTGGTCCTTGAGGATATATCGTTCCTCCTGTCCGACCAATCTTCCCACCATCAATCAAACCTAATCTCTCTCCTTGGCAAAGGATGTCTTTTTGGAGTTATCATTTTGATCTTGGGTTTTGTCCTTTTGATCTTGTTAATCTTTTTGGCTCTCTTTATCCCACCAGGGTCACCACGATTCTTTATATCATGGTGTGCTGCGTGTGTGGATAATCTGGGGCAAGGTCTTTTGATCTTTCACTTCTGCCTGTGAGTCAGTTGTGTGTTTGTGGTTCCTTCAGCATCAGATCCGCCATGTCACCTCTGTGCTTCATGTGTGATGTTGGGGCAACCCTGTGTGTTTGTTTAGCGTCAGTCCTCGTCAGTCCTCTGCAACATTGTTGACAGGCCTCGTGATCCCAGTATCCTTGGCAGGTCTCTAACATAGCTATATTAAATCTAGGTTGTGCACTCCCGTTTGCACTTGGAGTTATCTGGTCCCTTGTATTTATCATATAGATTAATCTTGCATCTTTGCATATAGCTGCATCTTGCATCTTGCATTTCCATCTCATCTTGCATATCATCCATATTTGTTCTTAGAAGTGAGGTTATTTATCTCCCCTTTCTTCCTAGGCCATTCCTTCCTCGTCCCGCCAGGCACACTCTGTCCCAGGGCATAATCCCTCTTTCTCCTTGTCCCACTGGGCGCATCTTCCATGATTTTGTCCTACCGGGGCATGATCCTCTTTCTTCTAGTCCACCCAGGCCTCATACCCTCTTCTTCTGATTCTAGCCTTGGCATCTTGTTTTCTTGTCTTTGACGCCATGCCACTTGCGGCATCGCATCAAAGAGGGGCAAAATGTAGACACCAAAAAATCCTTCAGAAAATAAATTATTTTTGTTTTCTGAAAATCCTTAATGACATCATCATTTATTAATTAATTAATTATTTAATTAATTAATTTATTTTTATGGCATTAAATCCCTCTCTCTTAATTAAAAATCTTTAATTAAGGAATCTAGCCTAAAAATGTCATTTGGACATTATCCCTAATTTATTAATTATTTAATTAATAAATTGACCAAAAACTTCAAAAATAAATTAATTTATTTTTAATTTATTTTTTATCCCAAAGTTGGCCAAAATTCTAAAGAGCACTAAACTCTTCTAGAAAGTCCTAAACCTTCCTCTAAATGGGTCAAATCCCTAATCTAGTCCCTTCCAACCCTAAGCCTAGATATTTAATATTTATTAAATTTACCTTTAATAAATATCTAAATCTCACCAAAAGCCACTTGCCCATCCCTTTCTCCTAATCCTAATCCTAATCCCCTTTCTAATCTTGTCACATTCTATTAGCAAAAGGTTTACCAAAACTTATGCTAACCTCCTCTTAGTCATCCTCCTTAGTCAACAAAGATGGCCACCTCTTGGCCACCTCTTGCAAATGCATTTAAGGATGCATTTAAGCCTTCCTTATCTTTCTTACATGCATTCATTATGCATTTAAGACCTTCTTATCCCTTCCTTGCCACCTCTTAGCCTTGGGCACATTTACCAAATTGTGCACATGCCCTCAAACTTTCAACTCAATCCTCCCTTGACACTTGTCAGGACACTTGTCCTTGACTCAACCCTAACCTTAGCCCTAACTCTGACTCATCCTTTTAACCCAAGACCTTCCCTTTTCCTATAAATAGCCTCACTTCTTTGAGCAAACAATCCTCTCTCATCTTTCAACTCTCAAACTCAATAGCAAAGTTATAATGCCATTTTCATTCTAGCATAAGCATAAACTCATCATTTTAGATCATTTCCAAGCTTAAATCACATCTAAATTAGCTTAAATGGATTAACATAGATTCATTTCCTGTTTTAATCTTAATTCTTTCATTTAGCTTTGCATATTTGTGTGTTCTTGAGGCCTTTAAGGCAAAATAGGTTCCTCATACCTATTTTGTGTCATTTTGGGTCTTCTTGATCCTCAAATCATCCTATTTTGTATGCTCCAAGTGCTTGAGTTTGCACACCCACATCCATCTATATCCAAGCATATCAAACGGTGCATGGGCGCATCCGTTTTAGGCTTAAACTGAGGTGGCTTTGATTTTAGTTTGTTTACCATTAAATTTGATTTGATTATATGCTATGACGTTTGTTTGTCTTTGGCCTTCAAAACAGGTTTAGGTGCACGCTCAAATCCTAGTCTACACTTCCTTTGTATCAACCTCCTGTTGATGGTGGGCCTATTTTTCTGATTGACCTTTAGCCATAGGTAATGGCGTGGTCTCTTCTTCATCATCAACAAATAGGGAAATCTCATTCAACAAATCTGCCAAGAGCTCAGGCTGAACATCAATCTCCATCCCCTTCCCCTACTATCCCATTTCATCACAGTCATCATTCAGCACTGATACCTAAGATTTCTTCTCCTCCTCTTCAAATGAAAGCTCATTCACCATAGGTCCTTTCTTTGATACTTGGCTAGTATCTTTGAAGAGACTTGGCATCTGACAGCTAGGAGGTAGAGTCCATTGGGTTATCCACATCATTTCATCATCTTGAGAGACCAGAGGGGCCTCTTGGTATAACTCATTTTCTTGCATAGACTACTCTCACAGAGTGGTAGGCTGCACCTCAGGTACAGGCTCTTGGGAAGGATTTTTTTCCTTAAAACTTGGGATGTGAAATTGAGGGGGCTCAGAGGGAGATGTAGAAGGTGCAGACAAATGGGCCTTCCAACTTGGGATCTTAGGTCTAGGAGCCTCTTGTTGAGCAATTTGTGATCTCAACCTTGCTGTCTCAATGTCATCTTGGTGTCTGATCTCTTCTTGGAATTGTCTCATCTGTTACTCATCAACAAGAGCCTCCATCACTTGGTAGGGAACTGACCCTTGTTCATAACTTTGAGCTTCCATCTCTTGCTGCTCTCTGATCTCAGACACTTGCTTAATCAAATCAAGCAACATATTCTTTTTTTTTTCTTGCTCCTTTGTGAAGTTTGAGCTTTGAGTTTGTTGCCAATTAGGCTGAGAAGGGGAGGGTGGGTGGTAAGCAGGATGGGGTGACTAACTTTTCATTTGTTGTTGTGCCCTTTGTTCCCATGAACCATCTTGTTAGAGGGCCCTTTCATAATCTTGCATGAGGGCATATTCATTTGGAGCGTGCTAGATATAATGATAGCCTTGTATTGTATGGAAGCTTGGGATAAAAGCAGGCTTTAGGTGGCTTTGATAAGGTTGAGAACTAGCCCATTGAGTATTAATCTCATAATAGGATGGTGGGTAGCTTGACTATCCATAATAACTTGACATATCTAGTCATGTAATCAGCTGGAATTTGAATATGAAAGATTTGATACATACTAGCACTTGATCTTTGAAACCAGTAGACTTTCCAGAGTCACTAGATATGCAGTAGAATGACCTCTATTAGGTCTCTAATTTGCTGGATGCATATTAGAACCAGGAAGATTTATGAAAATTATGACCTCTTGGTCCCACCAGGCATTCTAGAAATGTTATACACTAAGTTTGTGCCTTGTCTCAAGCTCTCTTGGTCTTGATAACTCAGTATAACTTGGGAATCATCTCTAGGTTGTGGGACCTATGCTAACTAAGGTGAGACCTCCAAGTTCTAGGCTAGTTCCTCTTGGATAATCACCTTAATTTTCTCCTAATAGGAAAGTAAATCTTTTGAGGGAAAGGGATAGAAGGAATGCATGAAATGGAAAAGACTGAAAGCAAACTACCTACTAGGTGATACACTGAAATTAGGCTTTGGATCTCAGTATAGAGGGATGGGATCAATGAAAAGCTCAGGTCTAGTACATCACAACTTATTGACTAGGCTTGCATAAGTGTTTCACAAGAGGGTTTGAACGTGAGACACAACTTGTGACCTACAAACAGACATTCACTTCAACAAAAGGGCACAAGAATGAGATAGAATGACAGGGGGCTAAAGAATACCAACAAAATCATTCAAATCAGATCATACACAGTAGTACACATATAAGCTAAAAGTAAGAGGGATCAGGAACCCTTAGTTTCCATTGAAAACATTCATAAACTTAAAACCAATAAGAGATAATCTAAACAAGGAAGCACAGGGACATGAAGAATTGTCACAAAATACCTCTGCAATATTTGTATTATCAATGGGAATTTATAAAATGTGGGAAACCAGAGGGTAGGCAGAAATGCCACGGATAACCACCCAAGAAAGAGTCTTTCTTTTTTTACAAAATGTGAATTCTGAGCTCAAAAGCTCTCAAAAAACAATATATACATCACTCAAGTGCACACAGGCAGGGGTCAAAATTTAACCAGGGTTATAGATTTTACAATATCACAACCAACCCTAAATTAAGACAAGACTGATCATAAATATATATCTAAAACATTGTCGATCAGCCCTCAAGTTTGCGTGCCCATCCCTGTACTTCTTGCTTGCAGATAAAAAACCTGGATCCCTCAAATTTCCTACACAAAAGTCTCACCATGAATGCTAAAATGGTACCTCACAGGGACAAGAATCAACCCATGATAGTCACCTAGACATTTATCATCATCTTCCCAACTGTAAATGTCCTGTAGACATAAATTTCTTGAGCTACCTCCCCGCTCGCAGCTTGTTTGAATCAGAAACTGGCCAAAACCCTCTGCAGAGATATTTAAATTTGAAATAATAACAGCTAGCCAGTCATTTTAAAATGCAACCATTGATTGCTTTTTCCTCCTGGAAAATGAACGGTTCAGATCTATCTTGAAACTGTTGCGAAACCCTTTTGAAGGGTCAAAGTTCACATCATCAGTCAAGAGCCAATGAGAAACAAGCAAATTGACATGTCAGGACATTTGGACCCACCTCGAGGTCTGACTGCAAACTTAACCCTAAGTTTACCTCGAATTCATTTTCCCTCAGTCATGAATTCGTTAAAACTTTTCCTTAACTCTGGCTCTATCCATCGAACACACAAAATCCTTAACTATGCATTCGCAGTAAACTTTACTAACCCTGGGCCCATTTATGCCACTTGGCATTCCCTTATTCATTCTGGCCACTACATCAGCAAACACCTCAACACTTTCCTCACATTAGACCCGCAATTGACTGAGATTCCAATCTAATGGTAGGTGCATGATTGCATGGCCCCCGAATATTCCTTCAGATTATATGCTTGTCGTAGATCTTCATTAAGCTGAGACCCTCTGACAAATGGGCCCACCTACAAATTCCTTATGAGCACATGGCAACCAATCATATTTGAGCACATAAGCACACCTAGCAATGTAGTCCCATAGATCTTCTCTTTACTTTGACCAATAAGAAGCTGACAAATCACCTTGACCTAGCACTGGACCCACTGACAAGAGGCCGAACACTTGGAAGATCCAATGGTGGGTGCAAGATCGCATGCCTCTGACACTAGCCTTGCAAAGATATGCAAGCCATAGATCTTCATCCTTTTGACATCCCTGTAGAGATTCTGACAAGGCCCCACTACAGGATCCTAGTCATCATTATGTGGACCAATAGAAAATGAGTACGTCACCAACCAAGGACCCACCTGCAAGCCCTTGACAATGGAATAAAATCAACGGCTAGTGCATGATCACATGGGGTAGGAATATTCTTTCAGATCATGCACCAACCATTAGATTAAAAGCTGGGAAGTTTGTTGGGCCCGCTTTGACAAAGCATACAAGTCATCACCTCTCGACCAATGGGAAGCTTCCATGTTAGATGTTGTGGCAAAGTCTAACAATAGGACCCACTGAAAGATGAAGATTCCAAATGAACGGCCAGTCACATGATCACAAAGGTAAGGAATATTCCTTGCGATCATGCACCTATCGTTGATTTAGGAGACCAGGACCCCACTGTTAGAAACACTAAGGTGGACCGATGCGGATGAATCAAGAACTACCAAATGAGCTGAGGTGGCCGGGACCCACTGACAAACTACAGAGTCAGACACCTGCCAGAGCTTGAAGTCTTCTGTTGACCACTGAAGGCTTGTCGCATGATTGCATGACCCCAAAAGACCACATGTGACCAACATGAAATCTGATCTTTGACTGTGAACTGGGCTAATGGTAACATAAAAAACTAGGGCGCATGGAGTAACCCTTAGTCGCATGATCGCATAGCATGAAAATGCTCTATGCGATCATGCAACTATGCACTTAGAGAGAACAAGGGGGGGGAAAACCTTAGGAAATATTAAGTGCACTGGAACATTAGGAAATATTAAACTGATACTTAGGTAGTATTTTGTGCACATGCAAATTGGAATTTTAAGTGGCCACCAATAAAGTAATAGGGAAATATAACAGGGCCATAGGGTTAAAAGGGGTTTCTGGTCCAAACAACTAGTTTATGAATTTTTGACTGCAGACCAGGGAATTAGGAAATTTATAGAGGCCAGGAAATAAAACATGAGGCCATGGAATTTTTTGGGATGGTTGGCAAGGTGAAAATAGAGATTCTAGAATGGATTTAGCCAAATTTGCATGGACATGGAAATTTGGGTAACAGTGATCAAAACTTGTATCCTTAATAGGCAAACCTTTTCTATCTACAGTAGTGAAGAATTTGTGGGTGTCATCCCCACCACAATTTTTACCTTCTAACAGGGGTTTCTACATTACCAAAATACTTGTGTTATGTGATTGTCATATTGATTTCATGTTGTTTACTTTCTTAAAGTTAACTAGATGATTCACTTATGCAATTAGATTCGAGTTGTTTTGGTCATTTATTACTTGTTACAGTATTTGATCTAAAAGGTTTAATAGTGAAGGTTATTGAAGACACTAATTCATCCCTCCCCTCTTAGTATCTATCTCTCCCAATTCCAAGAGGCTTTCCTCATCAACATCTACAACGTTTTCATCTAACATTTGTAATACCCGACTTTTCACTCTGAATCTCTTGGAGTGATTATCCATTAATTCATCTATCTCTGGAACTATGAGATGTGGTATAGTTTCTACTAGGGATTGTTCCCTCATTCTCTTCTCAATGTCTAAAGCATACAACCTTTTCTATGTTATTCTTTCCTCTAATTCCTTTGGCAATTTCTTTGAAAATTCAAATGGAGTTGTCTTGAATTGAATCATCATCTGGATGATTGCCTCTTCTATTTTGTTCTAATCCTTAGTTGACATATGCTCAAACTGACTAAGCTCAGGATCAATGAGTTTTCCATGCTCAATTATGTCCTCAATTATTTCATATATTTATGTTTTCTCATTACTAAAAACCTTGAATTGTTCAATATCATCTTCTTCATCTTCTAGATCTTCCTTACCTCTTATCAATTTTCTTCTTTTCCTTGGTGCCTCAATAGTAGCTTTTGTTCCTCTTTTGGCATAAGTCTTTGTAGGTGTAGCTGCCTTAGGCTTTATTATTCTTGCTACTCCTTTTATCATTGGTGGTGAAGTTGTGTTTGTTGACCTTGTTCGTTCCCTAGGTTGCACATTTAACTGCATCTTGTTTGGATTTAAAGAGGGTGAAACTGGTGAAGATTCTGTACCTTTATTCAACTTGATTTCTTCACTATCATGGGGTTTATCAGTTAGCATTAACTAACCTTTGGTTGGAGGTTCAACTGGTATACTATCTGATGAACTAGGTTCATCACCAAACTTTTCCATTAAAGTTTTCATCATCTTCTTTGATTTCTTAGTTATCTTACCGATAACCAACCCTATCTTTATTCTTGTCTTGGCCTCTTCAAATGTGTCTAATCTCTCTAGATTTTAATCCTTTGGTGTGTCTAGTAGAGCCTTAATTGATTTTGAAGAAAAATCAATATCCATTTCATAACCCATGGGGGTGAGCCATTTAGTTCTAGGCTCCACATCCTTTATCAATGTATGATTGGTGTCCCCAAGAAAACAAATATCCATCTCATATTTATCAACCAATGTACTTGGAATTCTACTCTGAGAATTCATCCTGGATTTAAATTGCTCAAAATAATTATCAAAAACATTGTTTAGATTATTTCCCAAGTCTTTTATCTTATCAACTATCTACATTATGACTGGTTTGTCGGTTGCCCACACAACATCACTGATAGAAGGGAAAAACTGTTGTATGTAGAATATACACACAAGGAGTGATCCAAACCTACAAGTATTATATTTTTATGAATGGATAGTCTTCATATTTTCTTCAATCTACTTCAGTAGAAGCTCGACAAGATCTAACTAGAAATTCTTCTTTATCATTTTGTATGCAATGTCCACTGCTCCACACGGTACGTCATTCAACCTTATCAACTGGTAGATCTTATACCCAATAACAGGCAATGTAAAATTGACCTTTGGTTCTTTAGTTGAATTAATTTTTAGTGTTTGTCCATCCCATACTGCTCAAGTATTTTTCTCTATGTCAGCCCTAGATGCACTGCGAAATGCTTTGGTCTTGTTAGTTGTTGGGTATCTGATGACTTTGTGAATCATATTCTCTGTGATCTTTATTGGTTCATCCAACCAAAATATACCATCATGAAACCAAATGAGTACAACCCTAATCCATTCATTCTTAAAGGTTTTCAAAAATTTAAGGGCATTTGTAAGACCAATCTTCTTAACTTGTGTAAATTCAAGTTTCTATTTGCCATCCACACTGCAAAGGTTCTGATAAGAAACAGTTGTCTCAAAGTCTCCAATTTCACCTATTTTGTAGTGGATGTAAGATCTAACATCTTCTATTGAAATCACCCTAGGTTGGCTGCTCAAGAAAGCTCACATTGAATCAATTTTGGCCGCAACTTCCAGATGAAGTTTGTATCAGGGTTTGTCACAATTTGCTGATACTATTAAATTCACTTCTTCCTCAACAAGTTTAGATTTTCTTGCCTTGGATGTGGATGCCATTATAAATAGTTTAGGGTTTCTGTAAATACTTTGAATGTACTTAGTAGAAATAGTACTTACTTAGAAATGATAAGGAGCACACCTGGTTCGATCCAAATATGATTTGAATGCTACTAAAAAACCTTTTCTTGGATTTTCTTTGAGAATTTTATCACTCTTCAAAATTGGATTGTGAAGAATAGGCCGAGTACTTCATGTATTTATAACTTTTTCATATTCCTACTCAAACTGTTTGCATTAAATACTAGACCTACTTACAACTTGACAACAAATGTCAACTCAGTGAAAACTGCAAAATCTCAGTATCTCAGTTAACAGATGACTTTACCTCTCAATTGATACTGATACTTGTATAACCTTCCTTAATAATCACCGATAGGAAACTTACTGGTTGGTCTATCCTTTACTAACTATATATCCTTGTTGGCTCATAACATATAAACCATAATACATTTTATTTCATGCTGATTTGGTATTTTCCCATCAAATATAAGGAACTATATGTAAAATATGATCAATTAGAAATATCAGTCCCATACATACCTTCTTCACTTAAGTAGAGGTGCCGATGTCACACAATCCAATGGACGAGGTTTCACTGACTACATTACTTGATTCAACATTCTCACTTGATGCCTTTCTCCACATAGTGTTTCGAATCCTCATGATATCTACAATGGTATTGCCACTATCAAATACATGTCCTTCTGGTGCTCGATCTCTGTAATCCTTTCTTAGGTGACCAACCTTGTTACAATGCAAACATGATATTCCATATCTTGTCCAACTTTGAGATTGACCAATCCATCTCTTCCTCATATAATTAGCTACTATGTGTCCATACCTTCCAAATACTATACATTTAACCCATGTGTTGTAATCCCAAGTGTAGGAGTTACCTTGTCTCTTTGGTTTATAGGTCTTGTTCTTTTCTTTCGGTGTCCAGACTTGCTTCATTTTAGTTCTGCATTCCTGTGAAGTATGTCTATGCTTGTTGCAAGTATAACCTAGTTTCTCCATGGTAGGATTATTAGGAATCTTATTCAATTTAGCTCTACACTCAAATGCTTGATGCCAAAATTTACCATAGTAATAATAGTAACCATTAAACTTAGGAGTGTTTTTTGGATTACCTTGTGCTTTACTCCTACAAACATTTGAAGTGTGTCCCGGCTTGCCATAATGATAGCATGTCAGTGTCTTAGATCTTGGACTTTGGTTGTTGCTTGTCTATTTAGCTTGTTTGGATGATTCACCTTGCTCAGTATAGCCTATTCCATCTCTACCTCCATATCTTCTTTGATTAACCAAAAAGTCATCAATCTTCTTAGAACTATCTTTAGCCTTTTACATCATTTCATTGTGTTAAAGCTACATCTTGACTTCATTTCTCAGTTTCTCATTTTCTTCCCTTAGTACTCCAATGTCTTCAAGTTTCCTTGAAATATCATCATTTACTTAGTTGATCTCTTGGTTAACAATAATCATCTGGTTGGCTCAATGTGATGCTTAGTAAGTCTTTGAATCTCAGTTTCCTTCACTTGTAGTTGTTCGGTCATTTGTCTTCAATCTTCAACTGCCAGATTCCTCTCTTGTTCTACTTTTCTAACATTTCTCATGACATCAATCATTCTACCATTTGTGCTTCTTGACCAATCTATAGGGCTTTCACTTTTTCAATTAGAAGAACATTCTTTTCAAATAAATCAGATAATGCACTTTCAGAAACAATGAAAATGATGCCTGAACTTGATCTGATGTGATCAAATATGTCATCAATTTCTTCTTCATGGTAGGTAGTTTCATTCTTCATTATAGCCATGTTATTTCTCTAAACCAGTAACTTCTTCAAAGTTTCCTTAGCTTTCTTGTATTTCTCTACAAACATTTGCATCGAAATCTTTTGATTCTCAATAGTTTTGTTTAACTTGTATTTCTCCATGATGAGATCTTTACTCTTTAGTGTTTAGACTATCCAATAAGAGATCTAAACTCTAATACCAATTTTTAGGAAGGAGAAATAAGGTACTAAGAGGGGAGGGGTGAATCGGCGCCCACAAAAAATTTCAACCTTAAAATAGATCTGCAAATAGTAGTATAAATTCTATCCAATTGAAAGCATTGTATGCATCATTCATTCAATTAACTTATGAAGGTAAATTGCATGAAATCAAGCAACAAATTAATCACATAATGCAATTATTTTGGTCATGCCGAAACCCTTGTTAGAAGGTAAAAACTATGATGGGGATGACACCAACAAATATTCACTACTATAGATAGAAAAGGTTTTCCTGTTAGGGCTACAATTTGTGATCACGTCTAGTGATCTTACCCTATTAGGAGTAAACAAAGATTAGCTAGGTCTACCTCATTAAAAGATTTTAGCAACACTACTTGAGTGTGCACTTGGTTAAAATATTTTATAAAAGACTATTAGGTCTACTCTATTAGGATATTTTGGGGGGCTATAATCGTTAGAGAATAATAATAAAAGTATCTGTAAAATGAAAACTTAACATTTTCTGATCCAAATAAATGAAATCAAAATGCTATATCACCTTAATGTGTAAATCTCTGCACTCTTTTCTACTCAGTAGCCTTGCTTGATTCACTGCTCAACAATGTCTGAATACTGATCTCTTGAAGATGGCTAATGCTTCCAGATCTTCTTCGCTTGTTCATCACACTTAGTCTCTCACATTATGTAAAAATGACATGAATTACAATAATATAGCATACTTCTTTTGCCGCTTACAAAATTAGCTTTACAATACCTTAGAGAGAACCCTAAGATCAACGGTGCATTAAAATAACCTAGATCTAGCAATTATGTAGAGATCATCATCTCAATTAATGATTACATCTATAATAAATGATCCTTGATCTTGGTAAAACATTTCATGAATCTGTTGTAACTGTCTGCATATATAAATGTGTCATTACTGAATAGTATGCCATTTCTTGGATTGCTCAATAAACACTATCAATGTTGCTTGGTTAATATATTGGTGCTCAATGTGTAGTTTTCTTAGTGTACAATGATCCTCGATAAGGCTACTCTGGTACTCGGTTGGAACTGTCAACTATTTGTTCTTAGTACTGCCTTGAGACACCTCGGTATGAAGGCTTATGTAGTTCATCCGACTAGCATGTATGGCTTGTACTACTTTTGTTTACCAACTAGATAGCATAGGTAACTAACTGAATTACTTTGATACTAACAACGATCTTTAATGCCCAAATAGAGATAACAATATGTACATAGAACAACCAATTTTTTGATCATCTCCTTACTAAAGGAAACAATATCCTCCATAATTTTTGAAAAATATATTTTCAAATCTTGGCTGTGAACTATGGCCCTTTCTATTTTCTTCTTTTCCTCTTCTATTACCATAGTAGCTTTAAAATTATTACACTAGACTCTAGTGTAGCCCATATAATCAGAAGTATTCTAAATATAATGGAGGATAATTTGTGTCCATAGATAATCTTGCCTTATATGAAAAAATTATAACTTTTATCTTACTAAGGTTAGGTTAAATGCAAGCATCTATAGGTTTCCATGTACGTAATAAAGTTTCCAAAGTGACATAGGAGGTTGAAAATATTTAATATTTTGGTCTATGTGTAAAATAAATTGAATTACTAAATAAGGGGCACCTTTTTCTACTATTTATAATGATAAAATCATGAAAATACTATTCTTTATTTGGAAACAATGAAGGGAAATAGTCATGGACTCATATTTATTAAATGATAACATAAAAATGGGAAAATATGCCCTTTTGTGCCACAACACTTGTAAAACTTGGAAAAAACTCTCTTTAGGTGGCCTCAGAGGGAATTTTAAGGGTCATATATTGGCCATGTGTTGCATTTATTGAATGCCATGTATAGTGATCATCAATAAGGGAAGTTGGATTTCCAAGAGGTACAATAATTCTATAAAAGGGAGGCTTGCATTGATTGTTCAATGATTCAAAGTTGAGAAGATCATTCATAGTTGAGTTCTTCTCTTCATAGACAAGGAGGTGTTGGATACAATTGTCTGAAGGACATTGTTGGATTAGCTATGTGTTGTCTTTGATGTCACACAAATGTCATATCAATTATCACTCTCAGTATCTACCAAGTTCAGTCGGTCAACTAAGCGGTTCTCAGTATCTACCGAGCTCAGTCGGTCAGCTAGGTGGTTTTTAGTGTCTACCGAGTTCTCTCAGGTGTCTAAAGAAAGCTTGACAGGGTAATAGTGTTCACCGAGCCTCCTCAGTTATCGAAAGAAAATTAGTGGTTACCAAGCTCTCTCGGTCTCCAAAGGATGTTGCAGAATTCAATGTGGTTACCGAGTTCTCTCGGTCACCGAAGGAAATCTTTTCAGGATTAATGTTTACCGAGCATGGTCGGCCCTTTCAAAAAGTTTTTTTATTACAGTTTGTTTATCCCAGCCGACTGTTATAATAATTATTACTGCCGACTTGACAATCTAAATGATTATGAAATGGTATATATATATAGAAGGTCAAGTGGTGAATAAAAGATATACAGCATGCAGAAATCATTTTGAAGAAGTGTGTGTGCAAATTTTGAAGGATGGTCAAATATCCTTGAGGAGCAGCAAAGATTTATTTGATCAGTAAGGATCTAGTGAAATAGAATAGAGATCTATAGTCAGCAATTCAGTTGCAGGTCATTTCATTGTTACTCTCTAGCAATTGTAGCAGTGATATCAAAATCTCTTAACCAAGTTGGTTTAACAACCATTTTGTAAATCCTCTAACAAGGTAACAGTTCTATTGAATTGTTTCAAGACCTCTTACAAGGCCACTCCTAGCAGGGTGATTAAATCCTCTAACAAGGTCACACCTAACAGTGTGTTTTGTAACCTTTTACCGGGTTGGCTTCTAACCGAGCATCACTACAGAAGAGTGAAAAATAGTAACTAGTTACATTGGTGGTTTTTCCCATATTGGGTTTCCACGGTAAATCTGATGTCTCTTGTGTTCATGTTATTTTATTTATTCATGTAAGTTAATCAATGATGAATTCTTAAGAATAGTTTAATTATTACACACTTCAAGGATAAAGTTTTCAGCATTTCTCTATATATTTACCGAGTGGCACAGTAAATAATTTGTTAAGATATTTAAGGGATCAGTGGTAATATTTTTGTGGTTAACTGATTCACGCCCCCCTCTCAGTTACTACATCTATATTTCCAACAATTGGTATCAGAGCTTTTGGTGCTTGCAGGAAGGGTTTCAAGGACCTAAGCTAAAGATCAGGATGTCTTACAAAAGAGAAATTCCAAGGCTTAACAGAAATAAATTTTTAGCATGGCAATGTCTCATGAGACTACATCTGGCTTCCATTGGTGATTCAGGATGCAAATATATTGATCAAGAATATACAATTCCTACTGGTACATTAACTATTGAAGACATTGCAGAGAAGAAGAACCATAACACTATGATGATAGACATTGCATCAACTCTTAGCTATGAAGAATTAAATGAAATTAAAGACTGCACAATTTCTCATGAAATGTGGAACAAGCTGAAGAAAATCTATGGAGGTGATGACAATGTGAAGAGAGCCAAAGCAGAGAGCCTAAGAGGACAGTTTGATCAAATGAAAATGAGAGAAGAAGAAAACATTGCAAAATATGTTGAAAGGATCAAGACAAATGTTAGTGCAATCAGAGCTTCTGGAGGAAAAATTGATGATGAAATGGTTATAAGTAATGTTCTTGGAACATTACTCCCCATTTATGCAATAAGAGTTTTTGCTATTCAAGAAAGAAGATGTGAAGAAAATCACAATATAACTTTGGATGCCTTAGTTGGAAGATTGACAGCCTTTGAACTGGATAACTATGACAACTATGTTCCAACTTCTAAAAATATTGAATCAGCTTTTGAGGCCAAACTTTCACTCAAGAAATGGAAGAAAATCCAATCAGAAAGTGAAGAAGAATCAGAGGAAAGTTCTAATAGCGATCTTGAAGTTATTGAAGCATTACTTGCAAACAAGTATTCAAGAGGTAGAGGAAAATACAAAGGTGAAACTCCCTTAATCAATTTTTCATGTGAAGAAATTGGTCATATTCCAGCTAGGTGTCGAAACAAGAAAAGCAAAGATGAGAAGAAAAATTACAAGTACAATGGCAAGAAAAATTTCAAATCATTCAAGCATAAAGGTAAGAAAACATGTTTTTTAGCTAAAGATTCGAATGATAGTGAAGAAGAAATTGTTTTCATTTCTGTAAAAGATGAATTTGATAATGATGAAGATGAGATGGCACATATCTCTCATATAAGCAAGAATGATACATGGATTATAGACAGTGGATGTTCACATCATATGACTGGTGAAAGGACCAAGTTTGAACACTTTGAAAACTTTGATGGTGGTAATGTAAGGTTTGGAAACAATGAACCCTGTTGTATAAAAGGAAAGGGATGAATCTCATTAACCAAAGAACTTATATGTGATAATGCATATTGGGTCGAAGGACTAAAGCATAATCTTCTAAGTGTAGCATAACTAATCAACATTGGATTCAAGGTTGAATTCATGAATGGAAAAGCAATAGTACTGGATGACAAAGGAAAATTGTTAGGATCAGGCAAACAAACCAAAGGTAACCTGTTTTATCTTGATCTTGGTGATTACTCATGTTTTATTGCTCAAATTGAAGAAAGTTGGTTATGGCACAAAAGGTTATGTCATGTAAATTTTGACAACATGATGAAAATAAGCAAATTCAAGAAAGTAAGAGGTATTCCTACTTTGAAGAAACCTGATGTTGGTCTATGCAAGAATTGTCAAATTGGTAAAATGGGAAAGTCTAGTTTCAAAAGTAAAAACTATCAGTCTGAAGATATTTTGGAAATTGTGCATCTTGATTTATGTGGACCTATTGGAATTGAGAGCTATACCGGAGAAAAATTCTCTATTCTCTTTGTTGATGATTATTCTAGAATGATGACTGTTATGTATTTAAGAGAAAAGTCTAAAGCATTTGAGAAGTTCAAATGGTATTTAGCAAGAGTAGAAAAGGAAACAGGAAAAAGAATAAAATGCTTGAGATCAGACAGAGGTGGTGAATTCATCTCCCATGAATTCAATAATTTCTACATTGAAAGAGGAATCAAAAGAAAGGTATCAGCCCCGAGAACTCCTGAGAAGAATGGAATAGCCGAAAGAAGGAACAGATCTATCATGGACTGTGCAAGGACTCTAATGATTGAAAAGAACATCGCTATGAAATACTGGAAGGAAGCTATTAGCACTGCAGTTCATACCTTGAACTGAGTACAGTTGAGAAAAGACACATTCAAAACTCCATATGAGCTATGGTATGGGTACAAACCAAATGTAAGTTACCTAAAAGTATTTGGTAGTAAATGTTACATCTTAAAAGAATCTAGAAAAGGAAAATTTGATGTAAAAAGTGATGAAGGAATATTTTTGGGATATTCTTGCAAAAGTAAGGCATATAGATCTCTAAATTTGTCTACTCACAAAATCATAGAAAGTGCACATGTGAGAATTGATGACTTTGTAGAAAAGATTGAAGAAGAAAGAAAAAAGGAACTAGAGGACTATAGAAATTTTTTTTACATCGAACCTAATACATTGCCAGACACATGTAAGGAGACTACATCTACCGAGCCAGCCAGTACAGTAACCGAGTCACAAGAAGAAGTTCAGACCGAGTCACAAAGTACCGAGTCTCAGTCTGAAGCTGCCGAGCAAGTATCTACCTAGCTCGAGCAATCTGAACCTGAAGATGAAGAAGATAACAATGTAACTCATTCAGGAAGCAAGGAACCTATATTGGCCAAGTACATCAGAAAGCATCATAAACCAGATCATATTATTGGAAACAAATCAAATGGTACTATGATAAGAAGTAAACTAAAAGGTACATGTTTATTTGCTGATTTTGAACCTAAAAATGTCAAAGATGCATTAGAAAATGAAATTTGGATTGAGGCTATGAATGAAGAAATAGAGAAAATAGAGAAAAATAAGACATGGAATCTTGTACCTAGGCCTAAAGATAAAAATGTAATTGGGACAAAATGGGTATTCAGAAATAAGTTGAATGAAGATGGTCAAGTATCAAGAAACAAAGCAAGATTGGTATGTAAAGGATATTCTCAAGAAGAAGGAATAGATTATGGAGAGACTTTTGCTCCTGTTGCAAGATTAGAAGGTGTGAGGACTTTACTTGCATATGCAGCACATAAAGTATTTAAGGTATATCAGATGGATATCAAATCTTCTTTTCTCAATGGTATTCTTGAGGAAGAAGTCTACATTGAGCAACCTGAAGGTTTTCTTGACCTAGATAAAAATGATATTGTCTGCAAATTACACAAAGCATTATATGGTCTGAAACCAGCTCCTAGAGCATGGTATCAAAGATTACATAACTATCTTACTCAGATTGATTTCAAAAGGGCTAATGACAACAACAATTTATACATTAAAGAAGGATCAGGTAACAAAATTATTTTGGCAGAAATATTTGTGGATGATACTATGTTTACAAGAAATGATGATCAGTGTAAAGAATTTTCAGAGCTTATGAACAAAGAATTTGAAATGTCTATGTTTGGTCAGAAAAAATTCTTTGTTGGACTTCAGATTTAGCAGAACAAAAATAGTATCTACATTACTCAATGTAAATATATCAGGGAAATACTTAAGAAATTTGGTATGGAAGATTCAAAACTAGTTGGTACACCCATGTGTACTGGACTGAAGCTTACCAAAGATGATGATTCAAAAGAAGTAGATCAGACCTTATACAGATCAATAATTGGAAAATTACAGTATGTAGTACACACAAGGCCTGATATTGCCTTAGCAATTGAAATAGTGGCAAGATTCTCGGCTAAACCTAGAGAAAATCACATGATGGAAATCAAAAGAATCTTGAGGTATTTAAGGGGAACTGAAGATTATGGCTTGTTGTATAAATTAGGAGGCAATCTAGATTTAAAAGTGTTTACTGATGCTGATTGGGCAGGAAACATTGATGACAGAAAGAGTACAAGTGGTGGAGCATTCTTTCTTGGCAAGAGGTTAGTATCTTGGACTAGTAAAAAGAAAAACTACACATCCCAATCCATAGCAGAAGTAGAATATGTTGCTGCAACAGTAAACTACTCTAATATTATATGGTTTAAACAGCTTTTGGAAGGCATGAAGGTTGAGATCAAAGAACCAGTTGTTATGTTTTGTGATAATAAAAGTGCAATAAATATTTCAAAGAATCCAGTAATGCATTCCAAAACCAAGCACTTTGCAATTAAACATCACTTTGTCAGAGAATTGGTGTAGGACAAGGAAATCAGATTGGAATATATTCATACAAAAGAACAAATTGCAGATATCTTCACCAAGCCACTACCTAAGGATGCATTCTTGTATCTAAGAGGCAAGTTAGGGGTCACTCCCCTGTCCGAGGTTCACTAAATAAAGTTTTAGTGATGCATCAACCAGAACATGTTGAAGATCAATCAGTTGATGCAGCATAGTCAGGGAATCATTGCATATGAATCAGTACATAAGGTACATTGATATTTACCGAAACTGTGTAAGTTGTCTTTGGCATGTGTTGTCAAAGAGGGAGAGTTTGCTGTCATTTCAAGAAATTTCTAAGAAGAATAATTTGAGAAGTTAAGAGGGAGAGTTCTCAGTCAGAGAAAGAAGTTTGAAGATGATGGGAATCAGAATGAAGCTGAGGATATGTTTCTTACTCTTGGTTTTTCTGTGAAATTTCATTGTGCTATGACATGTTGTGTTGCCATCAATGCCAAAGAGGGAGATTGTTGGATACCATTATCTAAAGGACATTATTGGATTAGCTATGTGTTGTCTTTGATGTCACACAAATGTCATATCAATTATCGCTCTTAGTATCTACCGAGTTCAGTCGGTCAGCTAAGCGGTTCTCAGTATCTACCGATCTTAGTTGGTCAGCTAGGCAATTTTTAGTGTCTACCTAGTTCTCTCAGGTGTCTAAAGGATGATTGACAAGGTAACAGTGTTAACCGAGCCTCCTTGATTATCAAAGGAAAATTAGAGGTTATCAAGCTCTCTCGGTCTCCAAAGGATGTTGCAGAATTCACTGTGATTACCAAGTTCTCTCGGTCACCGAAGGAAATCTTTTCAGCATTAATGTTTACCGAGCATGGTCGGCCCTTTCAAAGAATTTTGTTATTATAGTTTGTTTATCCCAGTCAACTGTTATAATAATTATTATTGCTGACTTGACAATCTAAATGATTATGAAATGGTATATATATATAGAAGGTCAAGTGGTGAATAAAAGATATACAGCATGCAGAAATCATTTTGAAGAAGTGTGTGTGCGAATATTGAAGGATGGTTAGATATCCTTGAGGAGCAGCAAAGATTTATTTGATCAGTAAGGATCTAGTGAAATAGAATAGAGATCTATATTCAGCAATTCAGTTGCAGGTCATTTCATTGTTACTCTCTAGCAATTGTAGCAGTGATATCAAAATCTCTTAACCAAGTTGGTTTAACAACCATTTTGTAAATCCTCTAACAAGGTAACAGTTCTATTGAATTGTTTCAAGACCTCTTACAAGGCCACTCCTAGCAAGGTGATTAAATCCTCTAACAAGGTCACACCTAATAGTGTGTTTTGTAACCTTTTACCGGGTTGGCTTCTAACCGGGCATCACTTCAGAAGAGTGAAAAATAGTAACTAGTTACATTGGTGGTTTTTCCCATATTGGGTTTCCACGGTAAATCTGGTGTCTCTTGTGTTCATGTTATTTTCTTTATTCATGTAAGTTAATTAGTGATGAATGCTTAAGAACAGTTTAATTAGTACACACTTCAAGGATAAAGTTTTCAGCATTTCTCTATATATTTACCGAGTGGCACAGTAAATAATTTGTTAAGATATTTAAGGGATCAGTGGTAATATTTTTGTGGTTAACTGATTCACCCCCCTCTCAGTTACTGCATCTATATTTCCAACAATTGGTATCAGAGCTTTTGGTGCTTGCAGGAAGGGTTTCAAGGACCTAAGCTAAAGATCAGGATGTCTTAAAAAAGAGAAATTCCAAGGTTTAACAGAAATAACTTTTCAGCATGGCAATCTCTCAGGAGACTACATCTGGCTTCCATTGGTGATTCAGGATGAAAATATATTGATCAAGAATATACAATTCCTATTGGCACATTAACTATTGAAGACATTACAGAGAAGAAGAACCATAATACTATGATGATAGACATTGCATCAGCTCTTAGCTATGAAGAATTAAATGAAATCAAAGACTGCACAAATGCTCATGAAATGTGGAACAAGCTGAAGAAAATCTATGGTGGTGATGACAATGTGAAGAGAGCCAAAGCAAAGAGCCTAAGAGGATAGTTTGATCAAATGAAAATGAGAGAAGAAGAAAACATTGCAAAATATGTTGAAAGGATCAAGACAAGTGTTAGTGCAATCAGAGCTTCTGGAGTAAAAATTGATGATGAAAAGGTTATAAGTAAGGTTCTTAGAACATTACTCCCCATTTATGCAATAAGAGTTTCTGCTATTCAAGCAAGAAGATGTGAAGAAAATCACAATATAACTTTGGATGCCTTAGTTGGAAGATTGACAGCCTTTGAACTGGATAACTATGACAACTATGTTCCAACTTCTAAAAATATTGAATCAGCTTTTGAGGCCAAACTTTCACTCAAGAAAGGGAAGAAAATCCAATCAGAAAGTGAAGAAGAATTAGAGGAAACTTCTAATAGGGATCTTGAAGTTATTGAAGCATTACTTGCAAAGAAGTATTCAAGAGGCAGAGGAAAATACAAAGGTAAAACTCCCTTAATCTATTTTTCATGTGAAGAAATTGGTCATATTGCAGCTAGGTGTCCAAACAAGAAAAGAAAAGATAAGAAGAAAAATTACAAGTACAATGGCAAGAAAAATTTCAAATCATTCAAGGATAAAGGTAAGAAAACATGTTTTTTAGCTAAAGATTCGGATGATAGTGAAGAAGAAATTGTTTTCATTTCGGTAAACGATGAATTTGATAATGATGAAGATGAGATGGCACATATCTCTCATATAAGCAAGAATGATACATGGATTATAGACAGTGGATGTTCACATCATATGACTGGTGAAAGGACCAAGTTTGAACACTTTGAAAACTTTGATGGTGGCAATGTAAGGTTTGGAAACAGTGAACCCTGTTGTATAAAAGGAAAGGGATGAATCTCATTAACCAAAGAACTTATATGTGATAATTCATATTGGGTCAAAGTACTAAAGCATAATCTTCTAAGTGTAGCATAGCTAAGAAACATTGGATTCAAGGTGTCATGCCCAGCAAGGGAACCAGGGAAGAGAACAAAGATTCTCTTAACAAAAGAAAACCTAAGTAAAAATTTATGAAAAATTTTGAACTTTGAAAAGAGTTATGTAATCAAAACTTAAACTTAGATTCCTCCTAGGCTCCCTTCTTATTAAATCCATGATTCATTCAAATCCATTAAGTAAACTAACAACAATATTTATTTCTCAAAGCAAACTGCATCATATCTTTAAGAAATACAAAATATTTTCATTTCAACCTTCCATTTAAAAATCATCTATATTCCTAGGTATCCTTTATGAACAATGTAACTTATAAAATTTATCCAACTCATTTGATACATTAAAAATATACTACATTTGGTTTTTCAATAGCTTCACTTAAACAACAATAATGAAAGCATGTTACATAATTTGGAATGTTACAAAAATCCTTTTCTTTTCCAACATACATCTTAAACATAAAGTTCACATTTCCCTTTTCCCTTCTTCCTAAGTCTACCCATTCCAATTACATCATTTTGAAATACATTATTGATTACATTACATTCAACTCCTCATAAGAAGTAACAAGATTTTGCATCATGAAATATAATCACAAGGCCTTCATTCTTCAAAACTGGTACATAAGCAAGCATGAATCTTCAAGCACTGTATCTGCAAAAGATACCTCGATAAAAATGTTTACCACCCAACCACGTGGATACCTATAAGGCCCACTCCCCCATGCTAGGAGATAAACACCAAGGTCCACAAAGAAGGAATAGCTAGGCCAAACCTAGGGTTGGGTAATCTTTCCCAAAATAGCAAATGAAAAGAGAGTCAAAGTATAGATCTTTCCCAAAAGGTTCTAAGGCTTGGGTAGAAACTCTAAGAAAAAACCTAAGTGAGTGTCATCGCATAGCCCTCACTCCTTGGGTTGTCCTGGTACTAGCCACTTCGGGCCCCGGCCCCCAAGTAGGCACATGCGGGATTGAATGCCTTTCGTACAGACAAGTGCCATTCGATCGTACCCTAGCATAGGTACCTTCTCCCACTCCCATCCATAGCCTTTACTAGCACTAATGGAATGGGTGAGGCACATTTAATCTTTTTAATGTTTTAACCCATTCCCATCAGTTTAATTAAATTTTCACTTGTTAAATAACTCTTTAGTCGGTTATCTTGGTTCTAGCCACTTTAGGGCCCCGGCCCCGCACTGAGAGCCACTCACTAGGTGTCTTTAGGTTTTCTACCCTCAAACCACATATCACAATCACATCATGCACATAGTAAAAGCATATTATAAACACATTTGAGAACTACTACAAAGAATTGAAAATAATAGGATAGTTATGTATATTTAGAGAAATTAGGTACGTTAAGAATGTTTAGAATGCCTTGACTCTAAACCCTAAACTGCTACTTACAAACATTCTATCTCAATAAAGACATCTAAATGTACTGAACACAACCTCCACTAAACAAAGAATGAACAATCTTCAGGTTTATACAATATTTCTTTCTAAACCTAAAACTTGGCTAATCCTGAAAGTTGACTAAGTCTGATTTAATTAAAAATCTAAAATTTAAAAGTTACAACTTAACTCCTAGGAACCTGAAACCTATTCCAATGGATTCAAAGGGTACCTAATCCCTTTATACAAGTATAACTTAAAGTATTAGAAATTAAAGTACATAATTTTTGTATAAAGTCTGAATCCTATTTTCCTCAGTTTATTCTACCTCTATCGGTTTATACTGGACTGGTCGGTTGACACAGTATTGCTCGGTTGACACACTACCGACCTGGCTCGGTTAACACTAAATCGACCTGGCTCGGTTAGCACACTACCGACCTAGCTCAGTTAACAAACTACTGACCTAACTCGGTTGACACATTACCGACCTAACTTGGTTAACACATTACCGACCTAACTCGGTTGACACATTACCAACCTAACTCGGTTGACACATTACCGACCTAACTCGGTTAACACACTACCGACCTAGCTTGGTTAACACACTGAACCGACTGGAACTGCAGAGAACGACTGTCAACTTTGTCTTGCGAGTAAAATTGGGTGTTATGGGGACTAAGGTTGCCTAATATGAGCACGACCCATTTGAGATCTCCCAGTTTCCCTTTAGAAACAGCCCATCAATCCTCCCTATCTATCTAACAAATATATTCTAGATCTGGGAAAAGAAAGGTGGCACATAAATAGACATGAAACAGTAAGGTTGCAACAAAAGTTCTAAAATCTGGAAACATTCATAATACATCCAATGATAGTAAAATACACTATCCTACAAGATCAAAACCACTTCTACCCTCCCAGGGAGGTTTCACCACAGTGAACATACAAACATTCGTAAAATAACTTTCCACAAACACATTTCAAATACATAGAAAATAAAACATATATATATAGTTTTCGATTCTAAACAAAAAGGTAAACAATCATAATCTCATCGAGTAATAGATCATTCATATACACAAGATAATAATACTACAATAATGCATATATATATTTTGCAACCATAGTACGATATACATAAACTTTTCAAGAAATCTAGATTTTACATTCATGCTACAAAATAAATCTACTTCTCAGGATGGATTCCAACCTAGAGTCCTGTGAAGACCAGTTGGAGAAGAAGGAAGATCAAACCCTTTCCAATGTTTCCAACACTCCTTTGAATCCCTTTTCTTGCAATCTTCCAGCCTCTTCCCGTAACAATCCAAATGCCAAACTCACAGGATAAATTTTCTACAACAATAATAATAATCCTCTTCTCCCAATCAACTCTTCTCCCAACTCCTTTTACACAGGAAATATTTCCTATAAATAGAATGGAGGAGGTGGTTGCACAGGTAATCCAACCGGTGCAACCATCTCAACTATCCATCCGTTAAAGAGATGGTTTTGAAAACTCATTCCCGAAAAGGGATAAATAAACTATAATCTAAGTCCCTAAATTTAAGGATATTAAAATAAATATTATAATCTTAAAACAATTTATTAAATTATTTAACTATGGTAATAGGATAATCCTATTTACCATACCGCTGATTGATCTAATTATTTATTAATATAATAAATAATTACATGGTAATAATTATATATAAATATATGTATGCATATGCATATGTGTGAACCCATATGCCTATGTGTACATATATTATTATTATTATAAATATTATTACAAGCATAATATTATTATTATAAAACATATTATTATTTTTTTATTGCTATAGACTCTTTGTCGTTATTAGTATTATAAAATAATACCATAAATAAGGTACATTATTATTAATGTTACACATTAGAATAACATTATTATAAACTGTATTGTTTATTTATACCTTAATCCCCATTCTAAAATATATATGTATATATTAAGTAGCCACTAACATAGGTTAGAATTTTACCACTACTATTTAAAACCCTTTTTTTTTTATTAATATTTCCTTAGACATTAAAATACCATAAAATTAATCCTTATCATGGGTATTAAAACCACATGATTTAATTGCACTCAAAATCGCTCCTAATGAGATACGCTACTAAATCATACCCTCAAATGAACAATAATCTACATCCATGATCTACTAACAGAATTGAACATATCACGAAGGCAAGAACTAGCTACAAGATCCACAATTCCATCAACTACAAAACCACATAAGACATTTACACAAGGGACTGACTCGACACTTCCCACCTAAGGATAAAAGGATCAAAGGTGAAGTTTCTTCCTGTGGACCTGGTGATACCTCCGTAACAACAACAATGATCGAGGATTTTGAGGGATCGCTCAGACCTGTGAAGCCAGGTGGAGACGACACCCGGTACCTACAATCCTGCATCACCAAGAAGAGATACATATATATACATATGGAGATACAAATCAGATATATGCAAGCAGATGACCAGGATCGATACATTGTGTGGACCTCAACTAAGTGAGTAACTATGACTTCATCCTGGAGTCATGAAAAACACATCAGACACATCCATGAAACATAAAACAACATGATAGTGGTTAGATTCAAATAATTGGGTTAGTAACTCATTGCTAACCATAATTGGGTTAGATTACTAACCATAATTGGGTTAGATTGCTTTTCCTGAGCAATCTGAACCTGAAGATGAAGAAGATAACAATGTAACTCATTTAGGAAGCAAGGAACCTGTATTAGCCAAGTACGTTAGAAAGCATCATAAACTAGATCATATTATTGGAAATAAATCAGATGGTACTATGACAAGAAGTAAACTAAAAGGTACATGTTTATTTGCTGATTTTGAACCTAAAAATGTCAAAGATGCATTAGAAAATGAAAGTTGGATTGAGGCTATGAATGAAGAAATAGAGCAAATAGAGAAAAATAAGACATGGAATCTTGTACCTAGGCCTAAATATAAAAATGTAATTGGGACAAAATGGGTATTCAGAAATAAGTTGAATGAAGATGGTCAAGTATCAAGAAACAAAGCAAGATTGGTATGTAAAGGATATTCTCAAGAAGAAGGAATAGATTATGGAGAAACTTTTGCTCCTGTTGCAAGATTAGAAGGTGTGAGGACTTTACTTGCATATGCAGCACATAAAGTATTTAAGGTATATCAGATGGATATCAAATCTTCTTTTCTCAATGGTATTCTTGAGGAAGAAGTCTACATTGAGCAACCTGAAGATTTTATTGATCCAGACAAAAGGGATATGGTCTGCAAATTACACAAAGCATTGTATGGTCTGAAACAAGCTCCTAGAGCATGGTATGAAAGATTACATAACTATCTTACTCAAATTGATTTCAAAAGGGCTAATGACAACAACAATTTATACATCAAAGAAGGATTAGATAACAAAATTGTTTTGGCAAAAATATTTGTGGATGATACTGTGTTTACAGGAAATGATGATCAGTGCAAAGAATTTTCAGAGCTTATGAACAAAGAATTTGAAATGTCTATGTTTGGTCAGCAAAAATTCTTAGTTGGACTTCAAATTTAGCAGAACAAAAATAGTATCTACATTACTCAATCTAAATATATCAGGGAAATACTTAAGAAATTTGGTATGGAAGATTCAAAACTAGTTGGTACACCCATGTGTACTGGACTGAAGCTTACCAAAGATGATCATTCAAAAGAAGTAGATCAGACCTTATACAAATCAATAATTGGAAAATTAAAGTATGTAGTACACACAAGGCCTGATATTGTCCTAGCAGTTGGAATAGTGGCAAGATTCTCGGCTAAACCCAGAGAAAATCACATGATGGCAATCAAAAGAATCTTGAGGTATTTAAGGGGAACTGAAGATTATGGCTTGTTGTATAAATTTGGAGGCAATATAGATTTAAAAGTGTTTACTGATGTTGATTGGGTAGGAAACATTGATGACAAAAAGAGTACAAGTGGTGGAGCATTCTTTCTTGGCAATAGGTTAGTATCTTGGACTAGTAAAAAGCAAAATTGCACATTCCAATCCATAGTAGAAGTAGAATATGTTGCTACAGTAGTAAACTACTCTAATATTATATGGTTTAAATAGCTTTTGGAAGGCATGAAGGTTGAGATCAAAGAACCAGTTGTTATGTTTTGTGATAATACAAGGGCAATAAATATTTCAAAGAATCCAGTAATGCATTCCAAAACCAAGCACATTGCAATTAAATATCACTTTGTCAAAGAATTGGTGCAGGACAAGGAAATCAGATTGGAATATATTCATACAAAAGAACAAATTGCAGATATCTTCACCAAGCCACTACCTAAGGATGCATTCTTGTATCTAAGAGGCAAGTTAGGGGTCACTCCCCTGTCTGAGGTTCACTAAATAAAGTTTTAGTGATGCATCAACCAGAACATGTTGAAGATCAATCAGTTGATGTAGCATAGTCAGGGAATCATTGCATATGAATCAGTACATAAGGTACATTGATATTTACCGAAACTGTGTAAGTTGTCTTTGGCATGTGTTGTCAAAGAGGGAGAGTTTTCTGTCATTTCAAGAAATTTCTAAGAAGAATAATTTGAGAAGTTAAGAGGGAGAGTTCTCAGTCAGAGAAAGAAGTTTAAAGATGATGGGAATCAAAATGAAGCTGAGGATATGTTTCTTACTCTTGGTTTCTCTATGAAATTTCATTGTGCTATAACATGTTGTGTTGCCATCAATGCCAAAGAGGGAGATTGTTGGATACCATTGTCTGAAGGAAATTGTTGGATTAGATATGTGTTGTCTTTGATGTCACACACATGTCATATCAATTTTTTCCCTCAGTATCTACCGAGTTTAGTAGGTCAGCTAAGCAGTTCTCAGTATCTACCGAGATCAGTTGGTTAGCTAGGTGGTTTTTAGTGTCTACCGAGTTCTCTCAGGTGTCTAAAGGAAGCTTGACAGTGTAATAGTGTTAACCAAGCCTCTTCAGTTATCAAAGGAAAATTAGTGGTTACCGAGCTCTCTTGGTCTCCAAAGGATGTTGCAGAATTTGCTATGGTTATCGAGTTCTCTCGGTCACCGAAGGAAATCTTTTCAGGATTAATGTTTACCAAGCATGGTCGGCCCTTTCAAAGAATTTTGTTATTATAGTTTTTTTATCCCAACTGACTATTATAATAATTATTAGTGCCGACTTGACAATCTAAATGATTATGAAATGGTATATATATATAGAAGGTCAAGTGGTGAATAAAAGATATACAGCATGCATAAATCATTTTGAAGAAGTGTGTGTGTGAATTTTGAAGCATGGTCAGATATCCTTGAGGAGCAGCAAAGATTTATTTGAACAATAAGGATCTAGTGAAACAGAACAGAGATCTATATTTAGCAATTCAGTTGCAGGTCATTTCATTGTTACTCTCTAGCAATTATGGCAGTGATATCAAAATCTCTTAACCGAGTTAGTTTAACAAGCATTTTGTAAATCCTCTAACAAGGTAACAGTTCTATTGAATTGTTTCAAGACCTCTTACAAGGCCACTCCTAGCAGGGTGATTAAATCCTCTAACAAGGTCACACCTAATAGTGTGTTTTGTAACCTTTTACCAGGTTGGCTTCTAACCGGGCATCACTTCAAAAGAGTGAAAAACATTAAGTAGTTACATTGCTGATTTTTCCCATATTGGGTTTCCACGGTAAAACTGGTGTCTCTTGTGTTCATGTTATTTTCTTTATTCATGTAAGTTAATCAGTGATGAATGCTTAAGAACAGTTTAATTATTACACACTTCAAGTATCAAGTTTTCAGCATTTCTCTGTATATTTACTGAGTGGCACGGTAAATAATTTGTTAAGATATTTAAGGGATTAGTGGTAATATTTTTGTGGTTAACTGATTCACCCCCCCCTCTCAGTTACTGCATCTATATTTCAATGATTCAAGTAAGAGAGAATATAATTATTTTGTGTTTATTTGCAATGCTCAAAGTAAGAGAGAATATAATTATTTGATAACTACCTTTGGACAATGATTATCTAGGATTATACCTAGGAATATTTCATCATTAATCATGAACAATAGTATTGATATTTATTACTTTTTCTATTGTAATTAATTCATTTAACTTAGGTAATAATACCTACAAACTGTGTGTGATAAACATACTTTAGATGTAGGGAGGGAAGTTGTGAATCAATATAACACAAATATTGAACAAATAACTTTATTAAGAACTTCCAATAATAATAAGAAAATATAAAACATAACGAATAACACAAAAACATAAAGAATTATTCATCTAAAGCCTAACCTAGGAAAAAACCATGTGATTACTTTCCCATTAAAATAATTCACTAAAGCATATAATTTTATTAAAAAATATTAGGATCTCACTTCTCTAGAATATAAAACATAACGAATAACACAAAAACATAAAGAATTATTTATCTAAAGCCTAACCTAGGAAAAAACCATGTGATTACTTTCCCATTAAAATAATTCACTAAAGCATATAATTTTATTAAAAAATATTAGGATCTCACTTCTCTAGAATATGAATCAGACACTCACTACCAATACAAAAAAGAATCTACATAAAAAAGAAGGCACATTTCCTTTTATTACAACTAGGATCTGACTGCTCCAAACTTGAATATAGAGGCTCACTTCCAATGTATAAAGATACAATAAAAATCTTCAAGTACCCAAGAATCAGTGCCTTAAAGTACTTAAAAATCTTCAAAGTAGATGAAAACATATTCTCCTAGTGATGCAGCTGATTTGCATAACACTGTCCACACTAGAAGCAAACTCTTCTTTGTTGAATTGGTTGAAACACTTCACACACTTTGCATCTTACAATTTTATTTTTCTTAAGGACAAACAATCCTTACATACATGATAGATCATTGGAGATGACAACAAGGTTCAAAAAACCCAAAAAATATTACAAATGAGTTCCATGCAGAGCAAGGAAATAGATAAATAAAAATAGGATCAATGTTAAAATAGTCCTAACCTAGGACCCAAATAAACAAGTGATAATTATTAAATACATAGGTCCCCTATATAATCAAACTGTCTGAATAATTTGTTAGGATTATGTATAAAACCAAAACATAAATCTAATATCTTAACAATCAATAAATATAGCACATTGAACTAAATCTGAAATCATGATCCATCCAAGAGGGAGATAGATAAAAAACACAATACACATTTCCAAAATCCAAATCCATAGTAAGTAAAAAAAATCTACCAAAGATAATTTAAATATGTAGAAGAAAACTTCCAACTTCCTAGCTATAACTGGACCTCCACATGCTATGAAGAGATATATATATGCCACATCATTAGATGAAAAACATATACCTAGATTAGGAAAAGTTAAAATAACTGCAACACTTGATGGTATAGTCTCTAGAAGACTAGGAGTACATTCCTGATCATTGGAGAAAGTCATAATTTTAGATACTACCTCTTCTATTAATCAACAATACTTATTAACATACAAGAGAACATCATCTTTAAAAAAACTAATTTCTTAATGAGAAAACTAGTTCCATAGACTCATCCTATCCTTAATCTAATCAAAGAATATTCCATAGCTAATAACACTGTTGTATTAACTATTTCTCCAATCCATATTTGAAAAAAACCTAGCATGACCAATCTTTGACATAAATAAACAAAAAATGCACTATTTACATAACAAAATAGTCATATTTTCAAACCAAAAATTACAAGCCTTGCCTCTCAAATATCCTTCACTCCTTATTATCATGCTTAGAAGATACCCAACATCCAACCTTGAGGGGATAACTAGACTCATATAAAAACTATCAATCAGACCGTATACAATCTAAGTCATTTAAGAAAAGAGGAAATTGTTGGAAACTACAATTGAAGCAATTCTTGTGTTGCCATTGATGTCAAACCTTAACTAGTAAGACTGTTGCTACTTAGGAAAGTAATATATCTATTGTATTGTTGTGAAGAAGGGAAAGAAAGGATGGTAACAATAGCACCTAAGGAAAGGTTAAGTTATCTTGATAATAAAAAGTGTACTTGACTATGTTATACAATAATGAGACAATGTATTGTTTATCTTAGTAAGATTGAAGACTAAACTAGTAGGCTTGACCAAGAAAAAATGGAGAAATCATGTTTAAACCGAGTGATGTTAGTGTCGACCAAGTTAGTATATGTCAAGAAAAATTTTAGTGTCGACTGAACATCAATTAATTGCTGAGAAAGATAGTATAAGCCGAGGAAACATTTTCAATAATGACCCATCTTTCTACATGAAGATCGAGTAGTTGATCATAGGATTGACCGAGCATCAACATTTTTATATTTGAAGAGAATTCAGATTTGGAGTTGACATTGTTGAATTCTTGGATTATGTGAAACATGTTGACTTTATTTATTGATTGTTTGAAAGCATTGAATGCACTAAAAAATGTTTTATTGTAAATCCTTAAGAGATTTGAGATGTTTCTAGAAAAGGAGCCGAAGAACATAAAGTGGGTAGATTCAATGAATCTGACATAACCGTAAGATCTACGAAGGAGATTGAGCAGAAAAAGATGAGTTAACCTAATTGAGGAAGTATTAAGGGAACCTAAGCATTAGATATGTGTGTGCTTGGGTGAAAAGAGGATGCTAGAAGATCAGTAGATTTTATTGACTGTAAAAGCAAAAAGGCTGAAGGAGAATTGTGGTGATTTCTTGAAGAAAAGTTCCGAGCAAATCAGAGATAGAAATGGCAAAGTTTCAAAGTTAGTAAACTAGCATTTGTGTACGGAATTGGATCTGATATTTGCAATGTGAGTTGTGTGTTTTTCAGATCAATACTGTTGCTACTTTCTAACCATTGTAACAGTCAAAATCCTTTTAATAGAGGTTGACCTAATAGCCATATGTATAAATCCTTTGAACAAGGTTGCATTCTAATGGAGTGTATGTAAGTCCTATAACAAGGCTCACTTTTAACAGGGTGATTGAAATCCTTTAATCGGGTCACACCTAACCATGTGTATTGTAACCTTTGACAGGGTTGGCTTTTAACTAAGCTCACTTCAGAAGAGTGAAAATAATAGTAGCATGTTACAAAGTGGTTTTTCCCCGATTGGGTTTCCACTATAAATCCTAGTGTCAATGCTTGTGTGAATGTTTTGGTTTGAACATTTCTATGTTTTACTAGTTAGATATAGCTGGGTAGTGGACTGTAATGTTATTTTGTAGATTCCAATCACCAAACCATGAATTTTGTAGATTCCCCATGATGAGTATTTGGCCATGTAACAAAAATTTAGTCTCCTCTAATTCATTAATAGAGAACATAAAAATACAAGCTCCTCCAATCCTTTTTTCATATTCTTCCTTGTAAGTCTTAAGCCTTTGGTTTATCTTTCCAATTTCAACTCCAAAATAAGTCACATTCCCATGACTAGGATCAAAATTTAGTGAAACAAATCAATCTTTTTCCTTTCAATTTCCTTGAAGAAGTTAGAAAAATAAAAAATAGACTTCATAATCTTACCACATTCTTGTTGTGCATACTTCACCTGGTTGACAACCAATTCAAGAGTGTTCTTGTCTTTGGCAATGGCCTATACTAGCTTGTTTGATCTCTTCTTTACATATTTATTTTATGCTCTCGTAGTAGAAGCATCTTCAAAAAATTTAATCTCTTCACCGGTCATAGTGACTAAATGTGACAATTGATCCACTCGAGTGGCCTTGTCATCATATGTAACTTTAGGCATCAAAGAAACCTGTGCTTCTTCCTTTATCTTATCCATCCTATCTTTAGGCTTGATTTCCATTTCAAATTTAATCACTTCTTTGGGTCTCATAGTGCTTAAGTCTATTTGTCCCTTAATTGGTATATAATCATTATCAATAAATATCATTGACTTATATTTCTTCTTCATAGTGGTATTTACTTATTTCTCTTTCTCTTCTGTCATGCCCAGGTTTTTATTGGACATGAACACAATTTTTTTTTTATTTGAAATGTTTTTAGTTAAACTCACTAAGTCTCTTTACTCTTCCATACAAATGTTACAACAGCAATATACATGACTAAAATCTTCTTTATTTTTAAGTTAGAGTACATGCATGGATAGGTTTTCTTAAAAGATATTAATCATAAGGAAAAATTACAACTACAACAAAAGTGAAAACATCCATACAATGCCTTTTTTTTTTAAAGGACTATAATATATATATTTTGTTAAAGATGCAAAAATGGGAAAACACATCATTTCTTCCACACAATCACATTTCTTCAAGAGGGATTGCATCACATGGGATTTTCACAATTTCTAGCATGCCTTCAAGACATTAAGACACCAAAACCTGCATATCCAAAAGAAATTAGCATAACCATGGGTGCTCTCCACCCTACCATATGGCATCATGAGGCCTTTTGTATGCCCTAGCCAACCCCCGAGCCCGGGGAACCATGCTAAGGTAAGAAACATACATAGGACATAGGGCACATACACTCAAATATATATATTTCATCACATATGAATACACAACAACTTACGCAAAACATATTTCACCACAACCATCTTCACAAGATCACAAAACACTACATGGGGAAGGAAAAAGCTGTCAACCCATGAACATACACAAACACATATTTATGAAAATGAACATATTTAGAGCACCAACCTCTCCTCCAAGCCCGCATAAAATGAAGCTCTTTCCTCCCTCTCTCTCTAGCCATTCCTCCTACTTAGTTTCCAAACTTTTTGTCTCCAAAGATGGAGAGTGGGTGAACAACCCCCAAAGTTTCCCCATACTCTCCTCTAATGTGGTCTCCCCTCACAAACCCCAAAAATTCCTAGGGAAAGAGGCCCTATCCTATTGGCTGACCTTCCCAAGAAAATCCTCTTTCCCCAAATTCGTCACACTCTTCCCAAGCATTTTTGGAAGGTGAAAAATCAGTTTGAAAGGCTCAAGGTGGCCTAGAAATACCCCCAACCTCATAGTACACCTTTGGGACAAGTAAAATCTAGCCTAAACTACTCCCTAGGGTCAATTTTAACCCTCCAAAATCCCACTACAAGGTGACTCACGAAAATGAGTGATGGGACTACTCACAAGACATCCAAACCAAGGAAACTCACCTAGGGATTCTTAAAGGTCACTCATGGTTACAATAACTCAACCCCAAACCACATTAACATGCCATGTCACATCACTAGTGCCAAGTGACACCACACAAAGAGTACATCACAATACAACACTTGGCATGCCAACAAGGATATAAGATATAACATCACAAATGATTTACAAAACATAAATAACAATTTAAACACTTTTACATTCAAGGTTATTCCCTTCTTAGGGTTGACCTTGGTTCCACAAGGGTTCTTACAACAATTCCTTAGCAATGGTTCTCCGCAGTGTCCATGGTTACCCACCTGCACACTTGTAAAAGTATCCATAGTCCAATATAGGTTATACATGTAATCCAATAAAAACATCATATAAATCAACCTCTAAATTTAGAGAAAATAGATCAACATATTGCAACATCTCATAATAACCTTCACATATTTAAATCCACATCTTCCATATTTGAAATAGATCAATCATCATGTATCTAGTAATTAAACATATATCCTATCTCATTACATTAGTCAGATCCACATAATCCATATTACTTATTATATCCTCTATCCTTAATGCACAACATAATTCATCAATTTTTTTTTAAAATTTACCGCAAATCAAGTCACATATATCAGAATATGATTTGGGTTCTCGATTTTATATATCTTTTCATTTAAATCATAACCAGAGGTAAGTAAAACATAACCCAATATTATTTGATATCAACACACTTAAGACTTTCATACAAACATGCAAAAATGTATCCTATTACAATAACATTATCTAAGTTTAACACAAGGTACACAACTAAAATATTCTATCCAAGAATACACTAATCTAGCTTATACCAAGATGGTCCTTGGACTATGTTAATCATCGATCCTAATATCAAATTACTATTATACTACTATGCAATTCCCACATAATGAAATCTGTCATAGGTTCTTCTTCTATTAAGTCAGAGTATAATTCAAGAAGACAAGACACAAGGATGGTCATCTCATAGCTATATTTGATTCATCCAATATTTAATTGCGTGGTCCTATTAGATCTTTAAATTTTTACAATCTCACTAATTCATAAACGAATCCAATTGATTACTTGTGTATCCATGTTCAACTAAATAGGTTTATTCACATCCTTAAGATTATCTTAATCTTGTTTGTGTTAGTGTACTCAAACCATTAGCACTATATTGTCGTACAATCAATTATTTTCCATTGTTTTGATGACTATATAGCATTTCTAGAAATCATTATATTTACCTACTAACTTCATACATCCAACATGCCTTACTTTCATATATTTAGTATGTGGTGGTTTACATAATCATTTTTTTTTACATGAATTATCAACAAGAATCATCTACGAATCATGCATCATCCCATCCCGAGTCAAATCGTCATAACATATAACAGTGCCAAGTAACTTATAGATTCTATTAGGTTGTTCTTTTCTACACACTTGTTTAGTTACCATTGATCATTTTTTTACTTTAAAATGGGTCTTAAAACTATGTATGCCAAATTGCCAAATTCTATTATTCATTAGGGAATATTCTAATCCTCTAAGGCTTCCTGATTATAATTTAGATGTTTGTGTCAACATTTTCCAAGCATCCTAGAATATCATTAATACTATCATGTAAATGCTTGTAAACATCTTCATGATCTAATACTATGATAGTTTTCCAAAAGTAATATTACTTCAAAACCGTCTTAAATTACATATTCCATGAATTTACTTGAAAATGAAATCTATTTAATTAAGATGACAATTATAGCTAAGATTCCTAAGAATTCCATATGCAATCTAAGAAGATTTTTTTTGCAAGAAATATTAATGTTGCTTACCGAAGTGCTTCTTACCAAGATGAGAAATAGAAGGGTCCTACATCTTCTTGGTTAGTTGCACCTATGTTCTCCATTTCTAGTACTTCTTTTTGTCGATCATCTATAGGTGTTTTTACTGTTGCATCACTAGTTTTATTCTAATCAATACCCATATTTAACAAAATCAGATTTCCACAATCCATTATGATACAATATTATTTTCTAGATTTGGTTGTGTATATTTTTTAGCATTGACATTTCAGATCACAGTCCATGATCCATCATCAGGAAGAGAGAGTGTGGGAATGGAAAATAAAAATATGCAGGCTTTGCCTCTCACAAGAGACATAAGAAGAGTTGGGAATGGAACAAAACGGAAACCAAAGAAGAGAAGAAAAGAAAAAAGACAAAAACCTACCCAAAAAAGGAAAAGAAACTAGAAAAGAGCAAGCAAAAAGACAAGACATTACGAAGAAGTAAACAATCAAAAAGTAAGCAAAAAAAAATAAAAAATGAAAAAGTTAATAAAACAAATGCAAATAATGATGCAGGAGCATCCTGGGTGTAAGAGCAATCTTGCATCACCCAAAAATATTTCTATTTTTGTATTCAATAAGGGCTATTTTGTGCAGAGCTGCTATCTATGGAAAGTTACTATTTTTGGTAATTTTTGTATGTGCTCAGAATGATCTGATTTCTTTCTTGGAGGTTCATTTTGGTCATATAAGTCTGCCAGTAAAGTTTCATTGCCAGATCAAGTGTATATTGGAAGATATGGAAGATTTTTGGTATTGGCAGCAGGGTACAGAAACTTTGAACTTAATTTTGAAGGCTTTAGAGGCCCCGGATGAGGTCAAAAATTTGGGTGATGGGTGCTTGCGTTGGTCAAGCCTGTAGAGCACTTCGTGGCATTTCTGAAATGGGGTTATAATAGCCGAGCGGGTCAACTGGTGATGACTTATGGTCTTCGGAAGTTGGGCCACCTGAAATGGCGAATAATAATTTTCTTCAAAATTTCTGTTCGGGTTTCAAAGGTTATCTTGAGCCGACTATGATATAATGAAATGTAAAATAAAATAATTCAAAGTTTGGTCGGCCTTATTGGCTAAAATTCTGGAACCTTCCCAGGCGATGGAAAATTGCCTATATAAGGAAGGCTGTATTATTGTCTTAGGCAGTTCAGAATAGTTCTGGGTAGTAGATCTGGGTATTGATTCGAGGCTTTGTCCTAAAGAATATTGTGAGGGAATGCCCATGTGGCTTTGCATATTGTAATTCTGAAAGTTTGTAATTCCACATTTGTGGAGATAATAAGAAGCCAATTTTCTATTCTTGCATATTATTATTGTTGTTTCTCTATTTCTATTATGTGTTTGTGGTATTAAGGGGAGCACCCTTCATCAAGTGGTATCAGAGCAGGTTTTCTTGAGTGTGTAAACAGATCGCCGACTGTGAGGCAGTTTGCACCAGGACCATGGCTAGGGTTTCAGCGCGCATCGTGAAAATGCCTCCATGAAGGGAACGTGGCGGAAGAGCTGGTGTTGTAACACCTGAGGTTAGAGAGCTGCAGAGACAAGTGCGAGCATTGCAAGAAGAGATTCGCAGAGGAATGAATATTAATGTCAGAGATGAAAGCGAGGATGAAGCCGAAGAAGAATATCAAGAAGGAGAAGTCAAAATTGTGAACCAGGAGGAAGAAAGACTTTTTCGGGCCATTTCTAAGATTGGGAAAAGACCTAAGATTGAGGTTCCTACATTTTCTGGAAATCTTAACCCAGAGGAATTGATCGACTGGATCAATGAATGTGAGGAGTATTTTGAGTATGAAGATGTTGAGGATCCTGATAGGGTCAAATTTGCGAAGGCCAGACTGAAAGGTCATGCGAAGATCTGGTGGCAAGAAATTCAATTGGAGCGAAATAGAAGAGGGAAAGATAAAATCACAAGATGGGATCGGATGGTGGAAAAATTGAAGTGACAGTTCATTCCTGTTGATTATGAGCTTGACCTACTGAAGAAAATGCAAAGTTTGAAGCAAGCAGGAAAATCTATTCAGGAGTATACAGAGGATTTCTATCGACTCCTCATCAGAACAGGCCATGCCGAAGCTGATAAGGAGAAAGTTTCCCGATACCTTAATGGGTTAAGGCCAAGCATTCAGGGGGAGTTGAATCTGGTTTGAATGAACAGTATTGAGGAGGCATACCAATTTTCCCTAAAAGTAGAGGAAAAGTTGAACAAGAAGTTTGAGAGCAGACAAAACGGAAGAGGTCGCGGTGGATGATCTGGTGGACGGTCATATGGTGGTCGAAATGAGGATTCGAAAAAGAAGGATGAGGCCAGTAGTAGTCAGAATCAGCGAGGAAATAATTTCAATCACTTCCAGGATAAGAATAATAGAGATCAGAGAGGAAGAGGACAAGGATCTGGAAGAGGTGGCTTCCGTGGAACATGTTTTCACTATGGAGAAGAAGGTCATAGGGCATTTGAATGTCCTCAGCGGCAAGGCAGAACAGACAGGAGAAATGAAGGCCAGGCCAGAGTTGCACATGTAGATGAAGATGCCAGATCATCAAATTATGAAGATGCTGAAAGAGGAGAAACGTTGATTAACAGAAGAGTCCTGTTGAGTGATGAGAATGAACCTGAGCAAAGGAGGAGCCTGTTTCGCACCAGGTGCAAGTGTGAAGGTAAATGTTGTGATGTGATTATTGATAGTGGAAGCACTGACAATTTGGTGTCAGAAGAGATGGTGACAAAGTTGAAGCTCAAGAGACAGAAACACCCACATCCATATCGGATTGCCTGGGTACAAGATGACCACAAGGTCATGGTCAGTGAACACTGCCTGGTAAATTTCAAGATCGGCGGGTACCAAGATGAGGTACTATGTGATATCATCTCTATGGATGCATGTCATATGTTGTTAGGTAGACCGTGGCAGTTTGACAGATGTGCTGTACATGATGGTCGTGCGAATACCTATTCCCTGACAAAGGATGGAGTGCGACATAAGCTAAAACCATTGAAGGAGACTGAAGAAAAGGTATGTGGTAATGCAAGGATAACTTTTGTTGATGGAAGAAATTTCCTAGATGGTATGAGGCATGAGCATGTATGTTTTGCTTTAATTCCAAAAGCTGGTAAAGAGGAAGTAGAAGATGTTCCTGTAGAAGTTGCAGATTTGTTGAATGAGTTTCAGGATATTGTATCCGATAACGTGCCTGATGGATTACCACCAGTCAAGAAGATTAGTCATCAGATGGATTTGATCCCAGGAGCGAGTTTGCCGAATAAGGCAGCACACAGAATGACACCTGCAGAAAGTGAGGAGTTGAACAGACAAGTACATGAGCTGTTAAAGAAAGGATTGATCCATGAGAGTCTGAGTCCCTGTGCTGTACCAGCAGTATTAGCACCAAAGAAGAATGGAGAATGGAGGATGTGTACAGATTCCAGGGCAATAAACAAGATCACAATCAAGTACAGGTTTCCATTGCCATGAATGGATGATATTATGGACTGTTTGAGTGGAGCTGTGTATTTTTCAAAGATAGATCTAAAAAGTGGATATCATCAGATTCAGATCAGAGAATGAGATGAATGGAAGACTGCCTTCAAGACAAAGGCAGGACTGTATGAGTGGTTAGTCATGCCTTTTGGGCTAACCAATGCACCGAGTACTTTCATGCGGCTCATGAACGAGGTTCTGAAAGAATTTCTGGGTAAGTTTTTCATTGTTTACCTAGATGATATTTTGATCTTTAGTAAGACATTGGAGGAGCATATGATGTATATTCGTATGGTATTTGAGAAGTTGAGAAAAGAGAAATTGTTGATTAATTTGAAGAAGTGCAGTTTTGTGAAGAAAGAGTTAGTGTATTTGGGGTTTGTAGTTTCAGGAGAAGGTCTAAAAATGGACCCAGAGAAGGTACAGGCTATCCTTGAATGGCCTACTCCAAGGAGTGCTACTGAGGTAAGATCTTTTCATGGTTTGGCTAGCTTTTACAGAAAGTTTATCCGAAATTTTAGCAGTATTTGTGGACCCTTGACTGAACAATGAGAGGGGATAGAAAAGAGTTTAAGTGGACTACTGGGGAAGAAAAGAGTTTTCAATTATTGAAACAAAAAGTTATAGAACAACCTGTTTTAGCACTTCCAGATTTTAATAAGGTGTTTCAAGTAGATTGTGATGCTAGTGGTACTGCAATAGGAGCTGTTATGAGCCAAGAAGGTAAACCTGTTGCTTATTTCAGTGAGAAGTTAAATGATGCCAAGAGGAAGTATTCTGTTTATGATCAGGAATTTTATGCTATAGTTCAGGCATTAAAGAAGTGGAGACATTATCTGCTTCCTAAAGAGTTTGTTTTGTATACTGATCATCAAGCTTTGCAATATTTGAATAGTCAAGGAAAGTTGAATCAGAGGCATTTGAAATGGGTTGAGTTTTTGCAGAGTTATACATTTGTTTTGAAACACAGGAGTGGAAAGTCTAATAGGGTTGCAGATGCTCTTAGCAGAAGGCAACTATTGCTGACAGAAATGCAGATTGAAGTGGTTGGGTTCAAGGAACTCAAGAATTTGTATCCAGAGGATCCTGATTTTGGTGAAGCTTGGAAAGCTTGTACAGAACCTGTTACTCTAGACAGGACGAAATGGTTGGATTTCATCATCCAGGATGATATGCTATTCAGAGGGAGTCAGTTGTGCATTCCATGAAGTTCTATGAGGGAGAATCTCATCAAGGAGAAGCATAGTGGAGGATTGGCTGGACATTTTGGTCATGATAAAACCCTTGGTTTGGTTAGTGAGAATTATTATTGGCCACAATTGCAGCAAGATGTGAAGAAGTTTGTACAGAGTTGCAGAGTATGTCAGATGGCGAAAGGAGTGAAGTAGAATACAGGGTTGTACCAGCCATTACCTGTACCAGAGAAGCCTTGGGAGGATATCAGCATGGACTTTGTTCTTGGTTTACCAAGGACTCAGCGGGGACATGATTCAATTTTTGTGGTAGTTGACAGATTTTCAAAGATGGCACATTTTATTCCCTGCAAGAAGACTAATGATGCTATTCATGTAGCAGAATTATTTTTCAGAGAAGTAGTGAGACTTCATGGTTTGCCAAAGACCATAGTTTCAGATCGGGACACTAAGTTTGTTGGATATTTCTGGCATACATTGTGGAAGAAGTTGAAGATAGATTTGAAATTCAGTTCGTCACATCATCCACAGACTGATGGACAGACAGAGGTGGTGAATAGAAGTTTGGGAAATTTGCTGAGATGTTTGGTTGGAGATAAGCCAACGGGATGGGATTTGATTTTACCACAGGCAAAATTTGCATACAATAATTCTGTTAACAGGAGCACTGGTAAATCATCATTCTAGATTGTATATGGAAGTAGTCCAAGAAATGCATCTGAATTGAGGAAGATAGATAAAGGAGAAATAAGTAGTGCTGAAGCTGAGGATTTTGCAGAACACTTGAAGAACATCCATGAAGAGGTGAGGAAGCATATTACCAAGATGAACACACAGTATAAAGCTAAGGTAGATGAGAAAAGGAGGTATAAGAAATTTCAGGTTGGTGATGAAGTCATGGTTCATTTGCGGAAGGAGCGGTTTCCAGTTGGTACATATAACAAGCTGAAAATGAAGAAGTTTGGACCATGCAGGATATTGAAGAAACATGATTCAGGAAATGCATATGAGGTAGAATTGCCTACTGAGCTAAATATTTCACCAGTGTTTAACATTTCAGATCTGACAAAGTATCATGAGGGAGGTGTTGAAGATGAGATCACAGCAGCACAGTGGGGTATTCCAGCAACTAGTTCAGACACTAAGGAGATTTAAGATATACTAGATAGTCGTGTTGGCAGAAGCACGAGGAACAGGACATATGAAGAATATCTGGTCAAATGGAAAGGACGACCTGTTGAAGATTCATCATGGCTGACAAAGGAGGAGGTTAGCCGTCTTGGTTTTCCTCTGCACACCTGAGTCATGACAGGGTCACTTCTCAAATTACCCCGGGTGTCTAATGCAGGAGCATCCTGTGTGTAAGAGC